>JAQPPZ010002587.1:16600000-17048985 GCA_028583015.1 Wollemia nobilis | reverse complement strand
AAAACAACTATGTTTTCCAGCGAAGCTACCTTGTTATCCGCAGATCCACTTGTACCTCCTAGAATTTCATATGGGATCTATCATTTTTTCCTTCATTCACATTGTCTTCACCAAAATTGTAGCCTTGGCCCATGTGCAATGCTACTTGAGACCATCAACATTGTCAAAAATTGCAATCACTGAATCCATTAACATTTTTTTGTATTTTTTATAATTATATATATTATAGATAAATTTTAACCCTCAACATTTACACTCATACTATTTGATTTAACATATTTAATGTTTTTATTTAAATTTTATTTTAAATTTTACAAGTATAAAACAAAACGTAAATAAAATATGTAATTATATTAAAAAATTACAAAAATAATTAATTACTAATTTTATGTTTTTTTCTTCCTATTTTATTATTAAACATAAATTGTAAGTTTTAATAATTCTATATTAATTAAAAGTGTATATATAAAATATGATGAGTTTATAAATTGAATTTATCAATTTTCAAAGAAGATTATATATAATTTTAAAGTTCTTCTAATACCACTAAGTAGTCAATGCCCTAGACATCATAGTTTTGTTATCATCTGAGTATGTGCAGCTACCTTGTTATCCACAGATCCACTTGTACCTCCTAGAATTTCGTATGGGATCTACCATTTTTGCCTTCATTCACACTATCTTCACCAAAATTGTCACCTTGGCCCATGTGTGGTGCTACTTGGCATCATAGTTTTGTTATTATCTAAGTATGTGCAAAAAAAAACTATGTTTTCTAGTGAAGCTACCTTGTTATCCATAGATCCACTTGTACCTCCTAGAATTTCGGATGGGATCTACCATTTTTGCCTTCATTCACACTGTCTTCATCAAAACTGTCGCCTTGGCCCATGTGCGATGCTACTTGAGACCATCAACATTGTCAAAAATTGCAATCACTGAATCCATCAACATTTTTTTGTATTTTTTATAATTATATATATTATAGATAAATTTTAACCCTTAACATTTACACTCATACTATTTGATTTAACCTATTTAATGTTTTTATTTAAATTTTATTTTAAATTTTAGTGTAAAACAAAACTTAAATAAAATATGTAATTATATTAAAAAATTACAAAAAAATTAATTACTAATTTAAAGTTTTTTTCTTCCTATTTTATTATTAAACATAAATTGTAAGTTTTAATAATTCTATATTAATTAAAAGTGTATATATAAAATATGATGAGTTTATAAATTGAATTTATCAGTTTTCAAAGAATATTATATATAATTTTAAATTTCTTCTAATACCACTACGTAGGCATCATATTTTAAATCCCATAAACAAATATTTTAATAAATTTAATTGAAATACAAAATTATATGTGAATAACCTATCCTAAATATTATTATTACAAATAGGTTCTTTTCCTCTACTTGATCCAAACCCTTGGGGAAGACCTTGGGCTTAATGTTGAATCTTGCCCTTGTTTGCCCTATCATTTGGTGGCTGGTGGGTGTTCTGAGGCTTCCATTGGTATACTTTGTTGCAAATATTCACCTACCAATTTTTTTGTTCTTTCAGTTTGCTCTTCGAATGGGCTCCATATACTAGACGGGTTGTGTTCTTGTGGAGGTTGGAGTTCCTTAGCTAGGATCCTTCTTCCTAGGGAACTTTTGTTGGATGTAATTATCATTTTGGGGATTTTTTCATCGTAGTTATTTTGGGTCTATCCACCTCCTTGATCCAAACCCTAAGGAGAGACCTTAGGCTCAATGTTTGTTGAGGAGGAATTTTATTGATGCCCCTTGTGTTTGGTGGGTTTCTGGTGCTAATTTGGGTCATTATATCCTAGTTTTATCCTATGTTGGCCTTGAGTGTGGTTGGTATCTGCAAGGATATACAATTTTTATGGAGATAGTCTTCATTAAATTTTGTTCTGGAGGGTTTTCAGTCATCAGGGTCCTTAGTTGCAGATCTTCTTTCTAGACTGCTTGGTACCTATTGTTCTCCCATTTGGTTGGACCACTTATCAAAGGGAGGATGACAATCTCAGATCCCCCTAAGCAAGGTGCTCTATTTTTTGAAGGAATCTTATAGTTTGGGTGGGTTACTAATTTTAAATTTTTTTATCTCGTAGCATATTAGTTTTTCCTCAGTAATTCTTGGGTATTCTATATGGAGCTATGGAGGATTGCTAGTTTCATGGCATACGTTTTAGATCTCTAGTGTCTGTTTATCCGTAGTTTATCTCTACTATTTTCCTTGTTGTACAAGGTTTTTATTTTTGGGTCTTTTCTAGTTTTTGGTTTTCATTGGACGACTTTGAAAATATTTCCAGGGAAGGGATTTTTGGAACTTCGTATTTTGAATGGGCATTTAAAATTTCAAATTTTCCTTCTCCCTCATGTCCCATTATGTTGGATCTATTTTCTAGTTTCACTCTGAGGAATACGGATCCTGATGTTGTTTTCAATTTAGAAGCACTAATCTCAGATGGAATGTTTAAGTGGTTTTGCAAACTTTCATACTTTTAGATTTATGTTTGATCCACTTGTGGGCTTTTGTTGATTTTTTTTTTTGGTATTTCAGATAACTACTGGTTGGTGGAGTGTTTCATCTTGGCTTTCGACCTTGGTTTTCAATTTTTGGAAGGTTGGTATCCCTTTTCTCTTGCTAAGAGAGTAGTTTCAATTTTATTTTATTTTTTTAGAGTAGGAGATTCAAATTTCATTTTTATCTTGGATATCTAGATTAAAATCAACACTCAATTTTCATAGAAAAAGTCTCTTTCTTCCTAAAAATCATGATTCATTTGTGAGAATCTAGTTAGAATCACTAGAGTTGTTGATCTGAATGATAAAAAATCCCCTAAGGAGAGTAATCAACTCCAAATATCCTATGGGATACCAAGTGAATAGATCCCACATGTGGATCGATTCCATGTAATGTCGATCAAAAACATTTACCCATCATAGAAAGGGAGTTTTAGGCAAGCACATGAAGAAGAGTCTTTGAATCCTGGTTATTGAAAGGTTTACCAAAAACTCTTGTGGTGGACGGGTAGTATTCTTAGTCAAGCTGGGAAAGCTCAACTAGTGAAGGCTACCTTATAGAGTATGCCTATATATTTTCTATATATTTTTATTGTGTTAGAGAGTGTTAGGTGCAAGAATGAATCTATTCAAAAAATATTTCTATGGTTTGGAACAAAAGACAGGAGAAGAGTAGTACTTGTCGTATAGGATATAGTCTACTCAAAATGAGAATGTCGAGGCCTTGGTTTTAGAAAAATTAAAAATATGAATAAGGTACTCATAGGAAAAATGAGATGGAAAATTCTCAAAAATGATCACTTAAGATGCGTAAAGATCCTAAAAGCCAAATATTTGTAGGGGGAATTCACTTTTACTTTATAAAAATTTACCTATTGTGTTATTTTTTTGGAATAGTCTCACTAAGTGTAGAAATATCCTAGCAAAGGGGATCCGATGACTTATAGAATACTGTAGCAAAATCAATTTTTTGAAGGATATCCCAATAAAATATATACCCTTAAAGGAGTACTAGGAATTTTTAATTTTGGAACAAGACCTAACTTAATATTTTTGTATATAACTGTAGGGTTACATGAGTTCCTTTAAATATGGAAGAAGTTGGAAAGAGATGCAGAAATATAGCATGGATCTAATCAAGGAACGAGTAGTAACAAAATTGAAGAATTTATTTGTTGCTATCCCTCTAACTAATTCTAGAACCATGGACACCATTGTTTGTAGTATAGAGAAAAAGGATCACATTCTATTATAAAAGGGTACCAATTACTAGAGGAAGTAGGTTTAGGTTGGTGGTAAAAGTTTGGATCAAAAAGTTGATCCCTAAAATTATATATTTTTTTGTCTAGCCACTCAAAATAAAATTGTTACCATTAACAATATTTGTAAAAGAGGATTCTTGGTTGTTAACAGATGTGCTTTATGTGAGGGTGACAATGAATATGTTTACCATTTATTCCTATAATGTATATTTTTAATATGTGTTTTGCAAGAATTTCAGGAGAAGTTTCAAGTAGCATGGGTTTTTTCCAATTGTATAACAAACCTTGGTTGCAATGTAAATCTTCCTTTTCTAGAAAAATATTGAGGATGTTGTGGATATTTTTCCTTCCTCACTACCTATGGGTATATGGAATGAAAGAAACTAGCACATACTTAAGGATAGAAAGAGAGAGCATATGGAAATAGTGAATAGATTTGAGGTAGCAGTAATAAAAAACCTAAGAATAGCTAATCTGAATAAGACCAAGGATAAGGATGAGGAGAGGATCATGACCTTAATATGGGGATTGCAACCCCTTGCTAATTGTCCTAAATACACAAAATTAATTAATATAGCAAGTGAGCTAGGATCCCCCTTCAAAAGGATAGTTGAAACTAAATTTTGATGGGACCTTAAAAGACAACCTGGGTAAAGTTAGAGTGGATGATGTCTTTAGATATGATTCAAGGTGAATACTCTTAGTTTATTCTAAGCCCTTGGGCATCAAATCAAATAATTTTATAAAAGTTAAAGTGATTTCTTTGAGAATTCAATAGTTAGAGATGTTGGGTGGAAGGAATCTATCATCATCAAAGGGGATTCCATAAATATAATAAAGTCTCTAAAAGTAGAAAAATAGGTTAATTGGTCGATTGAAGAAATGATTGAAATTTTTAGAATGAAAATTATAAATTTGAACAATTACTGAATTTAACATGTCTTTAGGGAAGGAAACAAAATTGCAGACTTATGGCTAATATGGGAGTGTCTTAAGAAAGCACTTATGTTGGCTTGAAAACTTTCCAAATTAGATTATATATTTGGTATTCCAAGAAAAACCTATTGGAAATATACATTTTTATCAAGTATTTGATGATCAAGATGGAATATAGAGAATCAAAGAGTAGATAATTAATAGTCACCTAGGCTGATAGATATGGGTTGGTGGTAGGGTTAGAGTGCCATGGAGTGGGTATTAAATAGAAGTTGAAGTCTATATAAGCATGGTCTAGTAAAATGGTTAGAGTAGCATTGTTGGGGATAAAGTATGGAGTTGAAGGAAACTGTAACAACCCAAAACCAACTTCATAGCTAGTTGACCAAAGAATAGAAAGTGATATTTTAAATAAAACTTTCTAAAACAAACCTAGATGTCGTAGAACTAATTTTGTTTAATTTTTTTTTTAATCATCCAATAAAATAAATTGTTCATAACATAGACATATCCACCATGTTTGACTTTAATACTACTGCAACTAGTCATCCAAGTGGGCAATATTGGCCTTATCCCATTGAATAGCCTTTTTGTGAATTTCATCATCCTCATTTATTGTCCATATTTTTTGGTATGAGGTTCAAACCATGAAAAAGTTTATACTCTAGGGTCCATAAAACCTAGAAGTAGGATGCTTTCTTTCCTTTCCTCTTCATACCAAACCCTCGATAATATTATGGAAGAGATTAGCATAATTATTTCTCCATGACTAACTGGTGACTCTCTTATTATTGAAGGTAGTCATGTCAATACCATGACCTTGGACCTCATTACTCATACTCACTGCAGCTCACACCGATTTATCTCATACCAAAATTTGCGGTCATTCTAGCTAAGTTCAATGAGTAGGTAATGAGCACTTGTGCTATCCAAGTCCAACCTAAAGAAGGTGTCCTATACCAGCATTCTCATTCCCATCCTAACCAAGTCATTTTGACCAATTCCATTAGAACTAGGTTGTCTCAAAGTTTGTTGCGTGCTTCCCCACACCTCAACATACTTGGATGTTCATATTATTTAATTTTTTGATTTCAACCTTCTAAGGGTCTTTTCAGGATTATTTCATTATCATCTATTTCCAAAGAGTGATAACTACTTTACCCTAAGGCAAGATCATTATACTGTACAATAGAAGTTTATCCTAATAGTCACTTACTATTAATCTATTTTACACTATATCGGTTTTTAAATAATTCTAGAATATAGTTGTGCTTTCCCTAAAATCTATTGGTATTTTTATTAACAAGAAGAGTTTTAATAGCACCAACTACTTATGCAAATGTCGCTTTAAACACCATATTTTCTTTAAGTGAAGTTTTATAATCAATTTTCATGAGCTTTTCATATCCTCCACACTATTTACATATAAAAGTTTTTGTCATCAATTGTCTTCATTAAGGTCTGATTCTCGATTGCCCACACTACCAAGGTACTAGTCAACTTAGCAACAAAGTGTAAATAATTTTCACAAAAAAGGTTTTAGTTGATAGACATAAATCATTTATTTAAATATGACTTGTTTTCCTGTCGAATATTCCAAGATTCAATAACGTTAAAACACAGTTTGCATTATTTAACTCTTAATTCCAAAAATTCCAATTGCAACATTCCGTAAGAGAGAATTTTAAACCAAAGTATTTTAAATAAAAAAGGATACACAAATTTTAATATAATACATGAAATTTTCTCAGCAACACCATAAACACATGAACCATTTCTCAAATACATATTTTTTTTAGCAAAATAAACAACAATAATGCATGAAGATTTATCTCCTCTTTAATGACATAGACTCCATAAATTCACTATTTGAGTTTAAATCACTTTTGCCTCTGGGCTTGGTTCGTCCAACTGCACAACTATTCATCTTTTGTAGTTTCACTCTACTACTCAAGCCAGGTACATTCAAGTAGTATACGACCATAAAATTTGGTTACTAGTATTCACTCTGCATCAACTTTGGTATGACGTCCTTCGATGCTAGCTTCTTGCAATGTGATTTTTGCTTTCACTTAGCAACATATTGTTTACTTACGAAGGTCAACAGTCTACGCAGGGAGAAGCTTAAAGTCATTTCTAGGGATCATATACAACTCTCAATTAATGTACATACAAATTTTAACATGCCTAGATGCAATTCAAGCTATCATATGCAACATACAAAAATTCACAAATTTAATTTTCTAGATTTGCCAAATATTTGTCATTATAATTCTCTTTGTTTCTTCCTACCTTCTCACTGGTTAAGGCTTCCTTGAAACTTTCCTCCCATCTCATGAGGTGTTTCATAGTTCCCATAGAAGTATAAATTAGATTTTTTTTCAATTTATTTTTAATATAAGGTACAAATCACTCACGGAACTCAACAATTCATTACTTCCAAACACAATATTTACCGCAACACAATAATGTAACAATCATAAAGTATCTTGCTAATGCAATGTTTAATACAACATAACAATAATGTTTAACCAACATTACATTACTTATTAAAAACTGATTGATCCTCTATAAATCAGTAATTCATCTACCTTTACATTACTTTCATTTACTATCTGTCAACACAGTGTCGCAAAAATATTTCACATAGTGAAAATCTTACTAATACAATAATATTAAATTATAAAATCCTTTTCTTTTATTTTACCATCTACTAACACAGTAATACAACAATATTTCACATAGCAAAAATCTTACTAATACAGCAGTATTAAATTATCAATTCCATTGCTTTCATTTCCACATCTACTAACATGGCAATACAACAATGTTTCACACAATGAAAAGCAAGATATGTTTAACATATTTAATAAGCATGTATAACACATACTTTGTATTAGAACTATAGAAAACACATCTATTTCATGCTTTCCAGCCACTATGTTCTCTACTCTTCGGCTCCCGCTCTCCCTTGTCTCGCCTCTCCTCTTCCTTTTTATTTCTTCTCACAACAACGCATTTTCATTCCTTTGTTCTTCCTTATCCCAAAATTATATATGAAGGATCCACAATTTGTTTACCTTTCCCCTTAATGCATAGAGTTAGATTTCTGAGTCACCACCCCTAAACTTTGTCCATGCATCGGGTTATCATAACCCTTAATCATTCGTGATGATTTTACATAAAACATGGAGAACACGTCTATCTATATGGATTTTTTTAAATAAATCTTAGCTTTGTCCAAGATCTAATCATTTTTAATATTCTTAACAATAACTATTTACATAGTCGTATAAACTATTTTACATGCACTTTAAAATAGGATAAGATAAATAATATTATAACCAATCTACTTCCACCTCTACGTAATGCAACAATGGTATTTATAAAAACCTTTCCTACATGGTAAACTTATTTACCATAATAAATTCATATATAAACAAATATCATTTTAAATAATATACTTCTCATGCCATAACAAGCAATCACACACACAAGCATTTCTAAACTAGTGGCTCCATCATCATTGCCATTTAAAACAACATTTCCTATTTCCTACTATACAATCCATATTTGAGCCCAATAAATCAATGCAATGATACAATATGCAATGCACCTAAATAATATAGTCTACTCAAAATAATAATGTCGAGGCCTTGGTTTTAGAAAAATTTAAGAAATGAATAAGGCACTCATACGAAAAATGAGATGGAAACTTCTCAAAAATGACCACTTAAGATGTGTAAAGATCCTAAAAGCCAAATATTTGTAGGGGGAGTTCACTTTTACTTTATAAAAATTTACCTATTGTGTTATTTTTTTGGAATAGTCTCACTAAGTGTAGAAATATCCTAGCAAAGGGGATCGATGACTTATAGGATATTGTAACAAAATCAATTTTTTGAAGGATATCTCAATAAAAGATATACCCTTAAAGGAGGACTAGGAATTTTTAGTTTTGTAACAAGACCTGACTTAATATTTTTGTATATAAGTGTAGGGTGACATGAGTTCCTTTAAATATGGAAGAAGTTGGAAAGAGATGCAGAAAGATAGCATGGATCTAATCAAGGAATGAGTAGTAACAAAATTGAAGAATTTATTGGTTGCTAACCCTCTAACTAATTCTAAAACCATGGACACCATTGTTTGGAGTAGGGATAAAAAGGATCATATTCTATTACAAAAGGTTACCAAGTACTAGAGGAAGTAGGTTTAGGTTGGTGGTAAAAGTTTGGATAAAAAATTTGATCCCAAAAATTATATTTTTTTTGGCTAGCCACTCAAAATAAAATTGTTACCATTAACAATATTTGTAAAAGAGGATTCTTGGTTGTTAACAAATGTTATTTATGTGAGGATAACAATGAATATGTTTACCATTTATTCCTATAATGTAAATTTTTAATATGTGTTTTGCAAGAATTTCAAGAGAAGTTTCAAGTACCATGGGTTTTTTTCCAATTGTATAGCAAACCTTGGTTGCAATGTAAATATTCCTTTTCTAGAAAAATATTGAGGATGTTGTGGATATTTTTCCTTCCTCACTACCTATGGGTATATGGAAGGAAATAAACTAGCACATACTTAAGGATAGAAAGAGAGAGCATATGGAAATAGTGAATAGATTTGAGGTAGCAATAATAAAAAACCTAAGAATAGATAATCTGAATAAGACCAAGGATAAGGATGAGGAGAGGATCATGACCTTAATATGGGGATTTCAACCCCTTGCTAATTTTCCTAAATACAAAAAAATAATTAAGATAGCAAGTGAGCTAGGAGCTAGGATAGTTGAAACTAAATTTTGATGGGACCTTAAAAGAAAACCTAGGTAAAGTTAGAGTGGATGATGTATTTAGATATGCTTCAAGGTGAATACTCTTAGTTTATTCTAAGCCCTTGGGCATCAAATCAAATAATTTTATAAAAGTTAAAGTGATTTTTTTGAGAATTCAATAGTTAGAGATGTTGGGTGGAAGGAATCTCATCATCAAAGGGGATTCCATAAATATAATAAAGTCTCTAAAGGTAGAAAAAGAGGTTAATTGGTCGATTGAATAAATTATTGAAAGTTGTAGAATGAAAATTAGAAATTTGAACAATTGTCGGATTTAACATGTCTTTAGGGAAAGAAACAAAATTGTAGACTTATGGCTAATATGGGAGTGTCTTAAAAAAGCATTTATGTTGGCTTGAAAACTTTCAAAATTAGATGATAGATTTGGTAGGCCAAGAAAAACCTATTGGAAATATACTTTTTTATCAAGTATTTGATGATCAAGATGGAAGATAGAGAATGCAAGAGTAGACAATTAATAGTCACCTAGGCTGATAGATATGGGTTGGTGGTAAGTTTAGAGTGCCATGGAGTGGGTATTAAATAGAAGTTGAAGTCTATATAAGCATAGTCTAGTAAAATGGTTAGAGTAGCATTCTTGGGGATAAAGTATGGAGTTGAAGGAAACTGTAACAACCCAAAACCAACTTCATAGCTAGTTGACCAAAGAATAGAAAGTGATTTTTTAAATAAAACTTTCTAAAACAAACCTAGATGTCATAGAACTAATTTTGTTTAATTTTTTTTGAATCATCCAAGAAAATAAATTGTTCATAACATAGACATATCCACTGTGTTTGACTTTAATACTACTGCAACCAGTCATCCAAGTGGGCAAGATTGGCCTTATTCCATTGAATAGCCTTTTTGTGAATTTGATCATCCTCATTTATTGTCCATATTTTTTGGTATGAGGTTCAAACCATGAAAAGGTTTATACTCTAGGGTCCATAAAAACTAGAAGTAGGATGCTTTCTTTCCTTTCCTCTTCATACAAAACCCTCGATAATATTATGGAAGAGATTAGCATAATTATGTCTCCATGACTAACTGGTGACTCTCTTATTATTGAAGGTAGTCATGTCAATACCATGACCTTGGACCTCATTAATCATACTCACTGCAGCTCACACCGATTTATCTCATACCAAAATCTGCGGTCATTCTAGCTAAGTTCAATGAGTAGGTAATGAGCACTTGTGCTATCCAAGTCCAACCTAAAGAAGGTGTCCTATACCAGCATTCTCATTCCCATCCTAACCAAGTCATTTTGACCAATTCCATTAGAACTAGGTTGTCTCAAAGTTTGTTGCGTGCTTCCCCACACCTCAACATACTTGGATGTTCATATTATTTAATTTTTTGATTTCAACCTTCTAAGGGTCTTTTCAGGATTATTTCATTATCATCTATTTCCAAAGAGTGATAACTACTTTACCCTAAGGCAAGATCATTATACTGTACAATAGAAGTTTATCCTAATAGTCACTTACTATTAATCTATTTTACACTATATCGGTTTTTAAATAATTCTAGAATATAGTTGTGCTTTCCCTAAAATCTATTGGTATTTTGATTAACAAGAAGAGTTTTAATAGCACCAACTACTTATGCAAATATTTCTTTAAACACCATATTTTCTTTTAGTGAAGTTTGATAATCAATTTTCATGAGTTTTTCATAGCCTCCACACTATTTACATATAAAAGTTTTTGTCATCAATTGTCTTCATTAATGTCCCACTCTGGGTTACCCACACTAAGGTACTAGTCAACTTAGCAACAAAGTGTAAATGATTTCACAAAAAAGGTTTTAGTTGATAGACATCAATCATTTATTTAAATATGACTTTTTTTCCTATCAAATATTCCAAGATTCAATAATATTAAAACACGGTTTGCATTATTTAACTCTTAATTCTAGAAATTCCAATTGCAACATTCCGTAAGAGAGAATTTTAAACCAAAGTCTTTTAAATAAAAAAGGATACATAATTTTTAATATAATACATTAACTTTTCTCAACAACACCATAAAAACACGATCCATTTCTCAAATACATATTTTGTTTAGCAAAATAAACAACAATAATGCATGAGGCTTTATCTCCTCTTTAATGACATAGACTCCATAAATTCACTATTTGAGTTTAAATCACTTTTGCCTCTGGGCTTGGTTCGTCCAATTGCACAACTATTCATCTTTGGTAGTTTCACTCTACTGCTCAAGCCTGGTACATTCAAGTAGTATACGACCATAAACTTTGGTTACTAGTATTCACAATGCATCAAATTTGGCATGATGTCCTTCGATGCTAGCTTCTTGCAATGTGATTTTTGGTTTCACTTAGCAGCATATTATTTACTTACAAAGGTCAACAGGCTTCATATGGAGAAGCTTAAAGTCATTTATAGGGATCATATACAACTCTCAATTAATTTACATACAAATTTTAACATGCCTAGATACAATTCAAGCTATCATATGCAACATACAAAAATTTACAAATTTACTTTTCTAGATTTGCCAAAGATTTGTCATTATAATTCTCTTTGTTTCTTCCTACCTTCTCTCACTAGTTAAGACTTCCTTGAAACTTTCCTCCCATCTCATGAGGTGTTTCCTGGTCCCCATAGAAGTATAATTTTTTTTTTCTCAATTTATTTTTAAAATAAGGTACAAATCACTCACGGAACTGAAAAATTCATTTCTTCCAAATGCAATATTTACCACAACACAATAATGTAACAATAATAAATTATCTTGATAATGCAATGTTTAATACAACATAAAAATAATATTTAACCAACATTACATTACTTCTTAAAAACTTATTGATCCTCTATAAATCAGTAATTCATCTATCTTTCTATTACTTTCAATTACTATTTGTCAACACAGTGTCGCAACAATATTTCACATAGTGAAAAGCTTACTAATACAACAATATTAAATTATCAAATCCTTTGCTTTCATTTTACCATATCTAACACAGTAATACAACAATATTTTACATAGCAAAAATATTACTAATACATCAGTATTAAATTATCAATTCCATTGCTTTCATTTCCACATCTACTAACATGGCAATACAACAATGTTTCACACAGTGAAAAGAAAGATATGTTTAACATATTTAATAAGAATGGATAACACATACTTTGTATTAGAACTATAGAAAACTCACCTATTTCATGCTTTCCAACCACTCTGTTCTCTACTCTTCGGCTCCCGCTCTCCCTTGTCTCGCCTCTCCTCTTCCTTTTTCTTTCTTCTCACAACAATGTATTTTCATTCTTTTGTTCTTTCTTCTCCCAAAATTATTTATGAAGGATCCAAAAGTTGTTTACCTTTCCCCTTCATGCATTGCGTTAGATTTTCGAGTCACCACCCCTCAACTTTGTCAATGCACCGGGTTATCATAACCCTTAATCATTCATGATGATTTTACATAAAACATGGAGAACACATCTATCTATATGGATGTTTTTAAATAAATCTTAGCTTTGTCCAAGATCTAATAATTTTTTAATATTCTTAAAAATAACTATTTCCATAGTCGTATGAACTATTTTGCATGTACTTTAAAATAGAATAAGATTAATAATATTATAATCAATATTCTTACACCTCTAAGTAATGCAACAATGATATTTATAAAAACTTTCTTACATGGTAAACTTATTTACCATACTAATTTCATATGTAAATAAATATCATTTTAAATAATATACTTGTCATGCCATAACAAGCAACCACACATCATCATTGCCATTTAAAACAACATTTCTTATTTCTTACTATACAAGCCATATTTGAGCCCAATAAATCCATGCAATGATACAATATGCAATGCACCTAAATGATATACAAGCGTGAGTTTCCATGCACTTGTGAGCTGAAACATCACTTGCCTATCTCACCTTTTTCCCTTGACTTGTTTTCGTTCATTGTCATTACGCAACTATGCAACTGTCTTGCACTCATAGAAGCTATCAGTAGTACCAAAAATTGTAGAAAAAGGTAAGTATATGCATTATTCACTATTTTTCATAAATCCTGCGAGGAGGGTCATTACAAAAATGAAAACCTAATGTTTGGTAATGGTGGTAAGCTCTAAATGATGTGTTCCTTATTTGCATATTGGTAAATTATTATGTGGAGTGTTTTATCTTGTTTTAAGTAAAGTATCTTTAATTAGTGTTTTGATGTTCTATAGGCAAGTGAGTGCCAATTTGTTTTGTTAATCATATGTATTAAGTGTATGCTTATAAGTTTTCTTATATAATATGCTATGATATTTTTTGAAGGGTTGGGGCCCTAATACCCTTCTAACCATAAATTAAAAAAAATATCTCTAGTGCAAGGGAAAAAACCACCAAATTGTATTTTCCTCCTCTACTCAGGTCTCCCACAAAAATAGCTACTAATGACTATAAGTGAATTTTCATCTATAAACAGATAAAAATGATCTTTAATATCCTTAGGGGGTGGCCTCAAGCATTTTATCAAAGTCCACTATAGGATGGTGTGAAATTTAATTTTCTATTTATATTTTTAAAATCTCTTCCACAATCAATCAATTAAAATTTATTTATGTTATGTATATGTTTTTTTAATATAGAAGGTTTTTAATATTTTAGAATTTAAAACAAAAGGCTGGATAAATATATATTGTATGAAGAATATTTTTATTTTTGTATTAATTAAATGAAATTGAAACAAATCTTGCTATAATCATGTAGTAATATTATAACTTAAAAATCATACATTTAGTATTTAATCAAATTCCATTTTTTTTCTTAAAATTATAAATAATTAATCAATTATATTAATACTATTTAATATATATTAATTACTAATAAATATAAAATAGAGGAAATGACAACTCTCCAAGGGTTTTTATATATGGAAAATACATAAGTGAAGACATCATCAGGAGATTTGATAACATATATATATTTTTTTGAATTTAAAAGTAGAACTGAATATTAAATATCAACAGAAGAAAATTACATCATATATAATATGTCCATGATTCAGAGAAGACACCTAAAACAACTAACTCCTCTTGAAGAGAGAAACATATTGTACATCATATGAGATTTGTAGTTTTATTATATTTTTGTACAAATATACAATAACATCTCTGAGTAAGCAAATAGTAATAGATGTACATATATGCGTTCTTTTCCTTAGTGCAACTATCAACAGGATCATAATTCTAAATGACATTAAATAGGTGAGTTAGCTTGACCTTGGAAACCTGCAAACTTCTCCCCACCTGAAACAAAATAGAAAGCTGATTATGTCTCCTAAGAGACCCAGTAAGGTGCCTTGGCCTGTTCTGAAAACAATCTTCATTCCTAGCTTTCCATATTATCCATAAAATTTTAGAAGAAAGTGACAACCAAAATATATTGAAATATGGTTTCATGAGGAATGTAACTAAGAAGAATTTGCTACTTAATATGATCCAAATTAACGTTCCACCCCTGCAGATTATGAAAGAAAGATAACCACAATTCCTTAGCATAAAGGCACTCAAAAATATATGATTTAATGTCTCTGGAGTCCTGCAAATGGAGCAATAAATAGCAGCCTTAGGATCAGAGGATAAAGGAAGCCTGTGGAGCAGCAAACACCACCTAAAACACACCTTTTTTGGTTCAAGAAAACTAGGCCAGATATGTTGGAGAAAGAGAAAGCAGCCACTTAGTATTAATATGATAAAAAATATCATTAGTATCCATAAAAATCCTGTAGATAGATTTATATTTAATATCACACATTTTGGAGCCATCAAACCAATACAACTTATCCATATAACTTTGTTTAGAAACCACAAATTTTGGATACATCAAATATTATTTGATGTATGCGACTTCTTACAATCATTCTCTCTAAATATTATCTATAGTTATATATATATTCCTTGGGTTTTTGGTCTAATTTGTTTTAAGGAACTTCTTTTTCTTAAATTTGAATTTAATATTTTACTAATTTTAAAAACAATAATAACTCTTTATCTTGCATTTTTTTGGTTAACTTTATTTTTTTATTAAATCCATTGTGTTCTTAAGGTAGCGATCAACCTTTTTTTTTTTGGTAATTGAAAGTTCTATTATCAGGGTTTTGGCTGGGTCCCAGTCCTAGATTTACAAAAACCTTGTGAAAGGGAGTCGAACATAGTTGTCGTAGAATTCATTAGAGAGGAAATAAACCATAACAGAATGAAGAAGTCCCTCGCAGGGGACAGCCGATAGAAACCCACATAGGGGACAAGACGCTAAGAGACTCTGGAAACTTACCCACGCAGGGGTGGTCAAATCCAATCCATCACAAAAATAACTCAAAAACATACAGTACATGAGGAACCAGGCTACAAAAAACTTCAGACAGGAGAACAAACCAACAGCCACACCAAAAAATCTCACCCCTATGGATCAGTTTTCGGGGAGAGCTCCTTCCCGCTATCAGAGATCTCCAGGTAATGCTTGAGGGCTGCGCTGGTACTTTCGAATGCCGTGATGAAGCACTTGATGAACATCCTCACCATACGACTGGAGGCGTCTAGGTTGGGGTCAGAATTCTCGTTGTTGTCATCAGGGATGTCCACAGGGGATATCTGGAGGGGAATAATTGGATCAGGCATGAAAAAAAAGGCTCACATGCCAACAAGAGGGAGACACCTTGCTGGAGCAATGACGCTTAGGTTCGAGAGTAGTCCTAAAAATAGAAACCATAGAATTAGCAAGATTGGGGAGACTCATACCTAACATGTCTATCATTGTCCACCACATGGGAGACACCTGGTGGGTTCTCATGGCACCACACCGACAGGGGAGATTGAGTCAAACCCAAATTGGCCAGCTTGTCAGCAAGTTGATTGGCTTTGCGGTAAACATGGGCCATAGACACGTACACCTGCTAGTCGATGAGCATCTTGATTTCCTGAATCAAAATGCAAATGTTCCAAGGGGGAATTTTGTCAGTATTAATGTATTGGATGATGTTTAAATAATATCCTTCAATAAGGAGACGAATCCAAGAATCTTTGATCAAATGAAGGCTGCGCCACAATGCCCATGCCTCAACAATGTTGTTGGTTTGATGATCCAGATTCTCCGCAAAGGCGAGGACAATCATCCCTTTATGATTTTTGAAGACTCTGCCAGCTCCGGATAAACCCGAATTCCCTTTAGAAGCACCATCAAAATTTAACTTTAGAAATCCCACAGGGGGAGGACTCCAGTGGGCTAGCTGTCTAGGATGGGGGGAGGGATGGGGGTTGTTCATAATGGGAATGTGAAGTGATTGGAGAAGCTCTCAATCAGCCTTATCTATGGGGGACAAAGACCATTGGAGAAGCTAGAAATTTTTAGAAGCGTAAGAGATGACTCTATTTGCAGTGGAAATGCAATCGAGGTGAGAAGTGGTGAAGACTCTGCGATTGCGCTCGAGCCAAATCTGCCATAAGATGTGGTGGAGGCAGATCATCCAAAGGAAAGCAATATTCAGGTTTCTAAAATGGGTGGGCCACTGGGTAAAAATATCTTGGAGGGAACGGGGTGGAGCCCACTGGATTTGGAAAAGGGATAGCATGTGGTTTAAGCTCTCACTGGTGAAGCTACACTTCACAAGAATGTGGTTGACCATCTCTGCATTAGACAAACATATGTGACACCTGTTAGGCATAGGAATGCCCTTTCTCATGAGGTTTTCAGTAGTAAGAATTTTGTTCTAAATAGCTATCCATGAGAATAATCCGACTTTAGGGATGAGACGCTTGACCCAAATCAAACTAGAAGGAAAGGAAGAAACTTTGGGTTCTATCAGGAGGGAATGGGCCAATCTAACTGAGAAATATCCATTATTAGTTCCAGACTAGACAGGGATGTCTGGAGTATCAGTTGTGCGGATGATGGTGGTCCTGAGAAGCCGGGATAAAGACACAGTGACTTGCACTTGTTGGGAAATAGTGTTGTCATAGGGAATGGTTTTCCACTTTCGATGGTCATCATAGTAGTTTCTAACCCACGGTCCCCAACTCCTTTCCAGGAGGGTCCGGAGCGTGGATAACTTTGGACTCGCTGTGAGGGGTTCTTTTGTCAGCCACACATCATCCCAAAATTTTATCTCAGATCCCATTCCAAGATGCCATCGAGATCCTTTGGAAATGAGGGATTTGGATTGTATCATTGCCTTCCATAAGGCATATCCAGAGGATGGTAGGTTATCATATCTGAAGGATGAGTGATGATAGTATTTGCTTTGGATGATGGACACCCAGCCTGCTTTGGTGTTGGTGAAAAGTTTCCGTGCTTGCTTGGCTAAAAGGGCAAGATTCATGTTCGTAGATCTTATGAAGTCGAGCCCTCCATGGGATTTTGGTTGGAAAACAGAGTCCCAACTAATAAGATGAAACTTATTTTTGTCTTCAGGGCCTGACCACAATTTTTTTTTTTGAATCTGCTCGATCTTAGCATGGACAGATGAAGGAGCCTTGAAAATGGACATGAAATAGACCGGGATGCTCTAGAGAACTACCATGGTGAGAGTTGCCTTAGCTTCCTGGAAGAGAAGTGCACCTTTCCATCCAGCAAGTTTGATTTTGAATCTGTCAATGACATTGTCCCACATAGATTCTTTTGGGCTTTTGATAAATAGGGGAATGCCCAAGTAAGAGGTGGGAAGGGTGGAGACTTTGCATTGGAGGATGCGGGCAATCTTGTGTTGTTGACTGCCAGGAGTGTTGAGGAAGAAACACTGACTTTTGGTGTAATTTATTTCCTGCCCTGCTGCTTTGGCATAAGTCTCAAGGATGCCTTTAATGGATTTGGCTTGAACGACAGATGCAGAAGTAGTCGTAATGGTATCATCCACAAATTACTAGTGGGAAAGAGGGGGAGAAGTGGATGATGCTTTGATTCCAGTGATCTCTCCAGTGGCGCAGGAATTCTTGAAGGCTCTCCCCAGGGATTCAACAAGGATTATGAAGAGGAAAGGAGATAGAGGATCACCTTGTCTAATGCCTTTCTGAGTCATAAAATAGCCTGCTGTAGAACCGTTGACGAGCACCGAGAACCACGATGTTGATATACATCCTTTAACGAGCTTTATCCAATATTGGTGAAACCCAAACTTGCCAAGGACTTTGAGAAGGAAATCTCTATTGACCCTGTCAAAAGCTTTGCTGATGTCCAATTTGAGAAACATTGCTACTTTCTTGTTGCAATGGGTGGAATGGAGGGTCTCATGGAGGGATATGATGTTGTCAGTAATGGATCTGCCTTCTACTGAGCTGCCTTGATAGGGGTCGATGATGGCAGGGAGGATTTTTTTCAATCTAAGAGCCATGGATTTGGTGAGGATTTTGTAAATGATGTTGCACAGGCTTATCGGTCTGAAGTCCGCCATAGATCTATAGGGGTGAGTTTTGGGGATCAGAGCTATGAAAGTGGAATTTATACCCTTCGAAATGATCTTGGTAGTTTGGAGTTCTATAATGGCCCTGCATATGTCACTTCCCATGATGTACCAAAAAGTTTGAAAGAAACGAGGGAGAAAACCATCTGGTCCAGGGGCTTTGTCAGCCTGCATAGAAAATAGGGTCATATTAATCTCAACCAGGGAGAGAGGCTGGACAAGGGCAAAATTCATCTCAGGTGTGACTAGGAGGGGAATATTATTGAGGAGGGATTCCTGGGCAGGCACGTGGGGAGGGGAGGGATATCCCATCAGACTGCTGAAGTAAGTTGATGCTTCTGCTCTGATCTTGGAGATGTCTTGGGAGACAGAGCCATCAGACAGGGTAAGTTCTTTGATTTTGTTGGAACTTTGGTTTCGAAGCATAGAGGAATGGAAAAACCTTGTGTTGGCATCCCCATATTTGAGCCATAGGGATCAATACTTTTGTCACCAATAAGTTTCTTCTTTGGCCATAATGTTATGGTACTCCGACAGGAGCTCACCTTCCTCTTTCCGTAGCTAGGAAGTCCACTGATCGTGCTAAGTCTTTTGCTCAAGAATTTTGAGCTTGTCTAAGATTAACTGTTTGTTCTCGAAGATGTTTCCAAAAACTTCTCTATTCCATTTTTTAATGCTTTCTTTCACTGCTTTGAGTTTCTGGGACTCACGGGCAATGGCAGATCCAGAGCAGGGGAGATTCCACCACTCAGAGATTCTCTGTTTAAGGTCAGGGTGGTGAATCCACATATTCTCAAATCTGAAGGGAGTTTTGAAAATAGGAGTTTTGTTGGACTCAAGGAGGAGGGGGGAATGGTCAGACCCAATCCTAGGGAGGGTTGTGAGAGAAGTATCACCGAACAGGAGAATAGCCTGTTGGGATAAGAAAATTGATCAAGCTTGACCTAGATATGGTCTAAACCTACTCTTTGTTGTTCCAGGTGTACTGGCAGCCTTTGATCTGGATGTCCATCAGTTCATTGCGTGAAAAAAAATCCTAAAAATTTGCAATGCTTTTGGAGAGGGAGGGAATACCACCTCGCTTGTCAGAGGCAAACAATGGGGAATTGAAGTCTCCGGATAACATCCATGGGAGGGTGGAGAAAGCATTCTTAAGAAGGGTTATTGAAGCCCACAACAACCTTCTTTCCAGGGGATTGTTGGGGGCATAGATATTTGAAAGGACCCAAGTGAACTGGTTGGTCATGCAATGGAAGACCATGTTGATGGTTCTATTGGTAATGGATACCATCCTTCCTTCAACTTGAAGTGGATCCCATAAGCATAGGAGCCCCCCGGATGAACCTTCGACGGGGGATGATGCCCACTGGAATTTCTTCCACATTGAATGGACAATGTTGGGGATTCTCACTGCATCAGCTTTGGTTTCTTGGATCATGATGATGGCCGGTTTACAGTCCTTCCTGATGGTGCGAGGTAGCGATCAACCTTATAGGTAATAGAATGGTTGTTTTGTTTTTAATTGATCTAACCTTTCCAATTAGTATCTTTACTAACCTTCTAGATATTGGAAACATGTTCACTCAAAACTCATAAAAAAGCATTTTACTTTTCATAGATATATGTTTAGCACATTGATACTCTACAGGATTGGAATTTGTTCCTTGAAAATGTGGTTGGTAAATGTTGTTATTATATACTCTTTAAAATTATGAAAGGTCAATTTTATTTATATGTTAATATGTCTCATTATATAATAAGTTCTTTTATAAGTTATGAAAGTGCATTACCTCTAATTAATTTTACATTACATTTCATATAAATAATGAATACTCTCGAAGATAATATGTAATGTACAAAAGATGTTTAATATGTATTCAAGAAAAAATAATATATAGATTGTTTTGTTAGAAACTAATTTATATTTTACTTAAATCTATGATAATTTTTTTTTTGGGGGGGGGGAATTGTAGAATCCATATTTAATAGTGCTTGCATTTATTTATAGTAGTTTTAGTTATTCAGTTATTAGAGTTTCATATACCCATTAACTAATATTTTAGGTGAATTTTTCATACCTTCCTAAGCTATATATGAGTGTTTTGTATGATTTTATTTTATATGGAAGTGGAGCAAATTTTTGGAGAAGAAGAGTAGAGAGTTGTTGAAGCAATAGCATGGAGGAGAAGCAGAAGTGTTAGTGGGAAGAGGAGTGAGCCACTTTGGGAAGTGCAAGTTGCAACCTTGTAAAGGATAAGTAATCCTTCCTTGTGAAGAAGAAAAACCTATGATGTATGTTTTCGTTTGTTAAGAGGTATTTTGCTAGAAGTCTCAATTATTAGAAAATATCACTTTATTAGAAATTGTTCAAAAGAAATACTTTCGATTGCTTTGAAAGTGTCTTAGGGTAAAAACTTTTGACTATTAAAAGTTCTATTTATTAGGAGTGACTTTCTACAAAAACCTTTTGCTACATGAAAAGTTTCAATTGATTGTAAAGTTACCACAACTTAATATAATAGTGAATATTCACATTTGCATCTCATTGAGTATTTTTGTTTGAGAGATACTTTATCTTATGCTAAAGTTTTGATTATCATAAAGGTATGATAAATAGTATCAAAGTCAATCTTATATTTTTATTGTGTGTCCTTCAATTTGATATCAAATATTGAGTCATAAATGAGAGTTTCAAAGCCACAATAACAATGGCTTCCAATAATAAGCCTCTACAATTGTAGATCCCATGATTCAATGGTAAAAATTATGATTATTGAAGCATACATATGAAAATATTATTTGGATCTTAGGAGCTATAGGACCTTGTAGAGAATGAGTATGTAAAACATATCAATGCAGTAGCATTAAATACATTTTCTCAATTTGAGAAATATTTTTGAAGGAGAACTAGAAGAAGGACTAGAAAGCCTTATTATATATTATGTAGGTAATGGATGAGACCTTATTTCCCATAATGGTAGTAGTAACCAAGTCAATGCAAACATGGGAAATCTTAGCCAACTCCTTCCAAGGAATTAACAAAGTGAAGTTGGTAAGATTGCAGATACTTGAAAGAGAGTTTGAAATTTTGAAAATTAATGAAGTTGTGTCCATGAGTGACTTATTTACTCAAACAATGGGTATAGATGATGATGAATGGAAAAAACATAGAGAACCAAAGAATTATAGAAAATATACTAATAAATCTACTATCAAAGCTTGAATCAATAGTCATTGCTAATGAAGAATCAAGGGATTTAACAAACCTTTTAGTGGATGAGTTGATGGGTTCTCTATAAACACATAAGTAGAGGTTGAACCAAACAACATAGCCCTCATTGGAGTAGGCATTTAAAATATATATCTCATTCAAATACAATAGTTAAAAGAGAGAATCCTAGAAAACAACCTCAAGTTTTGAAGGAGAAAGAGGAGGAAACAATAGAGGTAGAGTTCATAGAGATCAACAAAGAGGAGGAAGAACAAACTACTGCAATAAATGAGAAACTAGCTAAAAATTCCATCAACCAAGAGAAAGATACAACAATAAAAACTAGCAAGGATACTCAAATCAAAGGTATGATAAATCTAAAATCCAATGTTATTACTATAAAAAACTTGGGTATTACAGTTATGAGTATGGAAATAATATGGCTATGTAAAATAAGCAACAAGACCCCTATACCAATGAGAATGAGAATGAAGAACACGAAGATATATGTGGGTCTACGATGATAACTTGTATTTCTAATGAAGAGATTCAAAAGAATGTTTGGTATCTTGATAGTGGCTTTAGTAACCAGATGTTTAAGAATAGAGAAATATTCTCACAACTAGATGGAACCATCAAATATAAAGTGAATATGGGAAACAATATCAAGGTACCTATCATGGGCAAAGGAAGTATATTAATCCACATAAAGTGAGGAGAAAAAAAACACATCCTTGATGTGTATTATGTTCCTGGGCTAAAAAATAATATGTTGAGAATTCAATAGTTTATACAAAAGGGGTACGCATTTTGAAAATGGGACTTGCATTATTAGATATAAAGAAGATAGGATCATAGAAAATTTAGCCATGAAAAAGAACAAGATGTTTCCTCTAAATATTTAAAGTAAAATACTACTTTCATTTAGTACAATTGTAATGAATACTACATGGTTGTGGCATCTTAGATTTGATCACTTGAGTTCTAGTGGCTTAAATTTGCTACATAAAAAGCATATGGTGAGGGGATTACCTTTAATAGAGCAACCCAATCAAGCATGTGAAGGTTTATTTGTAGGTATGCAACATATGGATGCATTCCCTAGAGGACAATCATGTTGGTGTATTAAAATATATGAGGGCCTATGCAAACCAACTCATTTTTCAACAATAGATACTTTCTAACTTTTATAGATGATTTTAGCTATAATAAATGGGTATACCTCCTGAAGCAAAAATTAGAAGCTTTTAGAAAAATTAGGGAGTTCAAAGCTTTAGTTGAAAAGCAAAGTAATTGTTATATGAAGCCTCTAAGAACAAATAGAGGAAGTGAGTACATCTCTAAGGAATTCCATAACTTCTACAGAGAAAATGGAATAAGAAGGTAGTTCATAGTTAGATACACACCACAATATATTGTTATAGTAGAGAGAAAAAACAAGACCATAATAGAGATGACAAGAAAAATATCGAAGGTAAAAGTATTGCCAAATGAATTTTGGGCAGAAGTTTTAGCATGTGTAGTTTATATGCTAAATAGTTGTCCCATAAATACTGTGAAGGACATGATCCAACAAGAAGCATAGAGAAACAAAAATCCAAGTGTTGCTCACTTGAGAGTTTTTGGGTACATAGCATATGCACATATTTGAAAGAGAAGAAAATTGGATTAGAGGGAAGAAAAATGTATCCTCATTGGGTATAGTGAAGAGTAAAAGACCTATATATTGTATAATCTTGTTACAAAGAATTTGTTCATAAAAAATATTGTATTTCATGGAAGATGAAGCTTGGAATTAGAATTCCAAAACGGGTTAGCAAGGGCCAGCATGTATTGAGTCAAAATATATGAATGAAGAAATCATGAATTAAACTATAGTTTCAGGTAGTAGTACCAATGGGGTCAATAGCCCTTATTTATCAAACTCACAACCACTTGCAAGAATGATATCCAACATGAGGATGCCAACAAAGACAAGAAGCTTACAAGAAATATATGAGGTAACAAGAAATGAAATAGAAGATGAAGAACATTTTGATTTTGCTTTATTTTCTAAATGTGATCCTATTTCATTTGAAGAAGAAATTAAAGATAACAAATGGGTGAAATCCATATACTATGAAATTGAAACTATAGAGAAAAACCAAACTTGGGAGATAATGGATCTTCTAGTAAGAAAGAAAACCATTGGTGTAAATTAGGTGTATAAAACCAAATTTAATGCCAAGGGTGATGTTGAAAGGCATAAAACAAGGCTGGTTACAAAAGGATATAAACAAAAATTAGGTATTAATTATTATGAAGTGTATGCACCTATAGCAAGGCTTGATACAATCATAATGATTATGGAATTGGAAGCTCAAAGGAGGTGGAAATTTTATTGGATGGATTTCAAGTTAGCCTTTCTAAATGGTATGTTGGAAGAAGAGGTCTACATAGACCAACCACCCAACTATGGGCTAGAAGTACAAGAAGGTAAGGCACATATGCTAAATAAAGCCTTGTATGGGTTAAAACAAACACCTAGGGCTTGGTATAATTGCATTGATGCATACTTTCAAAATAATAGCTTCATCAAGTGCCCATATGAGTACACTCTTCACATTAAGACCAATGTTGAAGGAGAGATGATAATAGTTTTCTTACATGTAGATAATATTATTTATATTGGTAATATAGTATTTTGTTTGATCGGTTTGACATGAAGCTTGATTTTGAGATGATAGAATTGGGCTTAATAAAGTGTTTTCTCAAAATTGAAGTCATCCAATTATAAAATGGGATCTTCATTTCTCAAGGAAAATATGTCATGGATGTTTTGAAGAGGTTTAGAATGGAGAATAAACCATCCATCACTCCAATTGTAATAGGTCTAAAATTGAGCGAGAAGGATAGTAGTAGTAATGTGGATTCAACATTCTATAATAGTTTAGTTGGTAGTCTCATGTATTTGATAGCCATTAGACCTGACATTATGTATTTAGTGAGTTTAGTCAATAGAGAGGCACCAAAGAACATTCACTTGTAGACAAGAAAAAAAGTACTATGGTATGTCAATGGGACCAAAGACCATGGGATATTTTATGCAAAATTAGATAAGCTTGGCTTGTTGGCTTCATAGATAGTGACTAGGTTGGCAATATTGATGATCAAAACAGCACTTTCATGTACACATTTCATCTTAGATCAGGTGCAGTATCATGGTCATATAAGAAGCAATCCATTATTGTATTGTCTACTACTGAAATAGAATATGTTGTCACCTCTTCAACCACATGTCAAGGATTTTTACTAAGAAGAATATTAGGAAATTTGAATCGTAAATAGTAAGGGGAAACTACAATATTTTACAATTATAACTCTACCATATCACTATCTATGGATCTGGTGTTTCATGGTAGAAGTAAGCACATTGATATATAATATCATTTCACTAAAGAGCTAGTGATAAATAATGAAATTGAATTGTTGTTTTGCAAGTCCAAAGAGTAAGTTGTAGACATATTCATAAAACCTATGAAGGAGGAAGATTTTAAAAGGCTAAAGGAATTGTTAGGTGTCAATGCTTTTGTGAAATCTATCTTAAGGGGGGTGTTGGAAATTAATTTATATTTCACCTACCTTTGGTAGATATTTCACAAATCTTATTTTTTAGGAATGATAGAATCCATTGCTAGGAGCACTTATATTTACTTGTGGTAGTTGTACTTGTTCGATAATCAAAGTGCCACCTATATGTTAATTAATGTGTTAGGTAATTTTTTCTATCCTTCGTCAACTATATATATATATATGAGTGTTGGGTTTGATTTCATTTAAATGGAAGGGGAGCAAATTGTTGGAGAAGAAGAGCAAAGAGTTATTAAAGCAATAACAAGGAGGAGAAGCAAAAGTGGTAGTGGGAAGAGAAGTGAGCCACTACAGAAAGTGTAAGTTGCAACCTTGCAAAGGATACAAAATATTTTCATGTGAAGAAGAAAAACCTCCAAGGTATGTTTCCATTTATTAAGAAACATGCTGATAGAAATTGTAATTGTCTAGAAAAATCACTTTATTATAAATAGTTAAGAAAAAATACTGTGAAAGTATCTTAGGGTAGTAACTTCCAACTATCAAAATTTTTTATTATTGAAAGTGACTTTTTATGAAAACTTCACTACATGAAACATTACTGTGAAAGTATATTAGGGTAGTAACTTCCAACTATCAAAAATTCTGATTATTGAAAGGGACTTTTTAAGAAAACTTCACTACATAAAAAGTTTTGATTAATAAGTTGTGATAAATATTTAGATTAGTGACTTTCTACAAAAAGTTTAGTTATGGAAAAATTTTGTAACGTTGCGTGAATATTTACATTTGCATCTCCTCAAATGTTTTTCTTTGAGCGATACTTTATCTTATGCTAAATTTTTAATTATTGGAAAGGTCCGGCAAATAATATAAAAGTCTGTTCTTCACATTTAAAATTTAGCTGTCTTTCCAATTTTACTAACTCAAAAAAATTTGTAAATTCCAAGCCTGATACTCCATTTTAGCTGGCTAATTGATCAACAATACAATTGATTGTTTCTTCCCTAGCTTTCTCAGATTTAATGAACACCTTTGGTTGCTCCACCACCTATCTTTGCAAAACCTGCTTCGTATAGTATTGTAATAAAATAACTTTTTCATAGCAAGACCTACTTTGCAAGTAGCATTTCAATAAAATAAACTTGATCATAACCATAGTGTAAACTGATTTATAAACTGGGTGCATGATGGCGTAAAAGCAAAGCGCAACAAAACATAGCGTTGATTTGACTTGTATTAGGTATTTTAATTGTATTTTTGGATATTTATTTATTAATTTATTTGATATTATAAAATACATTTTATTATATGAAATTTAAAAAAATTATCATTTATATCATATTATTTATTTATCTATAATTTTTTATTAAGAAATATAAAATTTATTTAATTAAAAAGTAAAATAAATTCTTTTACCTGAAAATTTGCTTAGCTTTTTAAAATGTTTTCAATCATACATTTTCTCTAATATTTAAATTTACTAAAAAATAATCTAAATAATAAACCACAAAAAAGTTTATTTACATTGATCATAACTTATTGATGTTTAAAGCCCAATAAAGTGTGAAGAAATTTTGTTGAACAAGATTAAACATTACCTTTATTATAGTAATCCAGGCCATTGGAGGCCCCACAAAACTATCACTACCTTGTTGTTGTTCTAGGATCATAACATACCATACAATACACTTGATCTCTTTGGGCTGTGAAACTAGCTAAAAAAATAATGTAAGAATGTGCTTGTCTAGTTCATATAATGAATGATGTTTGTATATTTAATTTGGTTTCCTGCAATTCTTTATAATTTCTCCACTACTGCCTCTGAGAGGATGGATGTTCCCATATTCACAATTGCACTGGTAAAGTTCTTGAAAAAGGCATTGGCATTGATGGTAAATTGAGTGCCCAGAGAATCAGTAGAACCTTCATTGAAAAGCTCATGATCTGAATGTAGAAGTCCCCTCTTTTTTCTGATATCCTTGTAGTAACCATTGTCAAAGAGTATGGGAGAAATTTTTCCAGCTTTTAAGGAATTGATTCGTGTTGCTATGCTTCGGGCAGTAGGAGATTTAAAAAAAAATTACTTTGCTTAGATTTGCTTCGCAATGCGGGAAAACACAATTCAGGCAGAAAGCGAGAGGTTCACTAGGACTAGCAGTTAAACAGCTTCTTCGCTGGTTTTACCAGCGACATAGCTGCTTCGCTGGTTTTACGAACGACATAGCTGCTTCACTGGATATTCTGGCGAAGTGGCAGCTTCGGGGTTTTGGCAGTTAATTGGCTGCTTCAAAGATTTAAGCAGTGATGCAGTTGCTTCACTGCCTCAAGCAAGGAGATGGCTACTTCGGGTAATTAAATTGCCGATCTGCCACTTTGGGGCAGCAAATCCCCGAAGTGCAACTTCGGCCGAGATGGTGCCAAAGTTCTAGTTTGGGGCAGAAAGAGCCCGAAGTGCAACTTCGAGCAAAGATAGTGCCGAAGTGCACCTTCGGGGCAACAATTGCCCAAACTGCCCAAACTTACACTTAGGGCGAGATGACAATGAACCACCACTTAGGGGTAGCAAGAGTCCACTTTAACTTCGGGCGAGAAATTCTTCGAGGCTGAGAAAAACAAACAAAACTAAGCGAAGTGGAGGGATAAGGCAGAAAAAACAAAGATTTTATTTATCAAATGAGAAATGGATTACAAGGCTTCTTTCAATGAAGCTATAACAAATATCTGCAAGTTAAATTGTAATATAAACACAAGACGAACAAGCTTGGAAAGTTGCTACTTTGATTCTGTTGTTCTTCTAAAATGCTTCCTCAACTAACGTGGTGGTGACATACTCTGCCTCAGTAGTGGAAAATGCAACTATCGATTGATTCTTGGACGTCCATGAAATTGCTCCCGAACCAAGATGTAAGTCAGAGATGGAAGTGCTCTTTCGATCATCAGTGCTACCAGCCCAATCGCTATCTGTGTAGCCCACCTGTTCCAACTGGTCATTTTTGGCATAAAATCCATGGTTTCGCATCCCATTGACATAGCGTAAGATCCATTTTCCTGCTTTCCAGTGCGTGTAGAGTCTCCATAATCTGGTTGATTAAGCTCACTCTAAACATCATATCTAGTTGAGTTGCAGTCAAATACATGAGACTCCCAAATAGCCTTTTATACAAATTTGGATCAACATTTTTGTTGGAATCCAATTTGCTCAACTTTGACCTGTGGCAACAGGTGAGACAAC
Organism: Wollemia nobilis; assembly: GCA_028583015.1. Lineage (NCBI taxonomy): Eukaryota > Viridiplantae > Streptophyta > Pinopsida > Araucariales > Araucariaceae > Wollemia > Wollemia nobilis. Next base: position 17,019,956 of record JAQPPZ010002587.1, on the reverse strand, counting down.
AAGTTTGTTGTACTCCGTATTAAACCTCTTCAGGACATCCTTTGCATACTTGACCTAATAAATGAAGATGCCATTTGTTGATTGGTCAAATGCAATGCCAATAAATTACTTCATCAACCCTAACTCTGTCATCTTGAACTCCTTCTTCATGGATGTTTTGAACTGGTCAAACAGTACATCATGGTTTCCAGTGTATATCAGATCGTCTACATACAAGCAGACAAGTATCATGTCTCCTTTTGCATTTGTCTTCAGGTACATGGTATGCTCATATGGGCATTTGATGAATCCATTCGCCTAAAAATAGCCATCAATCTCGTTGTACCATGCCCTAGGTTCCTGCTTCAACCCATATAGGGCCTTCTTCAGCTTTAGGAGCTTGCTTTTATGTCCTTGCAATTCATAACCTGGTGGCTGGTCTATGTAGATCTCTTCTTCCAACACATCATTCAAGAAGGCAGACTTGACAACCATCCGGTACACCTTCCAACCCTTATGGGCTACCAATATTAGGATCATCTTGACTGTGTCAAGTCGAGCTACAGGCACATACACCTCATGATAGTCAATCCTTAACTTTTGCTTGTAGCCTTTTGCCATAAACCAGACTTATGCCAATCAACCTCTCCTTGGGCATTAAACTTGGTTTTGTATACCCATTTGACCCCAAGGGTCTTCTTCCCTACTAGGAGATCTGTCAACTGCCATGTTTGAATTTTCTCTATGGCTTCTATCTCCTCATCCATCACCTTCACCCATTTTTGATTCTGACTTGCTTCTTCAAAGGAAATTGGATCACACTCAGAAAATAAAGGTAAATAAGAATATTCTTCATTTACGTGATTTAGGGTTGACTCATAGATGTCTTGCAAGCTCCTCATATTCACGAGTGTTCTCAAGTTGGGAATCCTATTTGCAAGTGGATGTGACCAAGATGGTGAGGTTGTGCTGTTGTTGGCACCACTGTTGATGCTTGAGGCTATAGGTGGTTGCACACAGGTTTTCTCCAAGTCAATAGATTCAATGATAGCTGGATCAGGCTGTCCAATCTTTGACTTCTAGTTCTAGAATTCATCCTCCAAGAATTTTACATCTCGACTGATGACAATCTTTGTCGTCACATTATTATACAACCGATACACCTTCACTTGTTCACTGTACCCTATGAAGATACACTTCTCTGCCTTGTCATCCAACTTCTGGCTCCTAGATTTTGAATGCAGAAGTCCCCTCTTTTTTCTAATATCCTTGTAGTAACCATTTTCAAATAGTATGGGAGAAATTTCATTCGAGGGTACCAGGTTTTTGTTTCTAGCTTTGAAGGAGTTGAGTCGTGTTGCTATGCTTTGGGCAACAGGATATTTAAAAAAATTAACTTCGCTCGCTTAAATTTTCTTTGTGATGCAGGAAAACATGATTCAGGCAGAAAGCAAGAGGTTCACTAGGACTAGCAGCTAGATAGTTGCTTCGTTGGTTTTACCAGCAACATAGTTGCTTCGCTGGATATTCTGGCGAAGCAACACCTTCAGGGGTTTTGGCAGTTAACTGGCTGCTTCAGATATTTAAGTAGTGATGCAGTTGCTTCACTACCTGAAGCAGCGATATGGCTACTTCGAGTAAGTAAATTGTTGATCTACCACTTTGGGGTAGGAAATCATCAAAGTGCAACTTCGACTGAGATGGTGCCGAAGTTCTAGTTTGGGGCAGAAAGAGCCCGAAGTACAACTTCGGGTAAATATAGTGTCAAAGTGCACCTTCGGGGAAAAAATTTATCGAGCTTCAACTTAGGGCGATATGACAACAAACCACCACTTCGGGGCAGCAAGAGTCCACTTTAACTTTGGGTGAGAAATTCTTCGAGGCTAAGAAAAACAAACAAAACTAAGTGAAGTGGAGGGATAAGACAGAAAACAAATATTTTATTGATCGAATGAGAAACGGATTACAAGGCTTCTTTCAATGAAGTTATAACAAACATCTACAAGTTCAATTGTAGGATAAACACAAGACAAACAAGCTTGGAAAGTTGCTTCTTCGATTTTGTTGTTCTTCTAACATGCTTCTGCTCTCACTCTCTTCTCACTACAGCTACACAAAATTCCATATGCACTGGTATTTATAACTAATGAAGAGGATAGGGACGGGAAAGTTTCACCAACCATATGACAAGATTTTAATGCGGAAGTAGGGTTTCTGACCAATCATTGAGCAAACCCAACTAGTCACATCCTTGAAATTTCAACACTCGGATGTCAAAGATCCGATCTGTCATAGAATCCATCAGCGTCAAATCTAGTTTAATATTATAACACCCTCCTTTTAACCATATTTCACAAATATTTTGATGCCAATATTTTTTGAAGCCTATTGAAGTCCTCCTCCTTCAAATGTTTTGTGAAAATATTAGCTACTTGCTCCTTGGACCTGCAAAACAACAACTGAACTTCACCAAATTTCACTAGCTCTCTAATAAAATGATATCAAATATCAATGTGCTTTGTCCTGCCATGAAACATTGGATCCTTTAGTAGTTCTATAGCGGAATTATTGTCACAAAAAATGGTTTTTGCCCCTTGTGATGGATGATTCAGCTCACCCAGGATTCTTCACAACCATACTGCCTGGCATGCGGCTAACGTGGCAGTGACATACTCTACCTCAGTAGTGGATGATGCAATTATCGGTTGCTTCTTGTACATCCATGAAACTGCTCCTAAACCAAGATGGAAGGCAAAGCCAGAAGTGCTCTTTTGATCATCAGTGCTACAACCCAATAATTATCTGTGTAGCCCACTAGTTCCAGCTGGTCCTTTTTGGCATAAAACATTCTATTGTTTTGCATCCCATTGACATAGTGCAAGATCTGATTTCCTACTTTCCAGTGTGTGTTCTTTGGAGTCTCCATAATCCGGTTGATCAAGCTCACTTCGAACATCAGATCTAGCTGAGTTGCATCAACATTTCTTGCTTTCCAGTGCGTGTTCTTCCAACTAGCCTTTTGTACAGAGTTGGATCAACATTTCTGTTGGAATCCAACTTGCTCAACTTTAGACCTATGGCAACAGGTGAGAAAATAGGTTTGTTGTCCTCCATATTAAACCTCTTCAGGACATCCTTTGCATACTTGCCCTAATAATGAATATGCCATCTACTGATTGGTCAACTTCAATGCCAAGAAAGTACTTCATCAGTCCTAATTCTATCATCTTGAACTCCTTCTTCATGGTTGTTTTGAACTAGTCAACAATACATCATTGTTGCCAGTGTATATCAAATCGTCTACATACAAGCAGACGAGTATCATGTCTCCTTTTTAATTTATCTTCAGGTACAGGGTATACTCATATGGGAATTTGATGAAGCCATTCACCTAAAAATAGCTATCAATCCGGTTGTACCATGCCCTAGGTGCCTACTTCAACCCATACAGGGCCTTCTTCAACTTCAGGACCTTGCTTTCTTATGCTTGCAATTCATAACCTGGTGTTTGGTCTATGCAGACCTCTTCTTCCAACATTTCGTTCAAGAAGGTAGACTTGACATCCATCTGGTACACCTTCCAACCCTTATGAGCTGCCAATACTAGGATCATCATGACTATGTCAAGTCGGGCTATAGGCGCATACACCTCATGATAGTCAATCCCTAACTTCTACTTGTAGTATTTTTCCACCAATCTGGCCTTATTCTGATCAACCTTGGGCATTAAACTTGGTTTTGTATACCCATTTGACTCCAATGGTCTTCTTCCCTTCTAGAAGATATGTCAATTGCCATGTTTGATTTTTCTCTATGGCTTCTATCTCCTCATCCATCACCTTGACCCATTTCTAATTTTGATTTGCTTCTTCAAAGGAAATTGGATCACACTCAAAAAATAAGGTGAAGTTAGAATATTCTTCATCTACGTGATTTCGGGTTACCTCATAGATGTCTTGCAAGCTCCTCATCTTTGTGGGTGTTCTCAAGTTGGGAATCCTGCTTGCAAGTGGAGGTGACCGAGATAGTGAGGCTATGCTACTACTGGCACCACTGTTGCTGCTTGAGGCTATAGGTGGATGCACACAGGTTTCCTCCAAGTCAATTGATTCAATAATAGCTGGCTCAGGCTGGCCAGTCTTTGACTTCTGGTTCTAGGATTTATCCTCCAAGAATTTTACATCTTGAATGATGACAAGCTTCATCGTCACATGATTATACAGTCGATACACCTTCGCTTGTTCACTTTACCCTGTGAAGATACACTTATCCATCTTGTCATCCAATTTTTGGCTCTTTTCTTCTAGAACATGTGCATATTCTATGCATATAAAAACTCTCAAATGATCCACACTCAACTTCTGATTGCTCCAGGTATCCTAAGGAATTTTATTCTTCACACTCTTCGTGGGACATTTGTTCAATAGATAGACTACACAGGTTACAAATTCTACCCAGAAATCATGTGGTAAACCTTTTACCTTCATCATACTTCGTGTCATCTCCATAATAGTTATGTTCTTCCTCTCAGCTACACTGTTCTGCTGTGGTGTGTATCTAGCTGTGAGCTACTTGTGAATTCCATGTTGCTTGCAAAATTTTGTGGAATTCATTGGAGATGTACTCACCTCCACCATCTGTTCTGAGAGTCTTCACCAAATATTCACTCTGTTTCTCAACTAGAGCCTTTAACTCCCTAAATTTTCCAAAAACCTCTAATTTTTGCTTGATGGGATATACCCATGTATTTTGGCTAAAGTCCTCAATGAAGGTCAAGAAGTATTTATTGCCGATAAAAGTGTTGGTCTGCATGGGACCGCAAATGTCTGAGTGCACCAGCTCCAATGGTTGTGAAGCCCTCCAAGACTGTCCTGTAGGGAATACATCCTTATGTTTTTTTATGACTAAGGAACCCTCATAGATCTTATTTGGTTGCTCAATAAGAGGTAAACCCTTCACCATATTCTTGTTGTACAATAATTTTAGGCCACTAAAATTCAGGTGACCGAATCTGAGATGTCACAACTAGGTAGCATCTTTCACATATGCACTTGGAGATATCAGTGATTAATTCTGAATCTGTAGTGGAAACATCTTGTTATTCATCATGGACATAGTTGTAATATGCCCATGCTCTCTATATCTGATGGTATAGACTCCATATTTGAACTGAATAGTGTACCCCTTTTGCACAAGTTATCCAATGCTCAGTAGGTTATATTTCAATCCAAGAACATATTACACATCACAAATCTGCTACCTTTCGTCATGCTAGGTGCGGATAAGGATTTTTTCTTTCTCCATCACTGGAGCCTTACTGTTCTCCATTTTCACCTCAAATTGGACTATTTCATCCAGTTGTGAGAACATCTCTCTGTTTCGAGTCATGTGATTGTTGCACCCACTATCAAGATACCAAACATTCTTTTGGATCTCCTCCTCAATATTGTACATCAACAACATATTTCCATAGGCATATCTACACTCCATATTTCTAGCTTCATATGTGTAGTGTGTTTATTGTTGATTATTCTTGGTCATCTTATTTTTGCATTCAGAGATATAGTGGTCAAACTTCTCGCAGTAGTAACATTGGATCTTGATTTGTCCTTCTTCTAATTAGATCTAGCTTGCTAATTTTTGCCACTACCTCTTCCTCCTACCTGATAGAAGTTGCAGCCAGTCTCACTGTCATTGTAGTTTGACCTTCCTACTTGCTTGTGGCTTTTTCCATGCTTACCTCTCTTGCATCGTCCTTGAGAACCAGAGGTTCCTTGGTAGGATTCTCCTTTGCTACTGTCTCAAAATAAGACCCGTGCCTTGAACGCCTACTACAATGAGGACTGAGTTGAGTGGCTTAGCCTATGCTCATGTGTTTTTAGGGAACCCATGAGCTCATCAATAGATATGGTTGTCAAATCCCTTGACTCCTCTATTGCAATCACAATAAAGTCAAATCTTGCTGGCAATCTTCACAAAAGTTTCTCCATAATTATCTGGTTCTGCACGATCTCTCCATTCAATCGCATTTGGTTGATGATGTCTATTATTTGGGTAAAGAAGTTGCTTATGGACTCTAACTCACTCATCTGCAGGTTTTCAAACTTCCTCCTTAACATCTGTAGCTTCACCAACTTCACCTTGCTGGTGCCTTGATATGAAATGGCTAAGATTTCCCAAGCTTGCTTTGCCTTTGTTGCTACTACAACCCATGATAAAATAGTCTCCTCAAATGCCTACATGATGTAAAACAATTCCTTTTGGTCCTTCTTTCAGTTTTCCTTTAACATGTTTTTATCTTCTTGGGAGAGTGTGGCCAGTGCTGTTGCATTTTTCGGTTCTGCATTTCCACTCTCAACCAAGTCCCACAACTCCAGACACCCGAACAAAATTTTCATCTGAATGCTCTAGTAATCGTAGTTCTTGTCATTGAACCATGGGATCTACAACTGCAATGAGTTGTTTTTGGAAGCCATTGCTTCAATATTCCATGGCACAACTTTGGCTCTGATACCAATTTGAGGGAATTGAGTCATGTCGCTATGCTTCGGACAATAAGAGATTTAAAGAAAATTTACTTTTCTTAAATTTACTTTGCGATGCATGAAAACACAATTCAGGCAGAAAGTAGGAGGTTCGCTAGGACTAGCAGCTAGATGGTTGCTTCACTAGTTTTACCAGTGACATAGCTGCTTCGTTGGATATTCTGGCGAAGTAGCAAATTTGAGGGATTTGGTAGTTAACTGGTTACTTTAAAGATTTAAGCAGTGACACAGTTGCTTCACTACCTCAAGAAACGATATGGCTGCTTCGGGTAAGTAAACTTTTGATCTGCCACTTCGGGGTAGCAAATCCCTAAAGTGCAACTTTGGTCGAGATGGCGTCAAAGTTCTAGTTCGGGGCAGAAAAATCCTGAAGTGCAACTTCAGGTAAATATAGTGCCGAAGTGCACCTTTGGGGAAAAAATTGCCCGAATTTCCACTTAGGGCAAGATGACAATGAACCACCACTTCGGGGCAGCAAGAGTCCACTTTAACTTTGGTCAAGAAATTCTCTGAGGCTGAGAAAAACAAACAAAACTAAGCGAAGTGGAGGGATAAGGTAGAAAACAAAGATTTTATTTATCGAATGAGAAACGAATTACAAGGCTTCTTTCAATGAAGCTATGACAAACACCTACAAGTTAAATTGCACAATAAACACAAGATGAACAAGCTCAGAAAGCTACTACTCTGATTCTGTTGTTCTTCTAACATGCTTCTACTCTTATTCTCTTCTCGCTATAGCTACACAAAATGTCATCTACACCTGTATTTATAGCTGATGAAGAGGACAAGGGCACGAAATTTTCACCAACCGTCTAAAAAGAGTTTAATGCGAAAGTAGGGTTTCTGACCAATCGCTGAGCAAACCCAACTACTCGCATGCTTGAAATTTTGGTGCTCGGATGTTAGAGATCCGATCAGTCAGAGAACCCATCAACGTCAAATCTGGTTTAATATTCTAACAAGCTTTACCTAAAGGGCACATTGATTGCATAGAAGGATTCAATATTGGTGTCATAGTAAATCCTACTTCTAAATACTGTGCAACGAGCTTGGCCAATAGTACGAGTACCTGAAGCATTACAAAAATTTAAAGGCTTGCTTCAAAACAAAATTACAAAATTATATGCCTAGATTATCAAAATGTGTGTAACAATATTTTAAGACTAAAAGTAATTTTGTTCACATAAAAGGGCCACCATGTCCTTGGAGAGAGTCCTTGAGCTTGAAATTTTGAAGGTAAATTTGTGAGGTCAGAAGTTGGAGCACGAATATTACTGTTAGCAAGGCTTGTATGTGCAGTCTTGGAGTATTTTCTTCCCAGCATCACTATCCACATTGGACCTGCCAGCTACACTCAAAAACACACAAACTCATTACAAAATATATAAGGAAAGAAAGTAATATAAATATTCAACACTGCATTTTATTCACCCTAGCAAAACTAGGCTGGGTTTAACCAGCAGTTAGAAAAATAAAGAGGCAATCGTTAAGCTAAAATGTATTTGATCTGGCACATGTTCTTTGTAGGCAAGCTGTCTCAACACTGCAAAATTATTTAAATGTTTAAAATTCACATCGGTTTTCAATGGAAAAGGGGTACTCACATTTGATGTTTGTTATGGTTTGATGTCTTTACATTCCGTTCAGTAAACTTTTCTTACGATGAATCAAGAGGTAACTGGGTTTATCAACTAAAAAATTTATTCGAAGATTTAAACCAAATGAAACTCAATATAAGAAAAACATGATAAAAAATCAATTATATAAATTAGAGAAACCTGATAGGAAGAGTTAAGTTTTGACAGAAAGTGTTATGACCTTCCTAACATATCCTAATACTTATATTATTTATTAATTATATTCTAGGGTCACAACCCTTCACTGTTAAAACTATTAGACTAGGTATTTAAATGCAATCCAAATATGATAATAAGGCATCATCGAACAAATATATAAATTAAGTCTATTGTGGGTTTTCTACCTTACAATCAAAAAGCGATTCAATATAAAAAATGATCCTTCTTCCTGCACTATTTAGTTTCATACCATCTGGATCAGAGCTAGATCAAGGAGCAAATTCACCATTAAAAAAAATTCCCACCGCACATTTCAGCCAGTCCACATTCGCGAGGACGCAAATAGCATTCACGCTTCATGGATCCGTGTCAAAATCCTCACAAAAAATTAAACCTTCTTTTAAGGTACGAATTAAGTTGTATTACACCCAAATTGCTCGACCTTTCACGTGGTGACCGGTGGCTATTTTGAAAAAGCTAAAATCTTCAACACAGCATCAAGGTTTTCGATGTCCGAAACACAAAGGAAAAAAATAATTTTTTTTTTTTAATTTTTTGCTCACCTATACCAAGTCATATTGATCGTTACCTACACCAACCACAATGGTTGAAGTATGACGATCACTGGATTCCATTCATGAGAAACACGAAAGGCTCACTAAAGAAGTTCAACAGGAAAGAGAGGAGAATACCCGTAACATGAGAACTCTTCGAGAAAATATTTACAATGGATGTTAAACTTGATGCCATCAGTCAAAATCAGGCAACAATACATGCAAATTCACCCAACCACGGGTCATAAAACCGAGCAATTTTAGGAGGTCCACAAACTTCCATTCTACCACGGACTACCAAATTAGACTTTCCAAAATTTGGAGGAGACCCTACAAACTGGATCTACCGAGCAGAGCAATATTTCTCACTAAATAAAATTCTAGAAATGCAAAAAGTGCATATCGCCTCCTTCCACTTGGAAAACGATGCCATCCAATGGTACCAATGGTTCGAGAAAACTAACGAAACTCCGACATGGTCAACATTTACACAGAATCTATTAGTGTGATTCGGCCCTAGCAAGTTTCAAAGCTTTACAGGGGCCCTCACTAAATTATGCCAAACCACTTCGATAAGCGAATACCAAGCAAAATTTGAAAGGCTAGCTAATCGAACATCCGGATTAGATGCTGCCTTCTTTCAAGAATGTTTTATTAGCAGATTAAAATAAGAAATTTGAATAGAGGTGCAAACGTATAACCCTACAAACATGTTAGATACCATCGACTTGGCAAAATTAGCGAAGGACAAAATCAAGGCATGAAATCGGTTCACAAAACCAACTTGGGGGAAATAATCAAACACTTATACCAACCCCAAACCAATGCAAAATGGACGAACCCAAAACTCCTACATAGCTCCCAAAATTAACCCCACTCTACCAATTAAGCGTCTGAGTTTTGAGGAAATGAAGGAAAGACAAGCTAAGGGTCTTTGCTACCATTGTGATGAGAAATTTGACAAAAATCATAAATGTGCCTCACGAAAATTATATATTCTAGATGCCACAGAGGAAGCGAATTCTACTGAAGAGGAACCTTAACTCGAAGTAGAGGTATTATCCAACACACTTGAAAGTGACGAAAAAAATGCACCAAAGGTTTCCTTCGACGCCCTTGACGGATTTTCTACCCTTCAAACAATGCGAGTAAAAGGGTATTTTAAGAAAAAAAACCTTACCGTGCTCCTAGATTCTGGTAGGACGCACAATTTTATCAATCCAAAGGTGGCTAAAAAAGCAAATTGTTTTATATACCCTTGCAATAACTTCGAAGTGATGATTGGAAACGGTGGAAAAATTGCATGCAAAGGAAAATGCATAAATATAAAACTAACTATGGGGATTTATAACATGAAATGTGACATGTACATCCTACCCCTAGGTGGGTGCGACATTGTACTAGGCATACAATGGTTATGAACCTTGGGTGTAGTCCAATGGGAATTTGATGAACTATGGATGAAATTCACAGCAAAGAACCAAACCTATATTATCCAAGGCCTAAAATCAGGACCTTCCCAAATCGTCAACTCGCATAGAATGGAGAAAATTATCCGAAAAGGAAACAAAGGAATGGTCACCCAATTATTTTTAATTCAACCTAGTCACAAAGAAGACGAGACACCAGAGTTACAAAAGATTTTAGTCCACTATAAGGCGGTATTCAATGAACTAAAAGGACTTCCTCCACAACAAAGTCATGATCACACTATTCCACTATTTCCAGGGCATCAACCTCCTAATATTAGACCTTATCGTTATCCATACCTCCAAAATACCGAAATAGAGAAATTAATACAAGAGCTTCTTAAGGCAGGAGTCATTAGACCTAGCAAAAGCCCTTACTCCTCTCCAATTATTTTAGTTAGAAAAAGGGATGGCTCGTGGCATTTATGTGTCGATTTTCGAGCGCTTAATAAAATGACCATCAAAGATAAATTTCCTATTCCGGTCATAGATGAGCTATTATATGAAATCCATGGGGCAGATTATTTTTCCAAGTTAGACTTATGGTCAGGCTACCACCAAATACGAGTCAATGAAAAGGATATTCCTAAGACGGCCTTTCGCACTCACGAAGGGCACTACAAATTCTTGGTGATGCCATTTGGCCTGACCAATGCTCCTTCTACCTTTCAAAGTCTAATGAATAAGGTATTTCACCCTTTTCTTCGTAAATTTATATTAGTTTTCTTTGATGACATTTTGATTTATAGCAAAACATGGGAAGAACATTTGGACCATGTTAGACAAGCGTTCCAAATCTTGAAGGAAAATCAACTTTATGCAAAAATATCAAAATGTTCCTTTGGAAAACAAGAAATTGAATACTTAGGGCATATTGTCTCAAAGGAAGGAGTTATGGTAGATCCTTCCAAAATCGAGGAGGTGAAAAATTGGCCTATTCCAAAAACCTTAAAATCTCTATGTGGGTTTCTTGGACTAACGGGATATTATAGAAAATTTGTCCAAAATTATAGTAAAATCGTTGCTCCTCTAACAACATTACTTAAGAAAAATGCTTTCAAATGGTCGTCTAAAGCGGATGAGGCCTTTATCACCTTGAAAACTACAATGTGTACCACCCCTGTTCTAGCCATGCCCAACTTTTCTAAACCGTTCATCATTGAAAGTGATGCTTCAAGAATAGGAATGGGAGCCGTACTCATGCAGGATGAAAGGCTTCTAGTTTTTATAAGCAAAGCATTTTATCCTAAGAATTTATCTTGCTCTATGTATGAAAAAGAGATGTTGGCAATTGTCCATGCTATTCAACATTGGAGGCCTTACCTTATTGGCCAACATTTCATTATACGCACTGACCATCATAGCTTGAAGTATTTTTTGGAACAAAGGACTAATACCCCGAAACAACAAAAATGGGTTACTAAACTTCTTGGCTATGATTATGAAATTACATATAAAAATGGAAAGGACAACATGGCAGCCAATGCACTTTCTAGAAAATTTGAAGATATGCCTCAAGTCCATGCTCTCTCCTCCCTTATTCCTAAATGGGTAGATGAGGTGCATGAAGAATGGATAAATGATCCTACTATCCATGCCTTAATTCAACAACTTCAACATAATCCTAGTAGCAAACCTACATACACTTGGAAGGACAATATATTAAGATACAAATGGAGGATGGTCCTCACCCCCAATTCAACTTATCGTAAAAAAATTCTTCATGAGTTACATACCTCACCCACTGCAGGCCACTCAGGGTTCTTAAAAACCTATAAAAGAGCCACTACCTCCTTCTATTAGGTAGGAATGAAAAATTACATCAAAAACTTTGTAAACGAATGTGAAGTTTTCCAAAGACAAAACGGGGAGACCCTCGCTATTCCAGGATTACTTCAACCTCTTCCTATACCCACCAAAACATGGGCAGATATTTCTATGGAATTTATTGAAGGATTACCAAAATCAGGAGGAAAAACAACCATTTTCGTAGTCGTTGATCGTTTATCTAAATATGCCCATTTTTGTTCCATGGCTCATCCTTATACCGCTAGCACTATAGCCCACCTCTTCCTAGATAACATATTTAAATTACATGGTATGCCCTCCACAATTTTTAGTGATCGTGACCCAAATTTCACTAGCACCTTTTGGAAGGAATTGTTCAAATTACAAGGTACTCAACTTCGTATGAGCTCCACCTACCATCCTCAAACCGATGGCCAAACAGAAGTTGTAAATAAATGCTTGGAAACATACCTTCGCTATTTTGTTTCTACTCAACCACTCCATTGGGTAAAGTGGCTTTCACTAGCGGAATGGTGGTATAACACTTCATACCATACATCCATCAAAATGACTCCTTATGAAGCACTATATGGTAAAACACCACCATCCCTCACTTCTTATATTCTAGGGACTACAAAAGTCCATGCGGTGGAAACGAAACTTGCTAATAGATATGACATACTATGGATCCTAAAAGAGAACCTACACACCACCCAGCATCGCATGAAGTAGGAGCCGATCAACATAGAAGCGAACGTAGTTTCCACGAGGGTGATATGGTTTTCTTATGTCTCCAACCTTACCGTCAATCCTCTCTTAAACAAAAAGGTTCTCAGAAGTTAGCACCCAAATTTTACGGGCCGTATAAAGTTCTCCAACGTATTGGGACCGTTGCTTACAAACTAGAGCTTCCTCCCTCTTCCAAACTTCACCCCGTATTTCATGTATCTTGCCTTAAGCTCACAGTTGGAGCCCATATCACAACATAAACCACTCTCCCTGAATTATACGATGATGGAGTACTTCTATTCGAGCCAGAAGCTATCTTGGATCACCGCTCTTGTCACCTTCGTACTTGCGATATCACGGAAGTTTTAATCCATTGGAAAGGTCCACCTTTAGAAGATGCAACATGGGAAATTTTTCAAGATATCTAGCAGCAATTTCCAAATTTCCAGCTTTGAGGACAAAGCTCCTTTAAGGGGGGTGGCATGTTAGGACCCTCCTAATATGTCCTAATACTTATATTATTTATTAATTATATTCTAGGGTCACAACCCTTCACTCTTACAACTATTAGACTAGGTATTTAAATGCAATCCAAATATGATAATAAGGCATCATCAAACAAATATATAAATTAAGTCTATTGTGGGTTTTCTACCTTACAATCAAAAAGCGATTCAATATTAAAAATTATCCTGCTTCCTGCACTATTTAGTTTCATACTAAACAAGAAAGAAGAGTGGGAATATAGGTACTTGAGTAAAGCAATTATGAAAATGAAGGCAGAGTATAGACGCGCCCAACCTCGGCTCATTTGAGAGCGCTTTCCTTATCCCAAAATTAATTATAGAGAGCACACTGGGATGAGTCTTCTCATAATATTTTGGTGTAAGATGAGCATAGGAAGGCTAACAAAAAAATGTCAAAATCACCAAATTTGTAAAGCAGTACTGAAATGCAGAAAATTGCTCAATGTCTGATAGATCCACGAAAATAGCTATTGTAGGAATAGTAAACTGTTAGCTGGAGGGGTGGCTTGACATATGTAATGATGCTATTTGAACATTCAATCTAATGATTTGATTGATCCAGTGAGGATTTGTAACCTTTTCTTTTGAATGATTCTCTTTTTGAATATAGGGAAGTTTCTTCTCTTGAAGCAAACATGCATGTGTGTGATATTTTGAAGTATTCATGAGAGACGGGTCTCAAAGGGACACAGAAAATGGATTTGAGGTCTATGTATTGAGCCATATGCATGTATATTTTGTAGGTAGTAAATTAATATATGTTAAGGCAATTAAAATACCTCAAGTCAATTCAATGCTAATTTTTGTTAAAAGTTTTGAAATTAGTTTACGCCATGGCTACGATGATGTTTATTTTATTACAATGCTACTTGCAAAGCAGGTTTTGCATATCTGGTGGTTGAGAACCCAAAGGTATTCATTATATCGATACACAATGAGGGCAACTAATCATTGCAGTTTTTAGTCAATGAGCCAGGTGACATGACTATCAATGTCGTAAGGGCATGAGCCAGGCAACATGAGTATCAATGTCTTAAGGGCATACTGATTGGAAGGATAGTATGTATAAAGTAATATTATGACTTAATTTTAATTACGAGGATTTAATGTTGTAAAAATATAATTCAAGGTTAGGTGGACCCTTCTTCCTCTAGGGTGGACCAAGCTTAATTTTGATAGGGTTGTTAAGGGAAATCTTGGAGAAGTGGGTGGCGGAGGTATAGTCAAAAATGAATGTGAGAGAATTATCTCTGCCTATGCTAAAAATATTAGCTTGAGATAAATAATATGGGCAATGGTTTCAATGTTGACAATATCATTGTGGAAGGAGACACATTATTCATCATCTATCTCAAAGCCACCTATGCAAAAGACTTATAAGCAAGTATTTCAATATCATTATTCAACATGTTTATATATAAGGGAATAAGGTGACTGATTGGTTGGCCAACATAGGTATCAAAGAAGATATCCTTCATGTGTGGCATACATGCTTTCTGCAATACCTCAAGATGGCCAATCATGTTGATGATATTTGCTTCACGTAAGTTGGACCACCTATTGATTTACATTCCATATAGAGGAATTATCTCTTCTAGTCCCCCAAACCATTGCTCACTCCATAAGCCCATGTGGAAGGTTGCCTTGTATGTAAAGAATCCTGTGATGCCAATTTTTTTGAAAAACAAAATGTTTTTTCGCTATGTTGAACCGAGGACCCGGATCTAGTCAGGGCATGCCCGAAACAACCATACTACTATCCACTTCATAATGCATTGGGTTTTCAAAATTTTGAATCGAGGAAGTAAGAAGAAGCACCATATCTATGTTTCCAATAAAAATTACATCATTCTTGGTAATTCTCAACTTTAAAGCTCTCCCATTGCTCGATTTTCAACGACCCAGCCTTACACAAGGTGTCTCATTTCTAATCTCAAAGAAAAAGGTGGATGTCCTATGTGCATATTTATCATCACTTGCGTGAGAATAATTAGTCCTCGCCCTTCATCCACATGGTTTTTGACTTGCATCGATCAAGTCAAACATCCCTTTCTCAATGTGTTTCCCAAGCCCAGCCGTGATCATTTTGCCCAAATTATGAAGTATGAGTTTCATCATCACATTGTCAGACCCATTCAAAACTCTCATCCCAAGTTTTGGAATTCCTCGTGTCCCAGCTTTGGAAGCTTAAGCGAACAGGTTGATTTTATTTCTAAGGAATCTTATTTCATGATTAGCCTGTGCCTTATACTTGTGCCCCTTCATATTTCTGCAATCTCTTCCTCTATCTAGATGGTCGTTGTCAAATATGAAGTCCTGAACCTTTATCTTGATGTGGAAATCATCCTCAAAAACCATGGTTTCTTGACTTTCCTAAAGAAATTTGAAGGTGTGGATATGGAAATTACTCAAGATTTCATTAATTTTTGGGACAAAAACCAAGTTGTTCTTTGAGATATAAAATTTTATATTAACATGAGCCTCCTTGCTGAGATAACAGAGTTGCCAGATGATAGCTACAAGATTCATCGTGACAATCATTATCTAGCGGAAGAACTGAAACATTTCAATGACAAAGAAAGGAAATTAGTTAGGTAGAAATGGAGAATCATCAGGAGTGAGCTTCTCGGGCCTTGGAATAGAGTGCTTATTTTAGTGATGTAATATTTCATAGTTGATGAGGTGGATACAATGTTGAAAAGCTTTCATCTGGATTTTTTTAATCACCTAACAAATGTCAAAGATGTAAATATACCCAAATATTTTAGGAGATCTATGGAGATATCCATGGATGGAATGAGGAAAGGCATGATGTCTCATGTTAAACATTAAGGCCTCAACCTAATTATGTTCAAACATATGCTCCAAAAAGTGGCCCTCAAACCGCATTTCACTCCCATCGGCATTGTGGACATCGAGGACATGGAGAAGAGTGTGGAGAATATGCCAGCTAGTAAAGTGGTGGCTTTGGTCATCCGATGATGATCCCCCAGAACAACGATGTCAAAAAGGAAGTGCTTAGGGAAGGAACCTTCTAAAGATTTTTTTGCCTTGACAAAGTCCTCAAATAAAAATAGTAATCAAGCTCTAAGGATGCTGAGCTTGTGTTTAAGGCTATGTGTGATCCTTCTAAGATGTTGGAGAATGTGTATTCATCACACTTATCATTGTAAGACTCATGGTCCTTCAACATGCAATTCGAGTGGCGAAAGCTATCAACACCATCAATAACGAATCTTCAATGACTTTCCATAATAGTCATGAAAGTGATAATGTGATGGAAATGGTGGAGTAATTCTACCTTTTGGGTCTATCCTTTTTTGTTTTCCTTTTTCTTGGGTTTCTACCTAAGTTGTTTCTATTTAGTTGGGTTTGTTTGCTCCTTTTCTCTAGTCTATTTTGGCTTTTGACCAATGTTTTTTCTCCCTCCTTTCAAAACCCTTTCTACTAATAAAAACAAATTATCTTAATAATGTATAAAATGTTTAGAATAAGTAGTGAGAATAAAAGTTTTACATTTGAATTAAGGTTCAATTTTACGTGAATTTTGATTTTTTATGGAATGATATTAGTTTAATATATTAATGTTTTAAAAGAATTTTGTTAAGTTATATATATATAATAGTTTAAATGTTGTAATAGCAATATGTGGTTACATAATACTAGTTGGACTCATTCAATTAAATTCTTCAATTTTTAAGGAAATCTAGTTTGAACCTTGCCAAGTTAAAATACTACTATGTGGTGATGATGTAATATGAATGGGCCCATTTTAATTCCATATAACTAATTAGAAAATAATAAATTATAATTTAAAAATTAAATAGTATTAATTCAATCACTTAAATTCCTTAAGAAGGAGGAGACCCAATTCAAATATTGTCAAACATTATAACCACAGTTAATTTGTATAGTGTAGTCATAATATAGTACCACCTTTGAACCTCATATAACCAATTAAAAAGTAATCATTATAATTTGAGTATATATTAAAAAAATATGTGATTCAATTAAATCCAAAAAATATTTTAGGGCTATATTTTGATATCTGATATAAGAAAGTACTTTCTCAACTCTACTTTGCTATAGAAACAAAACCAAAATACACCCAAAGGACCTAGATACTTCCACTATTATTGTCATCTAAGGAGTGAATGGAAAATGTGTCTTCCTTGATATTTTGAAGGCCACCAAATTAGAGGCTAGCTATAACGAAGAACATCAGCTCTATCCAAAGCCAAATTTGCAAAAGCATTAGCCACCTTGTTGAGATGTCAAGGAACATGTGTAAACTCAACAAGGTCAAATTTTTCTTAAGGAGTAGTATTTTCCAAAACCCTCACTATTCGTCAATCTATGAAAATTGTATGAATTTGCTCTATCAAAAGTTGAATCCAAATTCTAGAATCAAACTCTAATTGGATCTTCCTCCAACCTAGTTTCCATGTCTCATGAAGGCCACTCAAAATTACAAATCCTTCAACTTGATTATTAGTTGTTATTCTTAACATTTCTTAAAAAAAGGAAGGTTGAACCATATCTACCAATACCACTCATAGAGGTAAAACCTAAGTTTCCCCTAGACACATGGGAACACCAATAATCATTACAATTCTCTAATTATCATTGGCTATATATAAATATAATTCATTTATTATTGAAGTAATAGCATATTTGTTTTACTAGCCATATTTTTTACAAGGATATTTTTGAGGTCAAACTATCCATAGCCGTATATTTTTACAATTAGAAATAATAATTTTATTTATTCTTGTACTTTTATAGTTTGTTATATAGGATTGAAATGAAATTAAAATAGGTTTAAACCTATATTATAGGATGACAATAAAATGATCTTAAAATAGTGCAACGATTATGTATATGTCATTTGTTAAGATTTAAATATAATTTTTTTTCTTAAAAGTTAAAGAATTCAATTGTATCATAGTGATAAGGGCTTTGATCTCTCTTTGAGAGGTTCAATATTCATACCCCATTCAATAGGAGGAGAGAAGTGGAGATTATATTACCTTATAAAATCTATGTAAACTCATTAAAAAAATAATATAATTATATATTTTTAATAATTTATTACTTTTAATATTTTATTCAATTTCATAAATTATAATTAAATTTTAAAATATATTTTAAATAAAAATATTTATAATTTAAAAAATTCAAAAATTATATAAAAATTAATTTGACAATTATATTTATTAAAATAAAAAAAATATAAGTTTATTTAAATAAATCTTAAATTCAAATTTTATATAACTTTAAAATTATTATAATTTCAATATAATATATATTACATTTATTTTAATCCTATAAATAATTAACGTAGTTTGTGTGTGCATTGTAAATAATCTCACATTAATTGTATTGTGCGAATTAAGTGGTTTATAAACCCCAACACTTTTCATACTCTTTGCCAATGGTGTGGTAGGCTTAAAGGTGCAATTTCTTGGTCCCACTCTGTGGGATTCTTCACCCCTTTTAACATCAAATTTGGGCATGTGTGTGGGGGGGGGGCTGGCCCTCTTGCATTCTAACAGGTTAATGTGATGATGCAAGTCTAACGACATATTGAAATTCCATTCACATTAATACCTATATGTGAGGCCCTCTTGCATTCTAATAAATTAATGTGATGATACAAGTCTAATGGCATATTCTATGATTGAAATTATGTTCACATTAATACCTATCTATCTATATAAAATAAAAAATAAAAAAATATATTTATTATTATCCTTACAATAAAAATTACTTTGGGGACTCTGTCCATTTATTATGGATGTCTATTTTTTAGATTTTTTTGTTAACATGAAAATGGCCTTTTTCATTATCCTCTGTGATTCATGGTGGTTTCATTCCGTTTATGCTTATTGAAGGAAACAACGTCTGCACCATGCAAACCACTTATTTATGAATGGATTTTTTTAAATCTCATAAAGATAAACATTATGGTTTGTAGATTTTATTGTTGATTAGAGTTCATTTATAAACTTTGTTCTAAAGAACATCGTAGGTTCAGCTTTTAAGTTTGGGTTTTGTTTTTATCCGGAAGGTCAAAGGTTGGGTGAGTGTGTGAAGGGTGGCAGGTGACTGTGTGTTCGTATTTAAATTGGGTAAGTGTGTGCGAGTATGAGGGGTGGTTATGTGGTGGTTGTGTGTTAAATTCCCTATTCATAAACATAGTTCTCGGCCTTAAGATGGGTTATGGTTGGGAGAGCCTACTCCATTGGTGGTAAAGATTTTCTCATACTAACCAAATTAAAAAATTATTATAAACCTTGGGTTGACCAAACCGGCCAAACACATATATTAATAATGCTATGAAACATAATTAAAAAATATAAAAAACAACATTATAAGAAAAATAAGCTACAACTTCACCTTAAAAAAATCCCTTTAAATGGTCAATCATACGTTAAGAATTAAAACATGACCTTATTTTTAAGAAAACAAAGCACAAAACAATATATTAGTTGCACAGGGGAGTTGGTTACACTTACTATTTTTAGTGATTGATAAGTGGAGGGTTGGGTTCAAACTACACTAGCTTATTTGTCTCATTGTTGTTGATTTGGTGTAATATGGAGATCATCGATCGCTCGAAGTTTGTACCATCATTGTCGGTTTGGCGCATATTGAGAGGTTCAAACCTTTGCTAAAACCCTAAGGTTTGAACCTATGTCTCTTTTTGGCAAGCACTCCGTTAGTCAAACCTTTACCAATCCACTTAGCCTTTGAAGGCCATATATATATATATATATATATATATATATATATATATATATATATATATATATATATATTTTTTATCCGCACCAAGTACTTTAGGAGTTTCGAGGTTCAAGCCTGCAGCCTGTGTCTAAAAAACCTCGGTTAGTAGGTAAAGAGGTAGGTGTATCTAATTGTACATAACAAAAAAATTATATATATTAAAATACTTAAAAAATCTTAAAATTTTTAAAATATATATATAAATATATTTTTTAATATTCTACTAAAAAATCAAAATTAAATATTATTAATAAATATATATATATATATACAATATTTTTATTTTGAAATTATAAAAAATAATATTTTAATTAACTATAGGTAAAATGCGATTACAAATAAATGAAGAGAAGGGTTCTTATCATTATATTCTTTGTGTCCCTTAATTTCAGCTTCGCTTCCGTTATAACACTACAAATCGGATATAGGTGTACATACGGATGAATGTATTCTTACACAAATTGATTACTAATTGTCACATGTGATTAAAATATAGGGTTAAAATATAAGGTTGAGCAGTTTTTTTAATTATGATTTTTGTAAAGTGGAGAATTATTCTTACCAATAAAGAATTTAACACAAGGCCATCACACATCCACCCCTCACGCTCGCCCAAGCCAGGATACCCACCCTTCACCCACGCCACGGTTTGAACCTTGAACCTGTCCAAAAACATAAACACATTTTATTAATAGAATACTTCTGCAAACTTAAAATATAATTATATTTATAATATTTAAAATAAACATTCTAAAACAAAATTAACAAAAACAACCCAATACTTTTAAGATATTCAACTAAATGAATTATAACTTTACATTTCTTCATCTTACTTCAAGACCACAAATTCGTTTCGAATTATAAAACACACTTACATGTAATGACCAGTTATATATTATCTCTGCAATATAATTGGTACATGGAACCTTCTCGTAGGCATGGAGCAGCTATAATAATTCATACCTTTCAAATGTCATTTTTGACAGCCACCAAAATTTTCAATAATTGTCTTTCTTAGACCCGTTTCTGGTTGGTGCGTCAACAACAGTAGACCTCCCTTTGCTGACCTAAACACCAACTGTAATACCTTTTCAATTACATAATGAACGTGGGCAGATTTCCTGTAGAAAAAATAAAAAACCAAAATCAAATATACGTTCATCTTGATGTTAAGCTCGTATACGTTGCATGGCATCACATAAACAAAAGTCATATATAGATAGATAGATATTTATGTAATAAAACTTCATGATATTGTGATCAGCATGGAAAGATATGAAAAAGAAATTTTCTTTTTTATATTTTTAGCCCTGGTATTGTACTATGGAAAGATCTGATCAGACTATTAAGAGAAAGAATGGGTGTCATTTCACTCGGTAAAGCAGCCCGGTGAGCTCATATATTCGTCCATTAGGTGAAACATACTTCTCACTCGCCCATGTGCATTAGGTGAAACATACTTCTCACTCGGCCTTTTGTTCTCTTATACTCTTATATTAAGACGGAGGAGGTAACCCAATTCACAGATTAAGCAAATTATCCATCTATATATCTATTGCATTTCACTGTTGGTTTTGAAAATATTATTATTTGTATGTATCTATCTATAGAATCTCACTTTTAGTTTTGATAATATTACCAGTTCAGAAAGCAATGGCTTCTTGGTTTGCAAGACTTGTTGTGGTAGCATTGTTTTTGGCAGCGTCTGCCTGTGCTCAACTGACGCCAACTTATTATGACAAGACTTGTCCCAATGCTCTCTCTATAATTAAGGCTGGGATAAAGAAAGTGCTCTCAAACGAACCCAGAATGGGCGCATCCATCCTTCGCCTCCATTTCCACGACTGTTTCTCTCAGGTACTGTCTAGTGTAGAAGAAATTCCATGGTTTTTTCAAACTTATATTTGGCTATTATTATTATTGGTGTGATAGTGAGCTTGAATTCAGGGTTGTGATGGGTCTGTGCTGTTGGACGGCACCTCTACCGAAAAGACGGCGGGGCCGAACTTGCATTCTGTCAGAGGTTTCAACACCATTGATGACATAAAGAACGAGTTGGAGGCGGCTTGCAGCGGAGTGGTGTCTTGCGCTGACATCTTGGCTGTGGCTGCTCGTGACTCGGTCGAACAGGTAATGTACTAATTTTTTTCGATTTTTATTTTATATGTTCAGACCTCTTCGTAACTACAATGAATATTGTCAAGTATAAATCATTATTTTCTTCGTAAAGGTTTTACCTTTACTATTTTGTCATCTGTCTATTATCCGCTTAGTGTATCCACTATGAATAATTTGAGTATTTATTTTTCTTTCTTAACCAGTTTGTATGTTTTTGAGTACAGCTGGGAGGTCCAACGTGGACAGTGATGTTAGGAAGAAGGGACTCCAAGACTTCACATTTAAGCCTTGCTAACAGCAGCCTTCCAGGTCCAACTTCGACCCTCAAAAATTTGACTTCAAAATTCCAAGCCCAAGGACTCTCCACCAAAGACATGGTGGCCCTTTCAGGTAAATAAAATTATTTTTTTCGAAATTATTATACATGTTTACGGATTTACGACTGAAAGAGTAAAATTTTATATAAAAACTATAAATCTAATACTTTACCATTTATAAAATAATAAAAAATCAATCAATTAAATTTCGTAAAACTGATATAAATCCTTATTATGACTAATTTATATAATGTTTCAGGTGCTCACACAATTGGCCAAGCTCGTTGCACAGTATTTAGAAGCAGGATATACAATGACACCAACATTGACTCCTCCTATGCCAAGTCCCTGCAATCAATCTGCCCTTCAGGTAGAGGTGGCAACAGAAACCTGGCACCCTTAGATGAAATTTCTCCCACTGTCTTTGACAACGGTTACTACAAGGATCTCAGAAAAAAGAAGGGACTCCTGCATTCAGATCAGGAGCTTTTCAATGGAGGGTCTACTGATTCTCTGGTGACTCGATATGCCACTGATGCCAATGCCTTTTTCAAGGACTTTGCGAGTGCAATGGTGAAGATGGGAAACATCCAGCCTCTCACTGGGAGCAGTGGAGAAGTCAGAAAGAATTGCAGGAAACCAAATTAAGTCTGCAAAAGATAATTTATATTAATTATTCAATGAAATTTGTTGCATGCTTTTACAATAAATCTCTCATCAGACAAGATTGCAGCATGTGTTACGTGCTATTACAGGGCCATTAGGCATACCTGATTCATTCTTAGATTTTTTTAAAACAATATGCATAATGTGCATGTGGATTCTTGATTAACCGTAATGATCTATTTGAGAATTTGAATATTTAGAAATCTGGGCCCTCCAATGGCCTCATTTAATAAAATAGTGATTATATCCTGCACTGCTTTTTCTCAAGGATAAGTTTTGGTATCGTACTATAAAATCAATCAATTATAGCGTTTACTTTGTACAAATGACCTGATGTTATTTATTATTGTTTGAATGAACGGATTTGTATAAATGACCTGGTGTTTTATTATTGTTAATGAAGTGATTTGTATGTATGACCCGATGCTATTTATTATTGTTTGAATGAAGTGATTTTTAAAGGCCACGGGACTATCGGTATGAATGTGTCGTTATTGTCTGGTCGAATTTTTGTATTTATCAAAGTTATAATATAATGTAGAATGATATCAATAGCTGCTCTTGTAGAAAGGGTATAAAGTATATTAAGACTTCTTCGTTTGGACAACACTCTTTTTACTTTTTAAATAATATTTAATATTTTAATATTTTAAAATAAATAAAAATATAAAACAATTAATATATATTTAAAATAATGTATAAATAATTAATATGGATTATTATATATTAAATTAAAAAAATTAATAAAAAATTTGAAGTTTTTATGCAAGGAAGGTAAGAGGTTGGCTAACAACTTTCTGATGTATATGTTTTTCATTGAATAGACTAATTATTCTTCTTTGAATGTACATGGAAATCAATAAGGACCCACTAAGGGTATTCAATATGTCTTTTTCAATTTCCCTGGGACTTCTCATTTCAAGAATTAGGGGACATGGAAGGATATGAAAGATCTAGTGATTAGTTTGATGTATATAGACATGGGAATATGTGAAAGACCTAGTGATTAGTTTTATGTATAAAGATAAGTGAACATGTGAATGACTTAGTGATTAGTTTGATTAGTGATTAGTGACAAGGGAAGATGTGAAAGACATGCACTTTCAATTTATTATCTAATACTAATGAGAAGATATGTCCCCTATGTAATTATAACAAAGTTATGATTCCTCAATTTCTCTTTATTAAACTAATAACATTAAAAATTGAAAGCCCATTATGTAGACAATAAATAGATATTAAGCCCTAAAACTAAAAAAAATATTAGGGAACATAGGCACCTAGTTTTGCAATAGAGGTGTAAGAACTGACCTCTCACAAAAGTGTTTTCAATGATGCCATAAACCGGTTGTGCATTTATTAATACCTACAAAACTGTTGGTCAGATAATCTATCTAATGGAAAGATTTGTGTGCCCACAGACCTCGACCAACATTGAAAGACCGAGGAACTCATGAGAGCCACAATTGTCAATATCTAGAGGAGGTATGTTCCTTGTAGTCCTAGGAAACTATTCTTAAAAGTGGGATGAAAAGAGTACTGAAAGAAATAAACTAAACTATAGCTAGAACTTAAAGTGGTATAAATTAAGCAACATAAAGACACATGCAATAAAAATAACTTGCAACTAAATAACCAACTACCTAACATACCAGCTAGTTGCATAGACAATCACAAAGTATTTTAATTTAATCTACTGTATCTTAATAAGACTATGAATTCTAGATAAGTAAATGAGTACGGTAAAAGTCCAAGATTCAAAATTATCACCATAAACATTCAACATGCATAAATTAGAAATATATAGCCATCAACACATACATACATACTCTGTGAATGAATCGAACCACAGGCCAGATAATAGTTTATTTACATTAAGGTCCAGTGTTTGTCCTTACATATGAAATGCAAATGCCTAAGAGGTGACCTGTATTCAGTCTACATCATTGTATTTATAGATATTTTACAATTCTATGGTAGTAAAAAATATCATTGCCTAAAAAGTGGATCACTTTCATGTCAGACAATCTACCAACCTATTGCACCACCTCAAAAATATGGTTGCTCTAACTACCTAAATGTGGTTGATTGTTGTGGCTTAGACTCACACCATCTTGATTCATGCTCCACTCACTGGATGCACTCGAGCTATTGATTTATCTTCTCCTCAATTGCCTTGTTATCTGTATGATGGCCTTGTTTGTTAAGATCTTTTGACACAAAATCATTCCCAATGGATGTCATGGGAGAGATGGAGGTTTTCATGTTGGAGAAATGATTGTCGGTCTATTTGCATACATGTGATACACTTGCTTCCCATTCTCATAGATTTTTTTTTTTTACTAGTTTCCTAGTGGTTTCATTCCTAACCGAACACCATATCTCCCTTATCGGATAATTTAAAACCTTGGCATGTATCAACTAAGTACAATTCTTCCAGTGCCTTATCTTTGCCTCTGCATGCATCCGAAATTTGAGTGTTATCTATGTTTTTATCAGGTATGGATCTTTTGGTATCCTCCAAACCTAGTAGAAAATTAGATTTTATTTTTCTATAATTCAATTAAATAATAATAATATTAATTTATATAATTTTTTTATGCATTTAAGATAAATTATGAGAAATGATAATGTTTTATATAATAAAAATTTTATTTTGATAAGTGGACATTTAACATTGTTGCTTTTCAATTTATGACATAAGTAATAGGAAGCAAGGAGTTTCACATCATAAATCTACTTTACAATTACACATGACGGAGGGCACTTAGGAATAAAGGTAGAGATAGAACTTATGACTATAAGGGGTTTGGAATAAGGATTTTGTTGCAAGGGGTGGAGAACAAAGAGTATTGCATGCACCTTAAGACAAGCAAAGGAAAACTAGAATTATTTGAAGGGCAAGCACCTTGTAAAACTATAATAATACTTAAAAGTAAGAATCAAACTTACAACTATGTATCGATATGGGTCAAATTTTTATAGACCTTGGGTTGAGTATATCTTATAAGAAAACCAAACGCACCTAATGTTCTTTATAAAATGTATTTAATATTTTGATATTAAAGTTGTTTATGACATGAACACATACATACATATATTAATTATGCTATGAAACATAATTTGTTTCGATTACATAGGAGAGTTGGTTACAACCACACTATTTTTAGTAACTAACAAGTTTAGGGTTCAAACCATAGGGGCTGCTTCCACAAAACCTATTCTGCTTTGTTATTCTTGAATCGGCATGAAGGGGACCACATGTCACTTGGGATTTGTATAGTCATCGTTGGTCTAGCATGCACTTAAATAATTTAGATTAGACTACTACCTTTACAAGCAAGCTACCCATGAGGTTTGAACATAGGTATCTTCTTGATAAGTTCTTGGCCAACAATCACTTACCAATCCACCTAGCCCTCGAGGGCTACTATGAAATATAATTAAAAAATATAAAAACAACTATAGAGGGGGAAAATTACCCTACCACATACAGTTCTCAAGGCTGGATCAACAAAGAGAAAAAGCCTTGAGGTAAACCACGGGGGTATGTTGTTCTCTACACTCGGTACTAGGGGGGAAGGGTTCACCAATAATGGTTTAAGGACTCGCTCCAAGTCCTCTGGTTTTCAATAATATTTGATTTATTCGATGTAATACAACCACCTAAGTTTGGCCTTTCTAGATTTATGTTATAAAAGATAAAGGACAATGGAGAAATACAAAATGCAAGAAGATAAGAGCTAACCCTAGAATGATTCTTTCTTTAAATGCTTTCTAATCCTAAGGTTTTAAAATAGAAAACCTTCAAGCAAGGGCTCAAGAGAACATGCACAAACAAAATTAAACCTAAGTGCACACTATATGTTGTTTATATTTCAAATGCATAGAAATTAATTAAGTATATTTCTTTTAAATTATATCTAGGATTTTCAACAAAAATAGAAGGCACTCAACAAACAACTTAAAGATTATTTGGAACACTTAGCTTATCCAGTTATTGTTCATTGCTTTTATCCTTTGTCTAGTGATATCAATAATTTTTGTTCTTGCAAGATAACTCAACAAACACTTGGAAAATATAATCAACATTAGGGAGCCTTCTTAGGTTGCTATATAATAATACTTGGAGGTGTAGCAGTCAAGCCCCATAAGTACTTTTAGCTGAAATTTGAAAGTAGAAGCAAAAATTGGAACGTAGCTAGGCTAGTTACTTTTAGCGTTTGATATTCTCCAATATATTTACCTTCCACTATACACTTTATAAATGAAACTCGAATTCATATAGCTCTTAAAATAATTCCTTCACCCTCTTGCAATGTAGCTAGGCTAGACATTACGCTATGAACGATGTACTACAAATGTTATCCTACAAATGTATGTTACAACCTACATAGATCAATATATCTACCTATCCTACATTTTTCACCTAGATGGCTAACACTTGTTCATTGCATGTGGTATTATCCTTAAAACCTTTGATGCTTGAAATCTACCCTTGATTTTCAATCATTTTATCTTCTTTTTGTATGGTCTTTCACCTTCGTTTGTAGGTATGATTTCGATTGGACTCTTTAATCGAAAAGATCAATGTACCTTCAATATGTATAGAATTGGTTTACATAGCACTCAATGGTTACTTCTCTTTGCACATCATTGGCTCTTTCTTGACCAATAGTGATGCTCTCTCTTAGATGAACGATGCACCCTTATACATGCATATTTGAATTATGATTACTTCCTTTCAAGCAGTTATGTCTTCGATGGTGGCTGGCTTCTTTTGAGCAATCATATTCACCTTTCCAAAATGGATAAGTGCTTCACTTTGGTAGTCGAACCGCTTATGCTCCTATTCGCTTTGAATGCTTGGTGTCTTTAGACATTGGTAAAATTTGATTTGCTTAAGTCCTTTTGTAGTTTTCTAATTTTCTATGTTTATTTTGCTTTCAATGAATTTGCACCAATACTCACTAATAACAATATATTATGCTTTTTTCCCATTTTTAAGTACTTGTAGATGCTCATTATTTTAGTCTTACAAATAATTAGGATGCAAAAAACTATAGTTTACTTTTGAAGACTACTTTCTTTAACTTCTCTTTTCTATATAATATGGTGCTCTTAAAAATGATAGATGTAAAATTGATCTTACTGCTCCAAGAATAAATTTATCTAGCACCAAAATAACATACCTTTGCAACTAATTTCTTTGATAATTGATTCACCCTTTTGCTAACATAATTTTGTAAGTTTTACACCTTCAATTTACTATTCTAAAATTTATCAAAACTACAGTACAAGTTACTGGTCTCCTTCTAATTTTTCTACTATCCAATAACTCTCCTCAAATCTACCACAAAGTTTTCCAAACTCGTAGATTTTTTTCTTCTCCTAATTCTATCCACAAACCTGATTTTGTGGCTTCTAATCTCCTTTGAATCTATTTTTTAGAACCCTATAATTAGTAGCTATCAATGATACCCCAAATGCTATCAATATCTCTATAACTTATGCAGTCACTACCTCCTTATTTTACTATATAAATCCTACAATAAAAGTCTCTAGAATGTTGCCTTCTACCACTATCCAAAATCCTATAATTTCTTGTTCAAGGGCACTTCACAATATACCCAAGTCTTCTCCAAATTATAGCTCTAGGTTCCCTTCAATATTTTCTCCTACAACCCTTAAATATCTACTTCAAAACTTGTAACCTTCTCCTATCAAATCAACCTTCAAATTTTTTTGTAGATGTCCTTAGATTTACCAAAACTATGGGCTCTTCAATCTTATCTTATCATGCAATCTCCTTGTCGACTTCTAACTTCAAAACCGATCTACTACTTTGTATAATTTCTCAATAATATAAATGTATTGAGACCTTCTAGTCCCTTCTCCAAAATTTGGCAAACTTCTTACCAAACACTTCTTCCTTTTGGGCTTGTTTTTGGATGGTGATGATTATACCAAAAACCTATTTATCATAAAATTTCATTTCTTCTAATATTCTATCATGAACCTTCTCCAAATATACTTTACTAAATACTTATTCAACTCTACAAAGTTACTCCTCCTTGCTTATAATCTTCTGCTTCTAGCTTTCTTCAACAACATCTTCAATGGTCTCTTCTCCAATTCTATAGAAGGGATTTCTCTAGCCTTCTTCCTCTTCCCTAAATTCTCTTGAGATCACTTCTCCTAGTTATTCTAATTTTGCAACTCTTTGAATCCTCTCTAAAATGCTTTAATGAGACCTATTCTTGGTCTTCTCAATATTCCAACTATGGGAATTCTT
This sequence comes from Wollemia nobilis, assembly GCA_028583015.1. Taxonomy (NCBI): domain Eukaryota; kingdom Viridiplantae; phylum Streptophyta; class Pinopsida; order Araucariales; family Araucariaceae; genus Wollemia; species Wollemia nobilis. Next base: position 16,990,381 of record JAQPPZ010002587.1, on the reverse strand, counting down.
CAATGAGATCTCTTTCCTAGATCTCCAAAATTTGCTACTCATCAATGTCCTAAATATTTGAAGTCTACTGATCTTCAATTATGCAATATGACATTTTTTTAGTCCTTCTCTATATTCAATATCTAATATTTTTGTGAGAACGTCTTACACGTGTTCCCTCAATGTTCAATCTATAGTATTCAATCTGCAATTTTTGGGAGAAGTGACATATTTTATATAATAATAAGATCATTCCAATATGATAGGTGGACACTTAAAATTGTTGCTTTTCAATTTATGCATTTAAGACAAGTGGTGAGAAGTGATATTTTTTATATAATAAAAAGATCATTCCAATATGATAGGTGGACATTTAACATTGTTGTTTTTCAATTTATATATATAATAGGAAGCAAGGAGTTTCACATCATAAATTTAATTTATGATTCCACACTATGGAGAAGACTTACTAATAAAGGTATAAATAGAACTTATGGTTATATGGGGTTTGGAACAAGGGTTTTTGTACAAGGGGTGAAGAACAAAGAGTATTTCATGCACTTTAAGGTAAACAAAGGAAAACTAGAACTATTTGAAAGGCAAGCACTTTGTAGAAATATAATAATACTTAAAAGTAAGAATCAAACTTTCAACTATGCAAAGGTTCAAACCAAGGAGGCATGGGCGAGTGTGTGAGGGGGTGGGTGTGTGGTGGCTATGTGTAAAATTAAGGGTCATGGTTGGGAGGAGACTGTTCAACTCAGTTAGTTGATCGTAGGGATTTCTAACACTAACCAAAAAAAAAAACTTACAACTATGCATGAATCTAGGTCAAATTGTTTATAACATAAAGACATACATCTATTAATTATACTCTATGAAACATAATTAAAAAAAAAAAAAAAAACAACATCATCACAAATATAAGCTCCAACTTCACCTTTAAAAAGTCCCATTAAATGGTCAATCATTATAGTTAAGTTAAAAATTAAAACATAACCTTATATTTAAGAAAATAAATCACAAAACAAAATATACATTATAATACTTAAAAATTCTTACAAATTTTTGAATAAAATAAATATATTTTTTATTAATAAGGACAAAACAAAATATACATTACAATACTTAAAAACATTTTTATTTACATACTTATTTTTTAGTCCTAGGGGATAGTGCAACAGTTTGAACTTTAGCTCTTCTTCAAGAGGTCCAAGGTTCAAACTGTGGCATGGGTGAGGGGGTGGGTGTGTGTTCATAAAAAAAAAAAATCTTACACATTTTTGAATAAAATAAATCTATTTTTTTATTATTAAAGAAGGGGTTTATAATAAACTTTTAAAAGAGCGCCCCAAGGAGGAGTGAAGAAGCTGTATCATTTTAGGCCCGACACCATTGCTCTCTGAAAAATTCACAAGTATCAAAAGAACACTGAGTTGCTTTTCAAGAAGCTCCCCTTCCAGCACCTAGTTTGTGAGACCATACAAGACTTCAATATGGATCTGTGTTTCCAGCCAAAGATATCTAGCTGATCCACTACATTTGAGGAGTGAGGGCTTAGATCTCACATTTTAGTGTATTATATTTTTTTTTCTGGGAGGAAGTTAAGATTTAGGAAGATCCCAACCGGTGCATATGAAGTAGCAAGATCTAGATTGCATTCTAAGTTGGGAATATTTGACTCTTATGGATTTTGGGTGTAGAGTGAAATGGTAGATGAGCCAATGGAAGGGGATATCATAGGGGTAGGACCATGTTTGGATCTCTTGGAGTCTTTGTAAGAGATTTGTGTGTTTGTTGATCCGATCATTGCTAGTGGTGAAGCTTTTCTCATGCTTTATGAGGACTCTATGGTGGTGCCAAAATCCCTTGTTTCAATTTTTTCCAAACCACTATTATGCAAATAGCTAGGTGATGGTGAAACATATTTTGTGCCTAGTGATGACCCACAGATCCTAATGTTCTAGGTCATTTCTAAAATCTTGCTCCATGGCCCCTATTTTTGCTATAAGATGGAGGTTTGGTATGATTTATTCTATGGAGTTTGGAGGATGGTAGAAATCCAACAGGATCTATGGGGTTTTAATCTTAACAAAATTTTGAGATAGAGGATTTTCATGTCACTAGAACAATATGTTGCAGATCTCCATTTTTGGCGGTTGGTTTCTATTGAGTTGGTTGAGCGGGTGATCCAAAGTTCAAATCCTTCTTCTACACTCAAGTTCCAATGGTGTTCTCAGGGAATTTGGGTTGAGTTGGAAGAGCATTTTTCATTTCTATGGAAGTTTAGGGACCCTAAGATTTGTATGCCTCGAAGATGAATTGTTGATACCTTGAGTCCTGGTTGTTAGGGTTTGATGACACAGTTGATCGGTTCGTTGGTCCTCTGCTAGGTAAGATGAGAATAATTTTGATTTTTATTTTGTGTTCAAATTCTTGTGTTGCTATTGGATGGGAATGTAAGTTTGATTATATTTTCTTTCGACAAGTTGTTGAACCTTCCTTTGTGCTAGATTGAAGATTGTAAGTTTTTGATGCACCTTACCGGAGCCATAACTTGTGAATCGTATGCCCGTTTACCTTGAAATTTAACTGGTGGTTTTGCATGTGTGTTCTGCATCAAGATCATATTTGATGCACCTGACCCTCTAAAAATCATACTTTCAGGACCTAAATCCTCCATATAGTGTCTCAAAATTAGCTTTTAGAATAGGTTCTTGAGTTTTTTGGGGTTTTTTGAATGTTAGAATTTTATTATCTTTTGTTATACCTTAAGTTGACACCTAATATTTTAAAGTAATGTTCATTATTATAAGAGGGGTGTGTGCACCAAATTTTGGCACAATATGAATCATTTCTATTTTTAGTAGTTTTTAGGAAAAAATACATTTTTAGGGTTTCTTTGGTTTTCGGTTGCTATAAGACGGATTGTATTCTTTTGGAGAAGGGGTGTGAATTCAGGAATGAGAAGAATATTGATTTGTAGGTTTCTTCCATTATATTGCATTTGTGTTATGTGATTGGAGTCTATTTTGTTGGTCTCTTGTAGTTGAGTTTACACCTTTTGGTATCACAGTGGGTGTGATCTCACTAGTGAAGGGAAGATGTCGCCTAGAATATATGCCCAGATGAATAGGAAAATAAAGGATCTGAATGTAGAAATAACATGACTAACTGGTGTGATTGATCGCATGGGATAGAGACATCCCATGGCATGTGTAGATCAAGGATATGATGATGAAAATATACTTGAGGAACGTGGATCTGAGGTCCACATAAAGGCAGAACCAGTGGGCGTAGAGGAAGAAGGGCACAATTTTAAAAATCGATTGATACGAGATCTAGAGGTGCTTAAGAGGAATCAAGATGGGATCAATATCAAGGTTCCTAAGTATGCTGGTGGGTTGAAAGTAGAGGAGTTGATCGATTGGATCAACTCCTCTAGAAAAATATTTTGAATGGAGTAACCTTGTTGAAGAGAAGAAGGTTAAGCTTGCATGCACAAAGTTGAAGGGACATGCATTGATTTGGTGGGATCATTTATAGACTACACAATAGAGGAATAGAAAGGAAAATATCAAGGATTGGACAAATATGAAGAAGAAGTTATAGGAAAAATTTATACTTGTAGACTACTCCCAAACCCTATTTCGTAGATTTCAAAATATTCGATAGAAGGATCAAAGAATTGAGTACTATACTAATGAATTCTACAAGCTATCCATTTTAGTGGAGCACAATGAGATAGAGGACCAAAAGGCTGCCAGGTATGTAAATGGCCTAAGTTTTGCTATCCAAGATGAGATGAGCATGCATCGCACTCTTATAGTGGAGGATGCATATCAAATGGCCCTTAAGGTAGAGGATAAATTGAAAAGGGTTAATAGAAGAGGTAAGAAGGGATTCACACCCTCTTTAGGTCAGGGTCAAAGTGGATCTAATTTTCTCAAGGGATAATCCTCAATACCTGCTAAACAAGAAGAAGATGGGCAAAATTTGAGAGGAAGAGGATACCAATGAGGTAGAGGTTACGGTGGTGGATGAAATAGGAATGATACAAGAAGGTTGTATACCTATTATAGATGTGGTTAGGAGGGGCACAAATCATTTGAGTGTCCACAACATGATGTCCAATAAAGGGATCAAGGAGGACAAGGAAGGGTCAATCCGGTTGATATGGAAGAGCAAGATGAGGATGAAGTTGTTGTTGACATGGGGGAAGCATTTATGATAAGGAGGACACTGATTGCTCCTAAGAAAGAGAAGATGCAGAGCAAAGAAAATGGCAGACCATAGATGGTGATGATTCTTGGCTGTAAATAAACATCTTTTGAACAAGGTGTACATTAGGAGGTAAGGTATGTAACATTGTCATTGATGGTGGTAGTTGTGAGAATATGGTGTCAAATGTCATGGTTGATAAAATGTACCTGGAATGTGAAAAACATCCTTATACATATCACATCTCATGGGTTAAGAAGGGGAATGAGGTAACAATAGATCAGAGGTGTTTAATTAAATTTTCAATTTGGAGCACTTACAAGGATGAAGTGTGGTGTGAAGTGATCTTGATGGATGCATGTCACATGCTGTTGGGAAGACCTTGGAAATACGGCATAGATACTAACCATAATGGGATAAATAATACTTACACATTTTGGAAGGATGGTGTAAAGGTAGTTCTTGTACCTCTGAAGGAGGATGGGCCGAGTAAGAGCTTATTGATGATGAAGGAGTTTCTTGTAGAGATCAAGGATGCTAGCTTCTATTATGCCTTAACAACTAGGAAGCTAGAAATAGAAGAATTGGTTATGCCTATAGTAGTAGCTAAGTTGCTAAGTGAATATAAAGATGTCACACCAGAGGAGTTACCAGATGGGCTACCACCAAAGAGGGATATCTAGTATCACATGTATTTGATTCCAGGATCAATGGTTCCAAATTAGATAGCTTATCGATTGAACTTGACACATAATGCAAAGTTGAGTAGGCAAGTGACAAAATTGATAAAGAAGATATTAGTTCGGGAGAGTACGAGTCCATGTGCGACTCCAACATTACTGATCCTAAATAAATATAATGATTGGTGGATGTGTGTGGATAGTAAATCCATGAACAAGATCACAATAAAGTATCAATATCCTATGTCGAGAGTGGATGACATGATGGATGGATTCGCTGGAGCTAAATACTTCAGTAAAATTGATTTGTAGAGTGGCTAGTACCAAATCAAAATTTGATAAGCGGATGAATGGAAGATATCTTTTAAGATAAAATATGGGTTGTACGAGTGGATGGTGATGCCATTTTGGTTGTCTAATGCACCTAGTACATTTATGCAGTTGATGAATAAAGTACTGCAAAAATATAATGGTAAGTTTGTGGTTGTGTATTTTGATGATATTTTGATTTATAGTAAAAGTGAAGAAGAGCATTTGTTACACCTAAAATTAGTGTTAGACATGCTCAAGAAGGAGAAATTGTATGTCAACCTAAAGAAATGTAGATTTCTTCAGGATAGTTTAGTGTTTTTGGGATTTGTAATCTCACGATATGGCATGAGGATGGATGACGAGAAAGTTAAGGCAATTATAGAATGGTCTCTTCCACGAACTATAACAAAAGTAAGGAGCTTTCATGGCCTAGTTACCTTTTATAGAAATTTCATCAGAAACTTCAATAGTATAGCTACCCCTATAACTAAGTGCATGAAGGGGAAAGAGTTTGTATGGACTACGACAACAACTAAGATTTTTGAAATCTTGAAGAAGAAGATGTCAAAAGCCCCTTTTCTAGTGTTACCATATTTTAGTAAGGTGTTTGAGGTTATTGTGATGCCTCATTTGTTGGAATTGGTAGTGTATTATGTCAAGAGGGCCGACCTATAGCATTTTCAGTGAGAAGCTGAATTACGCAAGGAAACATTATTCTACATATGATGTGGAATTTTATACAATTGTGTAAGCATTGCAACATTGGAGGCACTACTTACTCTCAAATGATTTTTTGTTGTTTACTGATCATGAATAATTGAGGTATGTTAATTCTTAAAAAACGTTAAATAGTAGGCATGCCAAATGGGTTTCATTTTTGCAATAGTATACATTTATCCTGAAACACAAGTCGGGTAAACAGAATAAGGTTGTTGATACATTGATTAGGAGTCTTGTTGTTGACCACTATGGAGAATGAAGTGGTAGGACTTGAGGGAATTAAAGATCTATATGAATCTGATGTAGATTTTAGAAATATTGTGCAACAGTGCAAAAGTGCAGTAGACGGTGAAAGTTGTACTATTTTTTAAGAGTATTTTTTACATAATAGTTACTTGTTTAAGGGTAATCAATTATGCATTCCCAATGGCTCTATGAGAGAGAACATCTTGAGGGAATTACATAGTGGGGGTTTGGCTGGTCATTTTGGAGTAGCTAAAACTACCACTCTTGTAGAGGAGAAGTACTATTGGCCAAAAATAAAGAGAGACATAATCAGGTTTGTCTCTAGATGTAGAGTATGTCAAATTGCTAAGGGCCATGCACAAAATACAGGGTTGTATATGCCACTACCGGTTCCTACAAGACCATGGACCGATTTGAGTAAGGATTTCATGTTGGGGTTTCCCAAGACACAGAGGGATAAGGATTCAATTTTTGTTGTGGTAGACAAATTTTCTAAAATAGTGCACTTCATTGCTTGCTAGAAAACTAATGATGCAACTAGGATTGCAGTCTTATTCTTTAATGAGGTTGTGCGGTTGCATGGTGTTCCAAATACTATTACTTCTAATCGGGATACTAAGTTCTTGAGTCACTTTTGGAGGATATTGTGGAATAAGTTGAACACTAGTCTATAGTTCAGTAGTGCTTACCACCCACAGACCGATAGGCAAACAGAGGTAGTAAATAGAAGCTTGGGAAACCTCTTACAGTGCATAGTTGGAGATAAACCAAAACAATGGGATTTAGCCTTATCACAAGCCAAATTTACATATAACAACTCAATGAATAGGTCGATAGGTAAATCCCTTTTTCAAATTGTTTATGGTCGAAATCCTAGAGGTGTATTATATTTGGTTGACTTACCAATTGGGGAACAAGTTATTTATGATGTAAAAGCATTTGTTGAGCATATCCATAAAGTGTAAGAGTCAATGAGAGAAAAATTGGAGGGTAATAATTCTCACTACAAAGAGTTTGTTGATGCATACAGAAGGGTGAAAGTGTTTGAAGAGGGTTATATGGTCATGGTTCATCCTAGGAAAGAAATATTTCCTAAGGGGACGTATAATAAACTAAAACTTAAGAAAATTGAGCCATGCAGGATTTTGAAAAAGATCAATGATAATGCCTATAAAGTGGAGCTACCCGATGAATTTGATATTTCACCTATTTTAATGTTTTTGATTTATTTCAGTATCCTAGTACTACCGAGGATAATGAATTACAAGAGACAATAAATTGGGTATGACAAATGCCTAAGAAGAAAAAATATAAAGTTGCACAAGTGCTTCATAAAAAGGTGATCACCACCAAACATGGGAGCTATAGTAGATATCTGGTTTAGTGGGAAGAATTACCACAGTCAGATAACACTTGGGTTTCAGAGTTAGAGCTAAAGAAAATTGATAACCAGAAGCTACAAGATTTAAATTCAGCTGAACTCGTAGAAGCTGAGTTCTTTTTTACTATAGGAGAATGATGCACCTTGTCGGAGCCATAACTTGTGAACCATACACCCATTTGCTTTAAAATTTAATAGGTGGTTATGCATGCGTGTTTTGCATCAAGCTCATATCTGATGCACCTGACCCTCCAAAAATCATACTACTTTCGAGACCTAACTCCTTGATGCGAGGAGCATCCGACGGCAACAGAGCAATCTTGTATCAGACAAAATTTTTCTAAGTGTTTTGTTTTATCCAGGCAGAAGTTGGTCGTTTTAACAAGGCAAGAAGGTGGGGAGGTCGCGATATCATGACGTCGCAAAATCATGACATAAAAGTGAAGGCAAGGTGAGAAGGTGGAGGGGTCGTGATATCACGACGTCGCGAAATCATGACATAAAAGTGAAGGCAAGGTGAGAAGGCGGAGGGGTCGCGATATCGCGACATCGTGATATCGCAACGTCGTGAAATCGTGACATAAAAGTGAAGGCAAGGCAAGAAGGCGGGGAGGTCGTGATATTGCGACGTCGCGATATCGCGACGTCGTGAAATTGCGACATAAAAGTGAAGGCAAGGCGAGAAGGCGGAGGGGTCGCGATATCGCGATGTCGTGAAATCACAACATAAAGGTGAAGGCAAGGCAAGAAGGCAGGGAGGTCACGATATCGCGACATAAAAACAAAGCATAGGCTCGAGGGTGGGGAGGTCGCGATATCGCGACATCACGATATCGCGACACAAAAACAAAAGCGAGGACGCAAGGGAATTTCGTCGCGATATCGCGACCTATCGTGATATCGCAACAGGAAGAAAACAAATAAAAAATCAACACGCAGATGGCCACACGCATGAAAAAAGAGGCAATAGTCACAGATGAACATTTTGACAAAGCGATAGTTGCAGGTCATGGGCAATATGAATGAGATAGCAGGTCAGAAGAACAGTTTGACAAAATAGCGGTTGCAGGTCAAGGGTCTCTTTAATGCATGCTTTCATGGCGGATCGGGGCAGTTGCCCAATTATGGAAGGAAAATTGAAGACTCGGCCATGGAAGCTGATTTTGCAGGTTTTTGTAATGAATTCTGCCAGGTGGGTCATTAATGGCCTAGAGGGTCGAGACCTCAATAAAAACTCAAGGATTGTAAGAAAGGTGGGGGATTGGAGATCGCACGGAGGGGAGAGAGTTAGTGAGAAAACCAAGCCGAGCGCTGGTTATTGTAAGCCTGCGGGCTGTTTTTGTAAAGTATTTCAGATTAATAGAAGAAAATATGGAATTTGGATCCGTGTGATAACCCCGTCCTCCATCACTCCTCCATCTAGTGTCCCAAAATTAGCTTTTAGAATAGGTTCCTAGAAAATTAGCTTTTAGAATAGGTTCCTAGATTTTTTGGGGTTTTTTGAATATTAGAATTTTATTATCTTTTGTTATACCTTAAGTTGAGACCTAATATTTTAAATTAATGTTCGTTATTGTAAGAGGGATGTGTGCACCAAATTTGGGTGCAATCCAACTCATTTCTATTTTTAACGGTTTTTAGAAAAAAAGATGTTTTTAGCGTTTCTTTGGTTTTTGGTTGCTATAAGACGAATTGTATTCTTTTGGAGAAGGGGTGTGAATTCAGGAATGATAAGAATATTGATTTGCAGGTTTCTTCTATTATATTGCATTTGTATTATGTGATTGGAATCCATTTTGTTGGTCTCTTGTAACCGAGTTTACACCAGTTTTGACGATTAGCTCCTTTTGAAGTTTTATGATCAAGGTTATCGGATCCTTTCAAAAACCTTCACCTTTTACCTACCAAAAAAATCATAAAATTTTAAAATTAATTAATTTTAAATAACAAATAACAATAAAAAATAAAAATAAAATAAAAAATATTTAACCAAATATAAAATTTATGGCCTAAAACTTTTAATATTATTAATTAAAACAAAGTTAAATATTATTAATAAAAAACACTTTTAATTTTATATATATTTAATTATTTACAATATTTTTATTTTAAATTTATAAGATGCGATTACTTTTTAAGTAATATTTTAATTAACTAACGTAAAATGCGATTACAAAATAAATGAAGAGAAATTAAAAATTCTACTTTTCCAAATTAAAACTGCACTATTATCTTGAAATAGTCTACGGAGATAACTAGACGGCCTATGGGAGTAATCCATGTGGTGAAGTGGACAAAATAGACAAGAAAACTGTCATGACTTTAGATGGATATGACAGTAAAACAACTTTGAAAGAAAAAGGTTGTTCGAAGTATATGTCATGACGTCATTCTATGTCCAAGTGAATAAGCCTTTTAAAGAATTTCTAACACGAGTGCTGCTAGTAAAAAAAAAGTAGTTAAACTGATTCAATTATATAATTATTAAGAAAGCCATGTTTGTTTATGATGTTCAAAAATTGACAAATTTAAAAAACTGAAGGTGGATAACACCAATTAAAATGGAAATATATATATATTTTTAATGTTGTTTTTGGTAAAGGTATAAAGGCTTCTTATCATTATATTCTTTGTGTCTAGAGTTTAATTTCAGCTTCGCTTTCATTATAAGTTATAACCCTACAAATTAGATATAGGTGTACATATGGATGAATGTATTTTAGATAAACTGATTACTAATTGGCATATGTCACATTACTATTAATACAATACTTCTACAAATTTAATAAATATTTTAAAATAAAATTAATAAAAACAACCAATACTTTCCTTACTAGTTCAACATTTTAAAAATAAAATTAATAAGAACAATCCAATACATTCCTTATTAGTTATATGATTAAAAACTTAAAATTAATAAAAACAACCCAATACATTCCTTACTGGTTATATGATTAAAAACTTTAAATATCCACCAAAACTTTTCATACTAGCTCAACAAAACTAATAAGAACAACCCAATACTTTTACGATATTTAACTAAATGAATAATAACTTTACCTTTCTTACAAATTCATTTTGAATTATAGACGACACTTTACAACCAGTTATATATTATCTCTGCAATATAATTGGTACATGGGAACCTTCTCCTAGGCATGGAGCAGTTATAAAAATTCATACCTTTCATTTTTGACAGCCACCAAAATTTCCATTCATTGTCCTTAGACCCGTCTCTGGTTGGTGCGTCAAAAAAAAGTAGACCTCCCTTGCTCACCTAAACACCAACTGTAATACCTTTTCAAAAACATAACGAACGTGGGAAGCACATTTCCAGTAGAAAAAATAAAAAACCAAAATCAAATAAAGAAAGTGGTGAGTTGAGGGCGTTCGCTGAAAAGATTAAAAATTTAAGATAATGATCATCTTGATGTTAAGCTCGTATACGCTGCATGGCATCACATAAACAAAAATCATATATATAAAAAATAAAACTTCATGATATCGTGATCAGCATGGGAAGATATGAAAAAGAAATTTTATTTTTTATATTTTTAGCCCCCGGTATTGTACTGTGGCAGGTTTGCGTTACCTACAAGATCTGATCAGACTATTAAGAGAAAGAATGGGTGTCATTTGACTTGGTAAAGCAGCCCGGTGAGCTCCTATATTCGTCCATTAGGTGAAACATACTTCTCACTCGGCCTTTTGTTCTCTTATACTCTTATATTAAGACGGAGAAGGTAACCCAATTCACAGATTAAGCAAAGTATCCATCTATCTATCTATTGCATTTCACAGTTGGTTTTGAACATATTATTATTTGTATGTATCTATCTATCTAGTGAATCTCTCAGTTAGTTTTGATAATATTACCCGTTCAGAAAGCAATGGCTTCTTGGTCTCCAAGACTTGCTTTTGGCAGCCTCTGTCTGTGCTCAACTGACACCAACTTATTATGACAAGACTTGTCCCAATGCTCTCTCTATAATTAAGGCTCAGATAAAGAAAGTGCTCTCAAACGAGCCCAGAATTGGCGCATCCATCCTTCGCCTCCATTTCCAGCGCTGCAAAATCGCGACACAGCCAGGATCAAATGCGAAATCGCGACCAACGATTTTGCGTCAATTTCGCGAGTCGACGGTTTCACGATGTCGCGATATCGCGACACTCCGGGAAGAGATGTACGAAGATGTCAAAACAGAAACTTTGTCACGCGAAAATGCTGCAATCTCTCGTGGTCAACAAGGTCAACACCCTTTGAAAGGAGAACTATCCCAAAATCAGGATTTCTGAAAAATGTTACAATTTCGGGGTCAGAGTTTGGTCAACAAATCTTTTAATAAAAAAGTCGCGAAGAACCGACTTACTTTTGGAAGAATGAAGGACTGAAGATCTTGGAGGAAGCAAATATTGTTTGGAATCCCACACATTTATATATAAAACACGGGAATCTTTATACATGCATTAAACAGAGACGACAAAAGGATAAACTAAAGTTGTATTATAATCTTGCTCTATTAATCAACAGGAACACTCGCAGTGCTCTCAAATGCAAAATATATTTCATATATTGATTAAATACAGCAGACTGCACTTGCAGTATTACAAAACCAAATAAAAGACTTATACTTTTGTGCTTCTACTTCTGGAAGCTTACATACGTCTGCAAATAATATTGCAGGATGAACACACACCCAAGAATGTTAAAGACTGTGGCTTCAATTCCCAGTAAATCCGAGTTGATTGTCTTCCCATCTGCTCTTCTCTGCTTCTCTGTTCTTCTCCAGATCTCTGTTCTTCTTTTCTCTCTTCTTATCTGTTCTTCTCCAGCCCTCTATTCTACTTTTCTCTCTGCTTCTCTGTTCTTCTCCAAGCCCTTTGTTCTGCTTTTCTATCTAACCCCAAAATAGAAACCTGAAAGAAATATATATCTAGGGATTCATGCATGAGGTGGGAAAGTTCCACCAACTACTCTAACATGCAGTTAACACAAAATAGGGTTTCCATCCAATCGTCGAACTGACTGACAGTCTCAACTACCACTAATTAATACACATGCAACTGGATCCGGTGAATGGTGGAGTAGCTGGATTTTTTAGAGGTGTCAAATCTAGTTTAATTTTCTAACACCCTCCTTTAAACTAGATTTCATAAAAGCTTTGACACCGAGCATCTCCCTCAGCCTGTTGAAGTCTCTCCTTCAAAGGTTTTATGAATATATCAGCTAATTGCTCCTTGGACCTACAAAATAATAGTTCACTATCATTAAATTTCACCAACTCCTTGATGAAATGATAGCGGATGGCGATGTGCTTCGTTCTGCCATGAAACACAATGTCCTTGGACAAAGCTATGGCAAAATTGTTATCACAAAACATAGTTGTTGTTGTTTGTGGTGTATGATTTAATTCACTCAAAACTCTTCTCAACCAAACTGCTTGGCAAGAGGCTGAGGTGGTAGCAACATATTTTGCCTCAGTAGTTGATAATGCAACAATAGGTTATTTCTTTGAGGACCATGAGACTACTCCAGATCCAAGATGGAAGGCATATCCATAAGTGCTCTTCCGATCATCTATGATGCCAGCCCAATCACTATTTGTGTAGCCAATCAATTCAAGCTGATATTTTCTAACGTAGTGGATTCCATGGTTCCTTGTGCCATTGATATACTGTAAAATTCTCTTGCCTGCTTGCCAGTGAGTCTCCTTGGGTGATTCTATGAACCTACTAATTAAACTCGCTGCAAACATCAAATTTGTCCTGGTTGCAATCAAATACATCAGGCTTCCAACTAACCTTTTATAGAGAGTTGGATCAACAGTTTTGTTGTTATCAGTTTTACTCAACTTTAGGCTTGTTGGAACTGGGGTGATGGCAGGTTTGTTGTCCTCCATATTAAACCTCTTTAGGGCATCCTTTGCATATTTGCCCTGAGAAATAAATATTCCATCTGCATATTGGTCAACTTCAATGCCAAGAAAATACTTCATCAGTCCCAAATCTGTCATCTCAAACTCCTTCTTCATGGTTGTTCTAAACCGCTCAAATAGCATGCTGCTATTACCATTATATATTAAATCATCTACATACAAGCAAAAAATTATCATCTCCCCTATGCATTTGTTTTTATATACAGAAGTGTGCTCATATGGGCATTTAATGAACCCATTGTCTTCAAAGTAAGCATCAATTCTATTGTACCAGGCTCTGGGTGGTTGGTTCAACCCATACAGAGCTTTTTTTAGTTTCAAGACTTTGCCTTTTTGCCCTTCCAGCTCATAGTTGGGTGGCTGGTCTATTTCGACCCTAGCACGTAGTACACATCAAAAATGTTCTTTCTTTCATCATGATTGGTACGGATAATAATCTTTCCTTTGCCCATCACAGGCACCTTGTTGTTGTTCCCCATTTTCACTTTAGATTTAATGGATTCATCAAGCTGTGAAAACATATCTTTGTTTTCAGACATGTGGTTACTACACCCACTGTCAAGATACCAGGTGTTCTTCTGGATCTCTTCATCAGTACTACAAGTTAACATCATATTCCCACACACATATCTACTTTCTACATTTTCATTTTCATTTGTATAGTAGGCTTGTTTTTTATTATATTTGGCCAATTTCTTTCTACACTCATAACTAAAATGGCCAAATTTCTTGTAGTAATAACATTGAATTTTTTATTTTCCTCCTTGCTGATTTCCGTCGTTGCCTCTTCCTCCAGCTTGATAAAAATTGCAGTTGGTCTCTCCATCATTAGAGTTTGACCTTCCTCCTATCTTGTGGCCTATTCCATACTTTTCTCTATTACTCTATCCTCTTCCTCCTTGAGAACTTGAGGTGCCTTTGTGAGATTCATATCTTTTGTTGTTGTCTCAAAATGAGACCTACATTTTAAAAGCTTGCTCCAATGAGGACTGATATGACTGAATTAGCCTCTACTCATGTGTTTGTATAGAACCCATGAGCTCATCTACAGAGAGGGTTTTCAAATCCCTTGATTCTTCAATCACTATCACAATTGAGTCAAACCTTGTTGGCAGACTTCTCAAAATTATCTCTATAATTCTCTAGTTATCCATAATCTCCCCATTCAACCACATCTGGTTGATGACATCCATGGTCCGGGTGAAGAAGTTGCTCATGGACTCTGATTCACTCATCTGTAGATTTTCAAACTCCCTTCTCAACATCTGCAACTTAACCAGCTTCACCTTGTTGGTACCCTGATAAGAGCTAGCAAGTATTTTCCAAGCTTGCTTTGATTTTTTTGCTGACATAATTCTCAAAAAAATTATCTCTTCAACTGCTTGCATTATATAAAATAATGCCTTCTGATCCTTCTTTTGATTCTCCTTTAACAAGTCTGAATCTGCTTTGGATAGAACTATCAATGTTGTTGCATCTGTTGGTTCTGTGTAACCATTCTCCACCAAGTCCCATAGCTCCTGAGACTGAAAAAAAAATCATTTGAATGCTCCAGTAATCGTAATTCTTGTCACTAAATCATGGGATCTGCAACTGCAATGAGTTTTTTCTAGAATCCATTGCTTCTATCTTCCATGGGAGGGCTCAAGCTCTGATACCAATTTGAAGGATTGTGCACAGTGAAAATGCAGCATTGCAAATGCTGTAAAATCATGATACAGCTAGGAGAAAAGGAAGGAGGTCTCAAAATGATGCAAAATCATGACCAGTGATTTTGCATCAATTTTGTGAGTCGATGGTTTCATGATGTCGCGATATCGTGACACTCAAGGAAGATATGTACGAATATGCGAAAACCCACTTGAAACTCCATCATGCGAAAATGTTGCAATCTCACGTGGTCAACAGGGTCAACACCCTTTGAAAGGAGAACTATCCCAAAATTGGAACTTCTAAAAATGTTACAATTTTGAGGTCAGAGATTGGTTAACGAATATTTTAATAAAAGAGTCATGAAGAACTGCCTTACTTCTAGAAGAATGAAGGACTTAAGATCTTGGAGGAATCAAATACTGTTTATCCTTTATAAAATGGAATCCCACACATTTATATATAAAACACGATAATCTCTATACATGCATTAAATAGAGACGATAAAAGGATAAACTAAAGTTGTATTATAATCTCGCTCTATTAATCAACATAAACACTTGCAGTTTTCTTAAAAGCAAAATATATTTTATATATTGATTAAATACAGTAGACTGCACTTGCAATATTGCAGAACCAAATAAAATACTTATACTCGTGTGCTTCTACTCTGGAAGCTTACATATGTCTGAAAATAATTTTGTAGGATGAACACACCCAGGAATGTTAAATATTGTGGCTTTAATTCCCAAAAAATATGAGTTGATTGTCTTCTCCTCTACTCTTCTTTGCTTCTCTGTTCTTCTCTAGCCCTCTGTTTTGCTTTTCTCTCTGTTTCTTTGTTCTTCTCCAGCCCTATGTTCTGCTTTTCTCTCTAACCCCAAAATATTCTTGAAAGAAATATATATCTAGGGATTCATGCATGAGGCAGGAAAGCTCCACCAACTGCTTTGACATGCAGTTAACACAAAATAGGGTTTCCATCCAATCGTCAAACTGACTGACAATCTCAACTACCAGTAATTAATATACGTGCAACTGGATCCGATGAATGGTGCAGTAGCTAGATTTGCCAAAGGTGTCAAATCTGGTTTAATTTTCTAACATAATGTGCATGTGCATGTGGATTCTTGAAAAGTTGTAATTATCTATTTGAGATTTTGAATATTTAGAAATTTGGACCCTCCATGGCCTCCTTTAATAAAATAGTGATTATATACTGCACTATTTTTTCTCAAGGATAAGTTTTGGTATCGTACTATAAAATCAATCAATTATACCGTTTACTTTGGACAAATGACCTGATGTTATTTATTATTGTTTGAATGAAGGGATTTGTATAAATGACCTGGTGTTTTATTATTTTTAATGAAGTGATTTGAATATATGACCCGATGTTATTTATTATTGTTTGAATGAAGTGATTTTTAAAGTCCATGGGACTATTGGTATGAATGTGTCGTTATTGTTTGTTCAAATTTTTATATATATTTTTTTAGTAATACTTTTTATACACATCCACCATGGGGAATTAACTTGGGTCATATCACCAATAATGTAAGTAGCGTCTGATAAACCACACATGAATTTTTTTATAAAATTGAAACGAATTTTTATATTTATCAAAGTTATAATATAATTTAGAATTATTTCAATAGCTACTCTTGTAGAAAGGGTATAAAGTATCTTAAGACTTATTCGTTTGGACAACACTCTTTTTATTTTTAAAATGATCTTTAATATTTTAATATTTTAATATTTTAATATTAAATAAAAATATAAAATAATTTATTTAAAATTTTAAAATAATGTATTAATAATTAATATCGATTATTACATATTAAATTAAGAAAAAAAAAATTGAAGTTTTTAATGTAGGGAAGGTAAGAGGTTGGCTACCAACTTTATGATGTATATGTTTTTCATTGAATAGATTAATTATTCTTCTTTGAATGAACATGGAAAATGAAGAGAGAAAGGGGAAGGGGGGATCACGAAGGACCTACTAAGGGTATTTAATACTTCTTTTTCAGTTTTTTTGGGACTTCTTATTTCAAGAATTAGGGGACAAGGAAATATGTGAAAGACCTAGTGATTAGTTTGATGTATATAGACATGGGAAGATGTGAAAGGCCTAGTGATTAGTTTGATCTATAAAGATAAGTGAACATGTGAATGACCTAGTGATTAGTTTGACTAGTGACTAGTGACAAGGGAAGATGTGAAAGACATGCACTTTCAATTTATTACCTAATACTAATGAGAAGATATGTCCCTTATGTAATTATAACTAGGATATGGTTCCTCAATTTCTCTTTATTAAATTAATAACATTAAAAATCGAAAACCCATTATGTAGAAAACAAATAGATATTAAGCCCTAAAACAAAAAAAATATTAGGGAACACAGAAACCTAGTTTTGCAATAGAGGTGTAAGAATTGACCTCTCACAAAAGTGTTTTCAACGATACCATCAATCGGCTATGCATTTATTAATACCTACAAAATTGTTGGTCAAAAAATCTATCTAATGGAAAGGTTTGTGTGCCCACAGACCTTGACCAACATTGAAATACCGAGGAGCTCATGAGAGCCACAACGGTTAATCTCTAGAGGAGGTCAGTTCCTTTTAGTCCCAGCTAACTATTCTTAAAAGTGGGGGAAAAAGGGTATTGAAATAAATAAACTAAAATATAGCTAGAACTTAAAGTGGTACAAATTAAGCAACATAAAGACACATGCAATAACAAGGACATGCAACTAAACAACAAACTACCTAACAGGCCAACTAGTTTCATAGATAATCACAAATTATTTTAATTTAATCTATTGTATCTTAATAAGACTATGAATTCCAGATAAGTAAATGAGTATAGAAAAAAACCAAGAATAATAATTATCACCATAAACATTCAACATGCTTAAATAAAAAATATACAACCATCAACACATACATACATACTCTATGAATGAATCGAACTAGAGGCCAGATAGTAGTTCGTTTGCATTAAGGTGTGATGTTCATCCTTACACATGAATTGTAATCATCCCTGAATGGACACCATATCTCCCTTAGCGGATCATTTAAAACCTTTGCAAGTCCCAACTAAGTACAATTATTCAAGTACCTTCTCTTTGCCTCAATATGCATTGGGTCTTTGAGCGCTATCTAGGTTTAGAGCAGGTATGGATCATTTGGTATCCTCCAGACCTAGTAGAAAATTAGATTTTATTTTTCTATAATTCAATTAAATAATAATAATAATTTATATTATTTTTTTATGCATTTAAAATAAATTATAAGAAGTGATAATGTTTTAAAAAATAAAAAAATCATTTTGATAAGTGGACATTTAACATTGTTGTTTTTCAATTTATGACATAAGTAATAGGAATCAAGGAGTTTCACATCATAAATCTACTTTACAATTACACATGACAGAGGACATTAGGAATAAATGTAGAGATAGAACTTATGGCTATAAAGGGTTTGGAACAAGGATTTTTATGCAATGGGTGGAGAACAAAGAGTATTTCATGCACCTTAAGACAAGCAAAGGAAAACTATAATTATTTGAAAGGCAAGAACCTTGTAAAACTATAATAACACTTAAAAGTAAGAATCAAACTTGCAACTATGTATGGATATGGGTCAAATTTTTATAGACCATAGGTTGAGTATATATTATAAGAAAACCAAACCTACCCCATGTTCTTTAGAAAATATATTTAATATTTTGATCTTAATGTTGTTTATGACATGAACACATACATACATATATTAATTATGCTGTGAAACATAATTTTTTTTGGTTACATAGGAGAGTTGATTACAACCACACTATTTTAGTAAATAACAAGCGCAGGGTTCAAACCATAGGGGCTGCTTCCACCAAACATATTCTGCTTTGTTATTATTGATCCGACATGAAGGGGACCACATGTCACTCGATATTTGTACAATCATCATCGATATGACATGCACTTAAAGGATTTAGATCAAACTACTATCTTTACAAGAAAGCTACCCAAGAGGTTTGAACATAGGTGTCTTCTTGATAATTTCCTGTCCAACACGTACTTACCAATCCACCTAGCCCTTGAGGGCTGCTATGAAATATAATTAAAAAATATAAAAAACAACTGTAGAGGGGGAAAACTACCCTACCACGTATAATTATCAAGGCTGGATCCACAAAGAGAAAAAGCCTTGAGGTGAACCTTGGGGGTATGTTGTTCTCTACACTTGGTGCTAGGGTGGAAGGGTTCACCAAGAATGGTTTAAGGACTCACTCCAAGTCCTCTGATTTTCAAGAATGTTTGATGTATTCTATTTAAGACAACCACTTATGTTTGGCCTTTCTATATTTATGCTATAAAACTTAAAGGACAATGGAGAAGTATAAAATGCAAGAAGACAAGAGCTAACCCTAGAATGATTTTTTTTTAAATGCTTTCTAATCATAAGGTTTCAAAATAGAAAACCTTCAAGCAAGGGCTCAAGAGAATATGCACAAACAAAATTAACCCTAAGTGCACACTATATGTTGTTTATATTTCAAATGCATAGAAATTAATTAAGTATATTTCTTTTAAATTAGATGTAGGATTTATAACAAAAATAGATGCACTCAAAAAACAACCTAAATATTATTTTGAACACATAGCTTATCCGGTGATTGGTCCTTGCTTTTATCCTTTGTCCAATGATATCAACAATTCTTGTTCTTACAAGATAGCTTAACAAAAACTTGGAAAATATAATCAAAACTAAGGAGTCTTCTTAGGCTTCTATATAATAATACTTGGAGGCATAGAAGTCAAGCCCCTTAAGTACTTTTAGATGACATTTGAAAATAGAAGCAAAAATTTACCTTTGGAATATGAACAAGCATAACAGAATATAACAAAACATAATAATAAAATAGAGTATATAATGCCCTAATATGGCCTATATATAATATATAACATATATCTAGGGTTTGGGGGTAGCATATTTCCCCCAAATATGGTCTATGTAAAATAACATCTCGTATAGAGTGACTACGATTTCACACAAGAAAAATTGCACCCCGGGCATGATTTCATAGAAGAAGAGATAAAACTCCAAAAACAATAATTAAAAATAAATAAGCTACTATGCAAAAACAAATGAGTGAAAATAACCTGGTGGTAGCGAAAAAGCAGATCCAAGGAGGGAGATATCCAAGTAGCAGAAATCCTCCTTAGATCTTCAACACTTTATCCACCAAGAGTAGCAAAAAAGAATCCAATGTAGAAGAAAATAAAACTTCAATAGATCATACTTCACACTTGCAAGTTAGCTTTCTTTCGGAAGAAAAAGAAGACTTCAATAAAATAGAATTAGAATCAAGAATTATTATTTTGAACTTGATTGGAAGAGATGAACTTCAAACCTTCCTTTTATAGTGGATTTGAAATAAGAATGGGCATAAAAAACTAAGCATAATCGACCTTAAAAAAATATACTTTGAAAATTAGTGTTTTCTTAAGAGAAAACCCTAAAATGCAAAATTATGCCTCATAAAAGTGGATCACGATTTCACACCAGCTAGACCCCCATGCAATTTTAATGCATTTTGGAGGGTCAAACAGAGTCAAAATGGGTCATATCATATACCGTTGAAAAGATATTTTGGACCTCAATATAATGGTATATGAATTATAAGAAGTGGTAAATATTTGGTAGGGGAAAAATTGGCTCAAATATGACCCTTATTTTCCAAGGATAAAACAAGGGATCTAGGGAAAATTATTTACCTTAGTGGGTAAATTTTCCATGTCTATATTTTACCCCCTCTTTGATGTATTTAAGGCAAAGTAAATGCATCAAAGAAATATGTAGACTCCTATGGAAAAGAAGATAACAAACACAAAAAAAATGGTGGTTAGGTTTGGACAAAGGGGTGGTGCAAAAGAGGTATCACAATGGACACTCTAGACTTTTGCACATAGGACAAGACAATACTACCATTATTTCTTCTATGGCTAGGTTTCCCTATCGAGTTTTTAAAGGAATAAAAATTCCTTAAGAAACTCAAAAAAGATAAAGAAATAAAAAGTAAAATATAGAAACACAAATAACAAAGAAAGCAAACAAATAGTAGAGCAATGATTATTAGGTACAACATGAATCTAATGTAGCTAGCATGAAATGCATGGATGAATAGAAGAAAGGAAAAAAAAAATAAGGGAAGAGGAGAGGAGATGAAAAACAAGAAAAATAACATCTCCCAAGAAATTCAACTATAGAAAGCAAGATAAGTTGTTCAAGAACCTTGAATAAAGGGTTTTATACCCAAAGGATGGTCCAAATATGGAGTGATAACCTATTATGGGTGTAGTACTCACTAATATAGATAGATGTGCAAAAATGAGGAGTGTAACCCGCTATGGGTGATTTCTCAAATGATCAAATAATGGAGCATAAACTGCCATGGA
Source organism: Wollemia nobilis (assembly GCA_028583015.1). Lineage (NCBI taxonomy): Eukaryota > Viridiplantae > Streptophyta > Pinopsida > Araucariales > Araucariaceae > Wollemia > Wollemia nobilis. The sequence continues at coordinate 16,968,793 of JAQPPZ010002587.1, read as the reverse complement.
TGATTGCTCGTTAGTGACTATTGTGGGGTGATTACCTACTAGGATGTATGCCAAGACCTGCTAAAACGGTCAAGGATCTTATCTAAAATGCGGTGTTAAGCATGTTGAGTCAAAATAAGTGTACCTTAATAGGGGTGATATAATATTGCTTATGTGTATGATGTATTAGCAAGTACTACCTGATAGTGGTGTGTAATAATATTTATATAGACCAAATCATATGAGCATAACACAATGTGAGTGTGTGTATGTGTTAGAAGAAATAATAGGAAGATAATGAAGAGAAAATAATTGTGTATGTGTGACTTCAACTTGAAGTTTCAACTATTGAAAATTCAAGGGGAGGAAATGTGTAAACAAAAGAGAGAAGAATGTATATCCTTATCTTAACAAAGAAAACATATGATAAATAATAATAGCATGCAAATGATAAGGATATACCAATAGAGGATTGTATTCCTTGACTTTGGAGAGAAATGATAATCATTGTAAAAACTTCCAAAGTTAAGGGACACACGAAGAAGAGAGAAGAAAAGAAAAAAGGAAAGGAAGACGAGAAGAGGAGGGATGAAAATACATGGGCCCTAGGTTGGGGCTTCATCAGGCATAAGAGACCTAGTGATAGTGCAATGCATGTGAGCTATAACCTAACTAGGTATCATCACATGCCATTGTCATGAATCCCTAAAAAGTTATATGATCAAGCAGTCATGAATAAGCAACCATGCAATTATGACAAGCAAAAGTGCAAGAAAATAGAATGTCAAGTAACCATGCAATGTATGACAGGCAATCATGGAGTATGAGAAAGCAAACACGTACAATGGTATGAAAATTAAAATTCATGCTTAATTAATGATATTTTTATTTTATTTTATGTTTTCTTAAACAAGTAATCAGAACGATAGTCGACACATATTCTAATTGTACCTCCTATATTAACAAAAATAATAGGCATTCAAGGGACTACTTCATCAAAGAAAAATATAGAATGTATGCCATATTGATAATTATAATCACACAAAGAATCCTTCATAGCATTTACTTTGGTATCCATAGCACTATAATCAATAAATTCTTGAACACAACCATCATTCTCAACATAAGGAGGAGCAATTTCTAACTTTGCAAAATCTCTATGACAAGCAAAAAAATTACCATTAGAACACACAAAATTTATCAAAAAAATATTAGAGGGATAAGTAGGATCCTCATCCTCATTACTTTATTTATAATCTTGGTGAGATATATCCATAAGAGGTTCTTGAAGAAACTGATTATCTTTATCCCATGACAAAACTTTGATTAAAGGTTCCTCACTCACTTTTATATTTTTGAATTACTCAAATTTTTTATATGAGGAACTTGAAGAAACAGATGATGAAATTTAAGGACAAACATTGAGAGCAAACTGAGCTTGTTCAACCATTGAAAAATATTTGAATGGATGAGGGTTGCCTGGAATAGTGAAAAGTTGATCTTTTAAATTTGAACTTTACACACTTATGAAGAGTAGAAGGTAGGACCTTCATTGCATGGATATAAGGACATCCAAGAAGTAGATTAAAATATGCTAGGCAAGGTACCACATAGAACAATGTATCTAAGATCTTGGGTCCAATTTTAAGGGAGAGAGATATAATACCACAAGCTTATTGGGACTTGTTGTTGAACATTTTGATAATTGCATTGGATTTAGTTAATCTTCCTATTTTAATCCAAATTTTTGGATAAATTTATGTGTATAAATTGATGGAAGAATCATTATCAATCGTAACCCTTTTGATAAAGGTTTCCCTAATAAATGTAGCAATGTAGAGAGAAGAATCCCTACATAGGCTTGAGGAAGAAATATCGTCATCCAAGAATGTGATATGATGTATCCCAAGAGATCTTACAACATTAGTCATAGCACTAGAGGAAATATCAAGAGTGATAGATTATTGTTTTTATAAATTCCCATAAATCTTCTCGATGAGTAAGAGAAGTTTATAAGAGCTCTAAAATATGAATATTGGATGGGACACTAGCTAGCTGATGTTGAAGGTCAAAGGATACTTTAGGTTGAGGTATCAAAACTAGAGGTGGGGTTCCCATTTTTGCACTTTTTCTTTGATTATTCTTCAAACCCAAGATTAGTTGTGAGGAAGAACTATTTTCCTGCTAAGAACATTGAGTTGACTAAGCTTGAACTTGTTTCCTTGTAGTTACTCCAACCATGCCAACTATATTACCATATGTAGGTGGCACATTTTGATATGATACTTGGTTAGCTACCTATTGATTATACTTTGGTAATGGATCCTTGAATATTCCCATATCTTGATTTGTTGTCAAAGCTTACTAAATAGGAGGCTGATTATTGGATGATTGAGAGATCTCTATATCAATATGTCCTACATCATTCAAATCCTGTACCACATGTTTTAACTTCTTACAAGAATTTATCCAATGTCCTTCCACTCTATGATATGCACAATGTTGTCATGCCTTATACTAATTAACTATAAAATCTAGTTACCTTATAGAAGGTAACTCAATCACATTGGCTTCCAAAAGTTAATTTAGATTTTCTTCCATAGGTATGCCAAGTCTTGTGAAATTCTTGTGTGGAGGTTTTTGAAGATCCATATTTTTTAGGTTTTTAACAACATTATTAATAGGCCTAATATACATTACACCATCACCTACCATATTATTATTCTTATACTATGACTTAATAGTTTTATCTTCTTTCGCTTTGATTTGTCCTCTTCTTATAAGAGCTTGTTCTATTTTCCTTGCTAACTCAACTACTTGATCAAAAGATGTGATAGTAGTAGTCTCTAATGCATAAGACAACTATTATTGTAAATTGCCAATAAATATATCAAACATATCTTTGGGAGGTAAAGTATATCTCAAGAGTCCAACTAGACTCCTCCAATGAGACAAGAACTTAAAAAATTTCCTCTGTATTTTATTTTAAATTATAAACATCTTTCATTATCACTTACTTTTCAATATATGCACCAAACTATTAACAAATAATTATGTTGTTTCCTCAAAACTCTTCAAAGAATAATTAGGTAACCTGTAATACCACTCTAATGCCATACCACCAAGACTTTTAGGAAATATTTTTAGTAACAGCATGTCATCATATATGAGATCGTGGTAATCTATTCTAAACCTTCTTAAATGCTCAATTAGATCTTTTGTTTCCTTATATATAGGTAAAATTGACATGGAAAAATCCTTAGGATAATACCTAGCAACAACCTTAGGATCTAGGGGTGGATTGCACATCTTTTTATAGTTGTAAGTAAAACTAGAAGACTTTATCATCTCCACTTTTGAAACCAATTTTTTTACCATATTTACTAAACCTTGCACCTCTAGATTATAGATGTGCAATACCCCTAAATTCCCTAAGAGAGGGGTATAGTTAGGTTGTTGAACAGGTACTTGGAACATGTTGGAAGCATTTATACTATTGTGATATGTGATACCTTGTTGGAGAGGATAACTAAAAATTGGTGGAATAGAAGCATGAATGTTGAGATTAGTAGATTGAGGAGGAAATTGAAAATAATATTGAGTGAAACTACTGGTTGGAGAAACTTGTGGACTCCTTCTAACATTGGTGGTTACAATAGTGGCATAGGTTGGTTGATGGACAAGACTATCATGATTCAAAAATTCAAGCAAAGGGTTATCATGCACATGCCTAAGAGGGATAACTAGAGGAGGAAGAGGAGTCTCACATATTTCAAGTTGAGATTTCTATTCCATAGGGTCAAACAAAGTCAAAATGGGTCATATCATATACCGTAAGAAAGATATTTGTGAACCCGATCTAATGGTATAGGATTTATGAAAAATAAATAATATTTTATAAGGAAAATTGGCTCAAAGATGAACATTCTTTTCCAATGAGAAAACAAGGGATTTAGAGAAAATTACTCACCTTAGTGGGTCAATTTTCCATGTCTACAACAACATCATAACAAAAATAAGCTACAACTTCACCTTTAAAAAGTCCCATTACATGATCAATCACTATAATTATATTAAGAATTAAAACATAACCTTATTTTTAAGAAAATAAAGCATAAAACAAAATATCTTAAAAACTCTTACCAAATTTTAAAAAATATATATAGATATATATTTTAATATTCTAATAAATTTTTAATGTTAATTAATTTTAAATAATAAAAATAAAAAAAATATTTAATAAAATATAAAATTTAGGACCTAAAACATTTAATATTAATTTAAAAAAAAATAAATATTATTAATAAAATTATATATTTATAATATTTTTATTTAAAATTATAAAAAAATAATATTTTAATTAACTACAGGTAAAATGCGATTACAAAATAAATGAAGAGAAGGGTTCTTATCATTATATTCTTTGTGTCTCTTAATTTCAGCTTTACTTTCGTTATAACCCTACAATTCGGATATAGGTGTACATATGGATGAATGTATTCTTAGATAAATTGATTACTAATCGTCACATAAACACATTTTTATTAATACAATACTTTTCCAAATATAAAATATAATTATATTTATAATATTTAAAATAGACATTTTAAAACAAAATTAATAAACACAACCCAATACTTTTCTTATCTTCGTAATCTTGAATTATATATTAAAAACTTTAGTCATCCACCAATACTTTTTCTTACTAGCTCCACAAGACTAATAAAAGCAACCCAATACTTTTAAGATGTTCAACTAAACGAATAATAATAAGATGAGCTTAAGGATTTGGGTTTTAGTTTAAAGTTGGTGTGAGGGGTGGATGTGTGGTGGCTTTGTGTTAAAATAACTCTCTGTTTTACATAAAATAATAGTTAAAAGAAGACTACTCAACCCCACACATCTCTTATAAAAATTTATCACAATAACCAATAAAAAATAAATAAATAAAACTTCGCCCTCCTCTTAGACCACAAATTCGTTTTGAATGATAAAACAAAATTTACATAACGACCAGTTGTATATTATCTCTGCAATATAATTGGTACATGGAACCTTCTCCTAGGCATGGAGCAGCTTTAATAATTCATACCTTTCAATCAGCCATTTTTGACAGTCACCAAAATTTCCATTCATTGTCCTCAGACCCGTCTCTGGTTGGTGCGTCAACAACAGTAGACCGCCCTTGCTCACCTAAACACCAACAGTCATACCTTTTCAAAAACATAATGAACGTGGGCAGCACATGCAGTAGAAAAAATAAAAAACCAAAATCAAATAAAGAGAGTGGTGAGTTGAGGGCGTTCGCTGAAAAATTTAAAAATTTAAGATAACGTTCATCTTCAAGCTCCTATTCGCTGCATGGCATCGCATAAAAAAAAATCATATATATATATATTCATGTAATAAAACTTCATGATATTGTGATCAGCATGGAAAGATATGAAAAATAATTTTTTTTTTTTTAATTTTAAGCCCCTCGTATTGTACTGTGGCAAGTTGGCGTTACCTACACGATCTGATCAGACTATTAAGAGAAAGAATGGGTGTCATTTGACTCGGTAAAGCAGCCCGGTGAGCTCATATATTCGTCCATTAGGTGAAACATACTTCTCACTCGCATTAGGTGAAACATACTTCTCAAGATCTAAGGTCAGGTTATGCGGACAAGGCGGAAGTTTGGCTTGGGTTTTAAAATATGTGGACAGTATCATGGTCGTGAAGTTATGTACTTCCGATGACGTCTTAAGGTGTCAAGATGATAGGAATTGTGAAGTGAAGGAGTGGAGGTGCCATTTTGAGATGATTAAAATTTGGGTAGATTAAATGTTCCCACCTTCATGGTTATTAGAGTCTTTGGTTTTCGAGGCTCTCTAGAATTTGGGTTCATTTGTAAAACCTTTTGGAGGTAAGTGTAGTTTTCAAAGGCGACAACTTTTTAAACTATATTTTTGCTTAAAAAAGAAAAAAGAATTGGTTTAAAGGTGGGAATCGCAAGTGTTGAGATAGCAAGGTGGCGAATTCACTTTCTTCTATTTTTCCGTTAACATTGGCAGTCTCGTGGGGAAGTTAATTCATGCACGAGAAGAGATCACACGGGGGATGTTATTAGTTTTTAAACAGGCAGACTGAGTGACATTTTGGATACTTCTATATCCTTTCCTCTGATCCTTGGGTGGATCTGCAAAAAAATCATTTATTGTACTTTTACTTTTTGGCGTAGTTGGTGGAAGAGTGTCAGGATGGAATTATTAATTGCGGAGTCTCACTCTCTCACAGTGGATGAGGAGGTTCACAAAATCCCGAAGAGAGGAAATAGTCTTCAATGCTTATTGAAGTTTAACCGTTTTTATTGCGAAATGGCAAAACATTTGGCTTATTACTGGCGGGATGGGATAGTCAAAGCGGGTGGGACGGGATAGTCAGAGTGGGTTCGCTGGAGTTTGAAATCAACATCCCCTTCGTCGTAGAGGTAACATGGTTGCTGTGGAGGGGTCCATAACAGAGAGAAACACTCGTTGGCGAAGGAGGTTCAGGTGTTCTTGGGTGGGAAAGAAGAGCTCGTGAAGATTCAAAATCAGTTTAAGCGCTCCTCACTAAAGGCTCCTTGGAATTGTGTGGCTCTGGTGGTCATGCAGTATTTTACGTTAAATGACAATTGGAGGTGTTGAGAAGCTATCATTTTATGATATTAAACCACCTACGTCGTAAGAAATCTATGAATCTTCCCTCTTCTATTTTAGTCCCTCTCCAAAACAGTTGCGAAAGTTAAGAAAGGTGTGGTCTCGGATCCGGTGCACCAAGGGTTTCTCAAGCTTATTTTTGATCATGTTGTTAAGCAACGGGGTTTGGATGGGGAAAGCATTCTTAATGCTCTGGTAAACGTTCCAGTGCCTACGGTTGGTCTCGCAACTTCCTTGATCTCTGAAGATTCTGAATCTTCCTTTCCTATTGAGCTAGACGCAACCCCGACTGCTCTAATTATGGTAGTTTTTGTGGACTCGGCTCCTAGGGGACCAGGTGGAAGCAAAGAAGGAACGAGGCACTCCAAAAGGCTAGTTGCAAAGTAGGTGAACTCCAGTAAGAATCCTGTGTTTGTTGATAATTCTACTTCTGAAGAGTTTCCCCCTCTCGAGAATAAGTCTAAATCTGTTAGGGAGGTGGGGGGTGGTGTTTGTTTGACATATCGTGGTTCTTGGTCCTTGTCTAGCGGGTGTAATCAAAAGGCCCTCAACTCCATGATTATAAAACTGCAGCGCTCTATGATCGATTCCATCTTGGCTTCTATATCCTGTGCTGAGGAGGTGTTGGCCCTTACGAGATGGCAAGCCCCGAATGGTCCTAGAGCCAAGATGGATTCCGATGCTAGCCGGGTGGGTCCAAGTTTTGAGCTGGCTCCTTGGTCTATTTTAAGTTTTGCAACATGTGTACCTTTTTGGGTGTGTGTTGTTTTGGCCTGCATGCCAATTTGTTTAGTTTGGTTTTATATATGTGGCTTGTATGTTTGTGTAGTCCGGGGTAGGTTAGTTTGGCCCTCGGACATGGTGGTTTCTGGTGGTTTCCCCTGCACGGGATATGGATTCTTGGTATGGTGTATATAGTTTAGGCTAGTGTTTCAGTTTGTTATTTTCGATTTCTAGGCAGTTTGTCGGATGTTGGTAGTCTTCTATCTCCTTTTTTGTGAGGAAGTTAGCTTCTTTTTGTATTTAAGTTTGAATATCCTTCCAAAACTCCTTTTTCTACCATATCTTTAAAAAAAAAAAACTTGTTGTGGTAGCATTGTTTTTAACAGTTTCTGCCATTGTTCAACTTACATCAACTTATCATGACAGACTTGTCGCAATACTTTCTATAATTAAGACTGGGTGATGCCTTCCAAAACTCCTTCTACCATATCATCAAAAAATAAAGTCCTTGTTGTGGTAGCATTGTTTTTAATAGTTTTTGCTAGTGGTCAACTTACATCAACTTATGATGATAAGACTTGTCCCAATACTTTCTATAATTAAGACTGGGTGATGTGACCCAAATTCAATCCCCATGATGAATATATATAAGAAGTATTACTCAAACCAGTTGAGATCTCAAATGAGCCTAGGATGGGCGCATCCATCCTTCGCCTCCATTTCCACGACTGCTTCGCTCAGGTACTGTCTAGTGTGTAGAAGACAGAAATTCTAACCCTTAAGCGTTTACATGTTTTTTTAAACTTATATATTGCTATTATTATTATTTGTGTGATAATGAGCTTGAATTCAGGGCTGTGATGGGTCTTTGCTGTTGGATGCACCTCAAACGAAAAGAAAGCGGGGCCGAATTTGCATTCTGCCAGAGGTTTCAACACCATTGATGACATAAAGAGCGAGTTGGAGGCGGCTTGCAGCGGAGTGGTGTCTTGTGCTGACATCTTGGCTGTGGCTGCTCATGGCTCTGTCGATCTCTGTCGAACAGGTAATGTACCAACGTAAACAGAATTTCAATCCTAAATATTTATTAAATTTATATAAATCTTTAATTTTATTTTTTATTTAAATATAAATCTTTATTTTCTTCCAGTTTTACCTTTACTACTATTATCCGCTTAGTTTATCCACGAGTATTTATTTTCCTTTCTTTTTCTTAAACAGTTTGTATGTTTTTGAGTACAGCTAGAGGTCGGTCCAACGTGGACAGTGATGTTAGGAAGAAGAGACTCCAAGACTTCACATTTAATCCTGGCTAACAGCAGCCTTCCAGGTCCAACTTCGACCCTCAGAAATTTGACTTCAAAATTCCGAGCCCAAGGACTCTCCACCAAAGACATGGTGGCCCTTTCAGGTAAATAATTTTTTTTTTTTTAATTATTATACATGTTTAGGGATTTACGATTGAGAGAGTAAAGTTTTATATAAAAACTATAAATCTAATACCTTAACATTTATAAAATAATAAAAAAAACAATCAATTAAATTTTTTAAAAGATAAAACTTTATGACTAATTTATATAATGTTTCAGGTGCTCACACAATTGACCAAGCTCGTTTCACGAAGCAGAATATACAATGACACCAACATTCAGATCAGGAGCTTTTCAATGGAGGGTCTACTGATTCTCTGGTCACTCAACATGCCACCAATGCCAATGCCTTTTTCAAGGACTTTGCCAGTGCAATGGTGAAGATGGGAAACATCCAACCTCTCACTGGGAGCAGTGGAGAAGTCTCAAAGAATTGTAGGAAACCAAATTAAGTCTGCAAAAGATAATTTATATTAATTATTCAATGAAATTTGTTACATGCTTTTACAATAAATCTCTCATGCAAGATTGCAGCGTGTGTATTACAGGGCTATTAGGCATACCTGATTCATTCTTAGATTTTTTTAAAAATATATGCATAATGTGCATGTGGTTTCTTGATCAGTTGTAATGATCTATTTGAGAGTTTGAATATTTAGAAATCTGGGCCCTCCAATCTTCATTAATAAAATAGTGATTATATCCTGCACTGCTTTTTCTCAAGGATAATTATTTTTTGTATCGTTCTATAAAATCAATCAATTATAGCGTTTTCTTTGTACAAATAACCTGATGTTATTTATTATTGTTTGAATGAAGGGATTTGTATAAATGACCTCGTGATTTTTATTATTGTTAATGAAGTGATTTTGTATGTATGACCCGATGTTATTTATTATTGTTTGAATCAAGTGATTTTTAAAGTCCACGGGACTATTGGTATGAATGTGTCATTATTGTCTAGTCGAATTTTTATTATTATCAAAGATATAATGTAGTGTAGAATGATATCAATAGCTGCTCTTGTAGAAAGGGTAAAAAGTATCTTAAGACGTTTTTGTTTGGACAACACATTTTTTTTATGGTTATAGAATTTTGTGTTGTTCGTTTTGAAAACAGTTATACAGAGTTCTTTGCAGTTTATTTTTATAACCACCATGTCATGATTATTTTAAATCTTTTACACCGCTGAAAGCAATAGGATAGGAAAATGGATTATTATATATTAAATTTAAAAAATTAATAAAAAAATTAAAGTTTTTATTCAAGGAAGGCTGAGTAACAAATTTATGACGTATATGTTTTTCATTGAATAGACTAATTATTATTTTTTGAATGTACATGGAAAATGAAGAGAGAAAGGGAAAGGGGGGATCACGAAGGATCCACTAGGGGTATTCAATACGTATTTTTCAATTTTCTTGGAACTTTTATTTCAAGAATTAGGGGAGAAGGGAAGATGTGAAAGACCTAGTGATTAGTTTGATGTATATAGATATGGGAAGATGTGAAAGGCCTAGTGATTAGCTTGATGTATAAATATAAGTGAAAATGTGAAAGACCTAGTGATTAATTTGATTAGTGAGTAGTCACAAGGAAAGATGTTAAGACATGCACTTTCAATTTATTACCTAATACTAATGAGAAGATATGTCCCCTATGTAATTATATCTAAGTTGTGGTTTCTCAATTTCTCTTTATTAAACTAATAACATTAAAAATTGAAAGCCCATTATGTAAACACCAAATAGAGATTAAGCCCTATAACTAAAAAAATAGGATTGGAGAACATAAAAACCTAGTTTTGCAATAAAGGTGTAAGAATTGACCTCTCACAAAAGTGTTGTCAGTGCTACTTGTGGGTGAAAATTTTGGACTTTTTCATTCACTCTCCTTTTTGCTTGATGATGCTCTTATCAACTGGTCAAATTTTGAAGCTGATCCAAAGTGTTGATGGCTAAGGCAGATTTCAAGATCGAAGCAGGCGGACGGGAGAATAGGCTGCCATGAAGTAAGGAGTGGTCTCAAAAACCCACCCCTACTTTGGATGGAAGAATCAAAATCCTACACATCCACCTAAAAGGGATGGAAAAATGGTAAGATAGCATGCAAATTATTTATCCCAATATCTCATTTAAAAATTGAATGAAATGTTGAGAAGGCAAAAGCAGGAGCCTGATTGTTCATACAGAGAATAGAAGAATGAGATTATGTCAAACAAAGAGGTATGCCCAAACCTCTGTCCAATATTGAGGTCCTCACATGTCAAGATGAAAGCTTCAAGGATCCCTAGAAGCGAGAATTAATGACCTGAGCTACCTTGTATAAATAGCTTATGGGTGCAAGGAATAAATTTGAAATTCACATCTTTAGAGGAAATCAATCTCTGATCTTTCTACAACATGAAGGGGTAAAGTAGATTGGAATTTAAGAATTTCTCAAAATGATCAAGGGCTCAGATCTGTGTAGAAGTGCCTAACTTCCTCCAGACAACTACCATACCTTCCTAGGGTAGAGCAACAATAGATCTTTCGATCGTTCCAATGAGATTCTCTCGCCTAATGACCATTAATGTTATAATTTGAAATTATTATAAAATCTGATATAAATAGTGGAATGCTTGCCATTTCAAAGTGACTTTGTGGCCTTTACAATTAATATGTAATTCTTCTCTACCTTGTAATAAATAGTATATCATTTTTTGGTCTCTCAATCTATCTTTACTTATATTTTTGCTTAAGTGTGGATATTTATTTCTATAATGGTCTTCTAATATTATTCACTTCATTCTGCTATCTAGATTTTATGGGCTTGTTTGGGTGGTTCTAGAATTTGCATCCATCCCTAGGCATCAAGATTTTATTTCTGTCAAATTTGGTTAGGTGGAAGTGCTTTAATTTTTTTGTGTATTTCATGCACCCTCTTGTTGGTTCAAAAATTCACCCTTGCCCACTACATCGAATGTGAAGTGAGGATGGGATGATTTGGTATGTTAGGTGATTGTTTGTTGTTTTTATTGGCGATGTCAAACATGTATTTCTTGATGCAGCCATATCCCATCCTTGTTAGTTCTAACTATAGCCTCCCTTTGTTTTCTTTCTCATTCCATTTTATCCTTTCCCCATTTTTAGCATAGGTAGCTAGAACCAAAGGAGTCAATATTCTTTGAATATCAACCATCCCTACCTCTCACGGGTTAGACAATCATTTAATGTTGTTCGAGGACCGCTAGGTGTGCTCCTGCTCACCTAGTGCTTGTTTTCACACCAAAAAATTTTGGCAACTTTGTTGGGGAACTCTTTGATTTTTCATGTTTAAATAAATTAGAGTTTGGTGATACTTTGGTTTTCCCACATCTTTGCAAATCACCTAGTGAATTTGACTATACAACATCTTCATATCATGATATTAGTTACCTTAATGTCCTGAAAGATTTTCATTTCTTGAAGGACCTAAGGTTTGATGAACAACCTTGACCTCATAAGTAGAGAAAGAATGTTCATCTGGTGACACCAACTCCAATGCATGAATCAAGACTTCTAAATGCTAGTACCTCGATGGTATAATTATGTTGCCCATAGTGGAATGATCCTAGTCTGCTAGGCCTCCAATGTTGGCATGAAATTCTTAAATGCATCCTAGAAGATCTGACAAAATATAATGACACCTTGGGAACTGCTTGAGAACACCTTGAAGATATCACTACATTCATACCCCTCTATGGCATAACACATGAAGATATCATGATTAGGCTCCTGGTATTGTCTTTAGGAGGGAGGGCGCTATGGTGGTACGATACTTTGAAGTGAAGAACCATTCGCTCATGGATGGATTTGGTGGAAGTTCTTATTGAAACATTTGATAGCTCCATGGATCCTTTCCAAATCTTGATGCACCTTGTATTTATCAAGAGGGCTCCTTCTGAGTCTACCATTGACTTCAAAATACAATTCAGAAGGAGCTGGGATAGAATTCTCTTTGAATACCAGTCATCCCCTACCCAAGCTCACATGTACTATATTTAGGCTTTTAGTTCATACATAAGCCTTTTTTTGTATCAATCAAGGTAAAAGAGATTCCATCAAATCTTTCAAGAGGCTTTACAGACCAAGAAAATCCTATTGTAAGCTGGAAATATGTCTTCAAAATATTTCTCTTCCCTATCCTCTTTTTTATCCACTACTATTTCCCTTTCAACTACACAGTATCCATCATGGATGCCATCTAAAGCTATGCATAAGTTGGGAGTGCATTATGCAGATCTCTTCTCAAGCTCACACAAAGGAGATGCAAGCATCATTCTAGTAATGAATAATTTTATTACTTGCAACTTCTCCCAACAAATATATACCCTAGACCAAGTGGAGAATTTCACTCTAAAAGAGGGTGTGGATTTACACCATTTTTGTATACAAGAGCATGTTGAGCAGCAGCCAAACCTCCTTTTGGAAAAACCGATCGATCTGAAGACTAGTTGTAAAGAGACTTTGGTAGCAGGATTGACAGTCAATGTGCCTCATTGGCAAACATGTGTGAAGGATTCAAAGGTATGCGAAGAAAATATTTTATAGCAGGTGTATCCTAGGGATTTATGACAAGGGAGCTCATTGCCACATGGATTAGTACCAGTACCTGAGGAAGTTTTCCACATGATAAAATTTAGTGTCACATTGATCATCGATTGCATAAGTATTGGCATGCATGATGATCTAACAAGTTTTCCCTCCTTAGTAGCTTGGAAAACTTTTGGGTGATGTCATCCAGACTATAAAAGGTGACTCAAGTTTAGTATAATTTTGTCTAAGTATGGTAAATTCACTAGATGATTCCTAAGATAAATCGATGATTATGGTGTGCCAATCGCACTACATTTTTGTAAATAATTTGATAGCTAAATAAAGGTGCAATAATAAAATAGCTAGTGAAATCATCATGTAATTGGTGACTTATGATGGATTTTTAGAAATAATTTTGGTTTGCAAAAACTCCTCCCTTTGTTCCCAATATTCTTCTTCAGATTTGTTTGTGACCTTGTGCCCAATGGACCATGGCTTGAAATTCATGCATCACTTCACACAATCCCCAAAAATATATATGTTGCATAATCAAAAGTAGTGCCCATCCCCTCCACCCAAAGGGAAAATGAGCTATAAATAGAGTCTCAATAGGGTAAAAGAGTAGCATTTGTTGAAGCAACTGTAAGATGAAAAGGATGTTGTGACAAGAGATTATTCAAAGGAACGATGATAGATTGATAAAGTTTTTGCATGATTGTGTCAAAAGAAAATATTGTGACAAATATTGTTGGCATTTTGTTTGTTCTTGAATTAGCCTAGGTCTTTGGTGGGATATGTTAATGGAAGTGTAGTTCATTGGGATATCCTATGGACTACTTTCCAATTCATCCCTTTAATCTGTCTTGTTTCCCTTCCTCCTCTCCTCCATTTCCCTTTCTTGTCCCCCTTGTCCTCACTCCTTCTTTATTTTTTGCTATTCTCTACCCAATTGATGCATGGGCACTTTGCATTTCCTTTTCCTTTTTTTCCTTGGTTATACAACCTTCTTTCGTTGCCTTTGTTAATTATTCTTCCATATCTATTTTCCCCTCCCTTCTCTTGTTAAAAGGAGATTTAAAATCAAGATATTTTTATAGGTTTCTCTCTCCCATAGAGTGGAAAGCCCCTATGAGTCGTCAAGAATGTGGGTGAGAATTTTGCACCCTTTTACTCACTCTCCTTTTTGCATGATGATGCTCTTATCAACTAGCCAAATTTTGAAGTTGAGCCAAGGTGTTGATGGTTGAGGAATATTTCAAGATCAAAGTAGGTGGATGGAATAATAGACTATAATGAAGTAAGAAGCAGTCTCAAAAACCCACCCCCACTTTGGATGGAAGAACCTGAATCCTAGGGATCTACCTAAAAGGGATGGAAAAATGGGAAGACAACACGAATATTATTTGTCCCAAACTCCCATATGCAAATTGAATGAAATGTTGAGAAGGTAAAATATGAAGCCTGATCACCCATCTAGAGAATGGAATAATAGGATTGCATCAAACAAAGAGGTATACCCAAAGATCCATCCAATATTGAGGTCCTTGCATGTTAGGATGAAAGCTTCAAGGATCCCTAGAAGCAAGCATTAATGACCTTGGATACCTTGTATAAATAGCTCATGGGTGCGAGGAAGAAATTTGAAATGCATAGATTTGGAGGAAACTAATCTCTGATATTTCTACAACACGAAGAAAAAAATTAGATTGGAATTTAAGAAGATGTCAGAATGATCAAGGGCTCATATCTATCCAGAAGTGCCTAACCTCCTCCAAAAAATTACCATACCTTCCTGGGATAGAGCCACAATAGATCTTCTAACCATTATAGAAATATTCTACCACCTAATAGCATTAATACTGTAATTTGAAATTATTATAAAATATTCTATAAATAGTGGAATGCTTGCCATTCCAAAACATGGTTTTGTGGCCTTTATAATTCATATGTAATTTGTGTTTGCCTTGTAAATAATAGTATATCACTATTTGGTCTTGTAATTTGTCTTCACTTATATTTTTGCTTAAGTGTGGATGTTTATTTTTGTGATGGTCGTCTGAGATTGTTCACTTAATTCTGCTATCTAGATTTCATGGGTCTGTCTAGGCAGTTTTGGAATTTGCATCCATTTCTGGGCATCGGGGTTTTATTTTTATTAAAGTCGATCGGGTGGGAGTACTCTAATTATGCTATCTATATTTCATGCACCCTCTCACTGGTTTTGAAATTCACCCTTATCCATTGTTTCGATCGAGAAGTGAGGATGAGACGATTTGATCTGTTAGGTGCTCTATTATTATTTTTGTTGACAATGTTGAATGCTTATGTCTTGATGCAGCCATACCTTATCCTTGTTAGTTTTGGCTATGTCCTCCCTTTGTTTTCTTTCTCATTCCCTTTTCTCCTTTCCCCCTTTGCAATGTAGGTAGCTAGAACCAAAGGATTTGGGCTTCTTTAGAGATCGGCCACCCTTACCTCTTACAGGCTAGGCGGCTATTCAATTCTAGTTGAGGATCATTGGGAACGCTTCTGCTTGCCCGATACCTATTTTTGTACCAACAATACCATCAATCACCTATGCATTTATTGATACCTACAAAACTATTAGTCAAAAAATCTATCTAATGGAAAGTTTTGTGCACCCACAAACCTTGACCAACATTGAAAGACCGCGGAGCTTGTGAGAGCCACAACCATAAATCTTCGGAGGAGGTTAGTTCCTTTTAGTCTCGGCTAACTATTCATAAAAATGGGGGAAAAGGGTGCTAAAAGAATTAAACTAAGCTATAGCTAGAATTTAAAGTGGTACAAATCAAGCAACATAAAGACACATGCAATAACAAGGATATGCAACTAAATAACCAACTACCTAACATACCAGTTAGTTGCACAAAAATAATACTACAAATTCTAGATAATTAAATGAGTACAGTAGAAATATAGGATTTAGAATTATCACCATAAATATTTAGCATGCTTAAATTAGAAATATGCAGCCATCAACACATGCATACATATTCTATGAATTAATTGAACTAGAGTCCAGATAGTAGTTCATTTGCATTAAGGTATAATGTTTGTCCTTACATATGAATTGTAAATGCCTAAGAGCCAACCCATATTCATTCTACATCCTTGTATTTATAGATATTTTACAATCCTATGGTAGTCAAAAACATTATTGTCTAAGAAGTGGATCATTATCATGTCAAAGAGCGTGCTAGCCTTTTGCACCACCTCAAAAATATGGTTTCTCCAACTACTTGGATGTGTTTGATTGACGTGGCCTAGATCTGCACCATCTTGAGTCATTCCTCGCTCACTAGATGCAATCAAGCCATTGATTACTCTTCTACTGAACTACCCTGTTATTCATATGATGGCCTTGTTTGTTATGATATTTTGACACAAAATCATGACCAGTGGACGTCATGGGAGAAAGGGAGGTTTTCTTTTTTAAGAAATGATTGTCAGGCCATTTGCACACATGTGAGACACTTACTTCTCATTCCTATAGCTTTTAACCACTTACTAGTTTTCCAATGGTTTTATCCCTGATCAGACACCATATATCCCTTATTAGATCATTTTTAAATCTTGGTAGGTCCCAAATAAGTGCAATTATTGTGGTGCCCTCTCTTTACCTCTACGTGCATCATGTCTTTGAGCATTATTAAGTTTTTATCAAACATGAATATTTTAGTATCCTCCAGATCTAGTTCATTACACTTCCTTGTCAACTTTTAGGTTTTGGACTGGAACATTGGGATCCTACCGGGCTCTGGTGACTTAGACCTTCTTCTAAACGAGTATTTTGTGTTATAGGAATCCTATCGAGCCTAATTATTTTGGCCTCCTTTAGACTTAGCTAATTTCCCTAATTGGGTCTTTAATATACTTCTAGGTTCCAATCAGGCCTAATTTTTTTGGGTTTCATACATGATAATTACCCTCCTACCCTAGGTAAGGTCAGGCTTTGGGGACCCTACTGGGTTTTTATCGGGTACAATTGTTTCGATCATATCTAGATCCGGTTGGTTCACTACTTCTTTTTTGGGTTTCAATCATTGTAGATGTCCCAACAATTTTCCTACTTAGCCCATTTTGTCATGTTCATATGTACCAGATCTCTAGCCTTCTAACGGGTTCTAGATCGGGTACAAATCTATCAATAAACTTTTGACTTAGCCATTTCTTCCATTCTACCTTGGTTAGGCTTCAACCATAGGATGGTAAATTGGTGCCATCCTAGGCTTCTAGTTAGGTGTAGTTCTTTTGACATGATGGAGAGATGGAAATTCTAGCTAAAGCTTATCTTTTGATGGTAGGACCCAACATGCTTTCTTTGAATACTTCATCTGGTACCATAGTTCCGATGGATTTATGCCTTAGTCCATTTGCCTTAGTCCTCTTCTAGTTCTCTAGTGGATAACAATGAGCTTACCTCTTCATAACTTCTTGGCCTAGATCTGCTTCTAGTAATGCTTTAGGGATTATTGATAAGATTTTGTTGGTGATCTCTACTTTTATTTAAAAGAAAAGTAAACCTAATATATATATCTACTAGAAAGTAGGTGTGGGTAGGTGCAAAAATACTCATATTCTTAGTGACTCATAGGGGATTTTTACTTTATAGGAATAGGGAACCCAATCATCCAGTTAAAATTTTGAACTTAACACTTTTTGAGAGAAAGAGAAAGGAAGAGGGAGCTAGAAGAAAAGCTGGAAAAATGTAGCCAATGGAGATTGCAAGAAAAGAGGAGGGGGAGGATTATGGGGAGAAAATGACACAATGGGACATTGTGATGATGAAGAAAAGAAGAGGGAAAACAAGAGGAAATAAAAAAAATGGTATAAAAAAACACAGGAGGAAAGGGGAGGCTATGGAAACATCAGAATCTACATAATAGAAGAGGAAGAATCATTAACCAAAGGGATTAGTGATAAAAAACAACGAGGGAAAACAGAGAAAGGATATGAATGCAAAAAAGTATAAACATAAAATATAATGCAATTGTTGGGTCAACTCAAGGGAAGCAAAGAGAATTTACCCACTCCATGGGACACCCCCAAAAATTGTATTCCAACGTACACACTCTTTGAAGCCCTAGTCTGATTTTATGAATGAGAAAAATGACAAATAATTATTGCCCATCATGTTAAACACTTCTTATTGACACAGTACAACAAGGATTTCTTCTGCTCATCATCATTCATCACATTATCATTTCACTCCATCTACATTCTGAGACTCATTCTTCTTTAAAAACTTTGGGAGCTGCACATAGAGGCCTTTTATAGAATGTTTACCTCATTATAGATAGATTTAGCATGCACCGGATCGCATGGAGGTTCAACTGGCATGTGCATCTGGCTCCTATTTTCTAGGGACTTTATTTTTTAAAGGAGTCCCAAATTCTTTTCCTCATGATCTTAGATTTCAAAGGATAGCATGTAAAGTATCTTGTACTTATTGGGTGTTATTCATTCGAATTTGGAGTCACAACAACAAAAAAAGAGAAATAAGAATAGAGAATGGACAACACAGAGGAAAAAGAGATGACAGAAAATAAATTTTTAAGATTGCAAGAAGTGACGTATAAAATCTCCTTATGTTTTTCAATACATATTTCCTGGTGCTTTGGCCAACTAGAAATTCACTTTTCGAGTGTTTTCCTAGAAAAATGTGAGTGCCATACCTTTACTGCAGATTTTATTTACTTATATATTTACACAAATTTTTGTGTACCTGGTGCACTTGGGTAATACATGCTACAATTCAGCTTATGAACTTACAATGACTAGACCAGTTGACACCAAACTTGAGTTTTTCTTCATGTTGATACTTGTACTACCTACTATCCTCCTTGGATCTCATGGAAGACCATCTAGGTCTAGTAGTATTCTCCCTTGTTATTAGTAGACCCAAGTCATAATAAATTAGGAAAGTATGGGAACCTATACAGTTGTCCTCTTTGCCTAAATCAACTAGTGAAGAGTGTCGGTGTTACCTCCCACTTGAGCTCATTAGGTTCCTAACCCATACTATGTCTTAGTTTATTCATGTACGGTCTAATTTATTGTCCAACCATTAATATTATCATTCATTAATTTCTATGGGACTATAAAATTGATAGCTAGCTCTCCAAAGAGTGTCATGGCAGGGTATGTGTCACATAACATGGGTTGGGGTATCCATGTTGATTGTTCTTTTTTTTGTGCTGAAATGGCCCTGAGGATTAGTTGGCTAAAAAGGAGGTCTTCTGAATATGTCACAAATAGATTCCAAACTTCCCTCCTCTTGTTCAAGATCGTCGATTGAGAATGATAGTCTATTTTTCACTATTGGCTTTGGCTGACTGATAGGAGATTTCAAAAACACATAGGGCTACAAAAATACCAATCCCTAGGAATTCATGTTATGTACTAGTGAAGACAATACCATGGTGATAGTACTTTGGTCATAGGGGTAGACTGTTTGATCCTCATTTGGTTCTACAGTTATCTAAGTTCCTATTATATACCATTCTCCCAGAGGTTTTCTTCCATATGGATTGATGGGGAAAGTATTATGCATTGTTTAGGGAAAGCCTGAAGTAGATTATTTTGGGAGTGGTTGCAACAAGGCTTGATATAAGGTAGTTATATTTCTAGGAGGTAAATTTCCCACCTGAATTAACATATTTTTGGCCTAAAAAACCTCCTTATAAATCTCTAGGAATATTATTTCCCTGGAATGTTACAAAATCAGGCTTATGTTTGAATAGAAGGCCCAAGCATAAAACATGTATGCCTAAGCAAGAAATGGTCGTAGTTGGTAGGGGATCCTTTGCAAAGTTCTTTGGAAGTGGATGTTGAATTCAATGATATCTTACTAGGGATCACATCTAATGAAGATGAAATTATTGAGCACCAAATAGGAGTCCCCTAAATCATCGAATGTGTCAATCAATGGCTTTGCTAAATCAGCCCATGTATAAATGCTCCCATCCTTCAAGGTATTGTACCAGAGCCAAGATTTTCCATTGAGGGAGAGAATAAATATTCTAAGCACCACATCCTCATGCATGATGTCATGAATTATTACTAAGGAAGTAACATCCTAGTAATGGCCAAATGCAGTTTTATTTATCCCATAAAAACTCAACAAGTATTTCAAGATGATATTAGGAATCTCATGAGGATTCTAGATATTCAAAGGGCCTTCATAATTCCAATGGGAAATATTATATTGATTCATTGAAGTACTTAAGTTCTTGAAATCATCATATGAGCATAACTTCTCTGCTAGTGAGGTCAAGGTTGCTCATCAAACCTTGAGTCCTCCAGGATATGGTTCTTTGAGAATGATACAAAATGGTAACCGATCATGAATCTTAGTTAATTTTGAGTAGAGTCATATTATTATGCACAAGACAACTGACCATCAGAGTTAGGGTTAGTCTACAAGGGATTCACTAGTGATGGAAATTGTGGACCAAAAAAACATATCACCAAGTTCTATTCATATCTGAATGCAACTTCTCATATGATGTAGATATCTATATTTGAGTGGAGTAACCATGTGATGTTGATGGGATTTGATAATAAAGGATATCACCTACCCTTTTATTATCTAAGGGACCTTAGGGTTTCACTAAGGGTACCAAAAACTATTGGTTAAAAAATATATCTAATGGAAAGGTTTGTATGCCCACAGACCTTGACCAACATTGAAATATCGAGGAGCTTGTAAGAGCTGCAATGATCAATCTTTGGAGGATGTCGATTCCTTGTAGTCCTAGCTAACTATTCCTTAAAGTGGGGATAAAAGGGTTATAAAATAAATAAACTAAGCTATAGCCATAATTTAAAGTGTTACATCAAGACACATGTAATAAAAAAACAATAACTAAACAAACAACTACCTAAAAGATCAACTAGTTACACAAACAATCACATAGTACTTTGATTTAATCTATTGTATCTTAATGATATTGTGAATTCCATACAAGTAAATGAGTACAATAGAAATCTAGGATTCAAAATTATCACCATAAAAATTCAACATGCTTAAATTAGAAATATGCAACCATCAATACATACATACATACTCTATGAATGAATCAAACCAAAGGTAAAACAATAGTCTATTTGCATTAATGTGTAATTTTTGTCCTTACATATGAATTTTAAATAACTAAGAGCTAACCCATATTCATTCTACATCCTTGTATTTATAGGTATTTTGCAATCCTATGGTAGTTAAAAACATCATTGCCTAAAAAGTGGATCATTATCATGTTAGAGAGTCTACCAGCCTATTGCACCACCACAAAAATATAGCTACTCCAACTACCTAGATGTGGTTGATTGACAAGCCCTGGATCCACACCATATTGATTAATGCTCTACTCATTAGATGCACTCGGGCTATTGATTTCTCTTCTGCTTATCCACATGATTATCTATATGATAGTCTTGTTTGTTATGATCTTCTAACATATAATCATACCAAAAAACAGGTTTTCTTGTTGGAAAAATAATTTCCAAGCCATTTGTGCACATTTGAGACACTTTATTCTCATTCTCATAATTTCTAACCATTTACTAGTTTCCCAATGGTTTCATCCATGATCATATGCCATATCTCCCTTACTGAATCATTTAAAACCTTGGTAAGTCCCAACTGAGTACAATTATTTTGATGGCCTTTCTTTGCCTCTGCATGCACCAAACCTTTGACTATTGTCTAGGTTTCAACTAGGTATAAATATTCTAGTATCCTCTAGACCTGGTTCATTACACTTACTTGTTAGCTTTCAGGATCTAGACTAGAACATTGGGATCTTATTGGGCTCTAGTTAGGCCTAATTGTTCTAGGCTCTAGTGACTTAGCCCTTCTCCTGATTGGGTATTCTATGTGTTTTCAGGATCCTATCAGGCCTAATTATTCTGGCCGTATTTGGCCTTAGCCATTTTCATTGATCGGGTCTTGTTGGTCAAGTCTTTGAAAGGTCCCAAGATGCAAAGGTCTTGAAACCAATATCTAGAGTAGGTCATTTCCTTGTAAAATTCTAATTATTTCACTTGATTTAAAGGAAAAGAAAGAGAAAGAGACCTAATATATCACCTTACAATGTAAAAGGATGGGTTAGCCACATTAATATATAATAACTAAACTAAAACATACCAGTATAAATCCAAACCATCTAACAAATCAACCAACACATTTCAATATCAATTATGCACAATATATACTTGTAAATTTTGTAACTAATGAACAAATAGTCAGAATCTAGAATGCAGAATTAAAACTAATTATTCATCAGTTTTATCATAAATGAAAAACTATAGGATTCATACATACATGAATGTTTTTGAAGGCTAGACAATGATTCATCTATATTAAATATGCTTCAAATCGTATATACAAATTGTAATCGCCAAGAGCTAAACCTAAGAATACATTACAATTAGTGAAATTAAATTACTACGACACCATCATAAAAATGGGTAGATGGCCCCTACAAATATTTTGCATATTTTCTACCAATCCTCTACCCTTGATGGAATGCTTTTGGAAAATATCTACATCATCTAGATTGGTTGCATTAATTACACCTCCTTAGTCTGCTTCTACATCCAACGACACCATTGTACTTCATGCATTCCTACCCTAACTGTAGTAGTTGGGAATTAACTTTAATTTCAACTTACTCTTTCGAAAGTAGTGCACTGGCAGGAAACCAAATCTTTGAATTTTCAAATCAGTTTCTATGGCAAGCTCCTTGTAAATTTATCAGTTTGCATTAATTTCACTCAGAATTGACCTATATGTATGCCAGGACCCTTGGCTAGTACTATTTTTTGCTCTTATTCCATTTCTACTGATCACTCATCTTGAGTAGGATTTGGTTTCCAAATATATATTGGGTAGGGCTTTTGGAGCCTCTCTTTATCATGGCTACTTATTTCCCACCCTGCTGGCTTTGTTCAAGTGGCATATTAGTTTCATTCTACTCTCATGACCTTCCTAAATACCCACCTAGGCTAGGTTAGGTCTTTTGTATAGACTCACCCTCTGAGACCATCTAAAATCTTGCTCAAACTAGGGTAGTCCTAGGAGCTACCTAGGATTTTGACCATTTGAACCTCCACCCGTGCAACCTTAGCTTTGATGACACTTTATGATGGATGATGAATATCTTATGGCCCAAAACTTATACCTGATGCATGGTAAAGTCTATTGTAGGGGTGGGTATTTTGGAGATCCACCTAGATTCAAGAGTGTCAAATGTTTTACCCCACATTCTTGGCAATTTTTGTGGCCTTATATTTGTAAAAATAGGATAACCCAAGCTAGCAGAGATAGAAACCATCTTATGACTTAATAAAAAATTTGAGATAAAAATTTTAAATTAATGAACAACCCTAGGTGCTATCCATTGGGCTATAGAGTCATCAAAACAACTATCTACAAAACTATACTAGGTCTACAGAGGCCTATAAGCTCTTTCAAAAATTCATTGCCCCTCCTAACTTGGGCCAGTGCTACTTTTGCCCTCAGAGATATGAAAAATTGACGTTGTTGTAGATGTGCTCCTAAAATTTAGCAGTATGGAGAGAAGCATTCTTGATCTGGTAACTAATATAGTCCAATCAATTTAGGTCTTTGTAGGAGAGATCTCGATAATTTTTAGCCACCTCTTCTGATTTGGCATGAAGCTCCAAAAATCTTAAGATAATATTGGATATTTTGTCCATCACCACAGGATTTTCAAGTTTGATGATCTCACTTTGATCCTACTTCATGGCTTCAAAATAATTTACAAGGTCCTTCTCTGTATGGAACTGCTTGTTATTTTTCTAGAACCCTAGAGAACCAATTTTTCTAAGCACAACATTGATTTTGTTCATTTTCTCCATTTTTTTCTTCAATACCACATGGATTTATATGCCCTCATAATAGAGTTCTATGACCAAGAGTATCTAATACATATGGTGCCTAGATTTATCCTTTTCCTATTATAAGCATGCAAGTAGAATAGCATATGATATTCTAAGCATTGCTTTCACTACCACTGCTTGAGGGCCCATGATGTGTATTGCCTTTACCCATTTGTCAACTCCATTTCCACCTACTTGGAGATCGATAGAATTTCCACTAGTTTATGCACAAATATGTGATGCACTTTCAGTTTCACTTCTCTTATCTTGCCCAGATAGAAATATCGGATGTCCCATATCCAAACCTTCGAGATCATTGATCCACAAGGTATACTTATTTATTTTTGGAGCTCATTTAGACCATTATTTAAGGATTTTATCAATTTCTATAGTTTAGCCTGAGCCTCAGAATCCTGCTTCTCAGTTGATTCTTGGGTAATCTAGAACTTTGTTTTCCATAAACTGATCTTCTCATCCTTATTTTATAGCACCTTCTAAGAGGTAACTTTATTCAGTCCTTCTTGGAGTTGTTTCACCTAGAGTTATAGGGCTTATCTCTTTGCCTTTGCTTGTTTGAGCTACAAATCCAAATTGCTAATATTTTTCTTTGCAAGATTCAACTCCTTTTCCTTCTTTTTATTTTTTCATAACAACATATCAGCTTGCACATGCAAATTTCATAGGGTTTATGCCTTAGGTATTTTTACAACATCCTTGGAAGCTATATGAAAATCTTAGTATTTATACTCCATCTCCATGAGGGCTTTATTGACTTTTGGCACAACTATTATCTCATTGTTGGAACCGTCGATATATATTCTTCTACCAATTCCTCCCACTACTAATTATACCATTTTCTTTGATTATATTGAATGTTCTTTACCATAGCATAAGCCTTTGGTAAGTCTTCTTCTTTAACCTGCATGAGTAACCAGGTAGTCAAGAAGTATAGAATGGGGGATATCAGACATGAGGAAAAAGTACAGGCCTAGAGTGAGCTCATAGTATCACTTAATTTCTTTAGGTCTAGCAATGGAGTAGATGACTTAACTAGTCAAGACTAGACAAACTATTTTTGGGGTGAACTAGGTAAAGGCTTTTCTTCAAATGTAGGTTGCCATGACTGAGATGCATTAGGGCTTGGATCCCCCTTACTCTTTTTTCTCAATTGGACCTTTTGATATAAAGTGGTTGAGGGTTTTTGAACTTTTGTTTGACCTAGTAACTCTGACTTCAGTTGGAGGCTCTATACATGGGACCTTTTGTTCATTTATCTTTGTCTTAGGTAGATCTACTGATGACTAGAGGATGCTTTGGACCTCCTAATCCTCATCCTCATACTATTAATATTCCTATATCTTCCTAGGACTATGGGTATCCTCCCTCTTCAAAACCTCAAGGGTGAGGTCTTCTACCTCATTTTTCTTTCGATCATCTCCATCCTTCTTTTTTGTAGGCTCGAATTTTGCATCATACTTGGTGGAAAAATCCCAATCTATTTTTCTTGGGAATGCTTTCTTGAAGTCATCCCACTCACACCGCATAATCCATTATTATTCAACTTTGTGTTTTATCCAATTATTCTGGTGGATTATCTCCTAAAATGAGGATTGTTTTATCAGTTGAGTGGGGTCCTTTTTGGGATAGAACACCTTTTTATATAGATAGTTAAACCTCCACAACAACTATATGTGCATCTAGAACATAATTATGGGTATCATTTGATCTTTTGGAAAGTTTCTATACTTTAACACCTCCATATTGGTCTCATTGTCATGATTCTTAAATTGTTGTATCCTATTATTATCTGCAAGCTTAGCCTGGAGAATATTATCAGGATCATAGTGCCATCTTGGTGACATGAAAGGAAGTCCAAGAGCAAATATTTTTTCATTGAGTTGTTGAAACTGAACCCCCTCCTTCTTGGGAATAAGGATGGGCTTGAACCATATCGACTGTGGAAAATAACCCTCTTTTTAGCTCCAAGCTCCCATTTTCTTCAATGAAATAGATATACCAACATACCTCCATACCAAAGACCCAATACATAAAGTAAAAGAGGAGTAGGTAGGGGAAATCTAAAAAGGCATACAGTCAGATGTATATCCCCTCCTCCATAAAGTAGTAGTCTTTGATCTCTTGATTATTGGTTTTCAAGAAATATTTTGGCCTTTTTTATAGATGCGGATAAGCTTGGTAAATATACATGAGGGTGGGCTCTAAAAACAACTTGTTAAACTCCAAATAGGAGCTAATCCTTATAAGTACATGCGTTCATTCCACCATTGGGTGTATTTGTCCTTTTTCATTTCTATCTTGTGTTATATTTTGATGTAATGAGCAATGGGAGATAGAAATCACAAGATGTGGAATAATATGAAAGAAAGTAAATATGCTAGATGACTGAAATATGTTGTAAATAGAAATGGCATAAAAATATACAATGTAGCTATGGAGGAAATGAACACTTCATTAATAAATCTATTGAACTATATTACACCCATCACCAATTGTTGAACTTTGTATGTGGCTAAGTGTGAACGCATTTGCAATTATATGTAGCTCAGTTTAGGTTAGGATATTTCTTGTTGAGAGATATTATAGGAAAAAGTTAGATAAAATATATGTTTTGAGTATGTGATTATGTTTAAGTAAAATTATGGAGCTCCAACTATTTTGATCTCAGATTGGTTTCACTCCAATCTATATATTGTAAATTCATGCAAGAATTAATAAATGGAATTATAAGATTTCATTTGGTATCAGAGCATTAGTGATGATTGAAAAAATATCTACCCATCACGTATTACGTGATTTTAGATTTGTATATTATGGATGTGTTGTCTGCAATTTGAGGAAGGTAGCCTGCACTATGAAGGCGTGAAGATTATTCACAGCAAGGATGCTCAAGATACTGAGTACAATACATTGCAATAGACATAGACGAGGCATGAGTAGTGATCCATGTGGATTGCATTTAAAAAGGATACCTACTATTAACAAGGCGTATCCTTGCATCTAAGCATTAGAGACAACATTTGTCTCTCACAACACAAATGTGATTGGTGGAATAGACAACACTCTTAGTGGAGGTATAATTTTTTTATATACCTATGCAAGAGACACTATACATAACTGAAGTGAAGTGTTAAAGAGTTGAAAAATTTGAAGTGAAGTTTTGAAGAGGAGACACCGTACAGTGCTCCAGTGTAGACGTGCAATTTGCTGTGAACATTGTCCATGAAATTAGTTGCTTTTATTTTTGCATGAAAGGAGAGCCTGATCATTGTATTTGTACTAGTCTAGATATGAAATGCATATCGCATATGAAAGGAGGTAAGACATTTCTAAAATTATAGATTGTGTTGTGTTGGTGAGCGAGGGGATGCAATCGTGATTGATTAGCGATGATTAAATTATGTGAAATTTTGTAGTATTTACTCTATGTGAGATAATGGAAAATTGATTTATCCATTTGAATGCATGCAAAAGGAAGGTGAATAACATTGTGGAAGATCGAAGGCTTGTGGAGGCTATGGTTTACAGAAGATCGAAGGCTTGTGGAGACGTTTTCTAAAGGAGCATCCATTTTTTAAATTTATTGGGTGATGAATCATGTGCTAAGTAGCTTGAAATGTCTTACACTTTGTTACCATAAAAGAATACTTTAAATCTTCTGTGTGCCTTCAAACATGAAGAATGTGATGAGTCTGCACGTGTCTTGTGCTAAAAGAGCAGCGTTTCAATTCCATCGACAATTTGTGTAATATCAATGGTGATCCATGTAAGAGTAGCATCAATCCATGTAAGAGCAGTTTCAGGGACCAATTGTGAAGGTCCTACCACTAAAAGGTAAATTTTTATTTTGTAAATGATATTAAAGGTTTATCACTGTTTAATAATTTAATATTATTTTGATTAAAATCATTTATTTTTTAATTCATGATTTTTTAGTCAAAATTATTTTATTATTACTTAATTATTGATAAAACTTTAATTTTGCAAAATTAAAATTCAAGAATTGAAACCAAGAAGGAGCTAACTTTGTTTAAAGACAAAGGGGTATTCTCATTTTGTTAAGTTAGCAATGGCTGCTAGCAATAATCTTCCTATCCCTGAGTTCAATGACCTAGATTATGAGTATTAGTCTATCAAGATAAAGACCTTATTCATTGGCAAAGGGCTATGGAATATTGTAGAAGAAGGCTACAATGAACCTCAGGATTAGACCACTTGAGTGCAATAGATAAAACTACTAAGAAGGATTAGACCACCTTGAGTGATCAGGTGAAGCAAGTGAGGCTTCAAACCTTGAAGTGAGATTTTGAGAATATCAAAATGCAGGAAGATGAAAAATTTGGTGACTATTGTGTGAGAGTTAAAGTAGTTTTCAACAAAATGGAGACACTTGGAGAAGACATAAAAGCTGAAGTGGTTGTGAAGAAAGTGTTGAGAACACTTCTTCATAAGTGGAATCATATTGCAATCATTATTGAGGAATCTAAAGATATTTCTAACCTCACTTTTGATGCACTAATAGGTTCTTTGATGTCTCATGAAGAAATATTGCAGGGTGCTACATCATCAAGATTTAGAAGTGATGAAAATGCATTCTCATCAAAGGAAGGTGAGTCTCATGGCAATGCACAAGGAAGAGGAGGACAAGGAAGGGGACAAGTAAGATGCCAAAGGAGAGGCAAAGGAAGAGGAAGAGGTAGATCAAGAGGTGGCAATCAAGGAAGAGGAAGAGGTGATAAAACAAATAAATCTTGTTACAATTGTGGTAAGGTTGGTCACTTTTCTAGAGATTGTTGGTCCAAACCTTCTCAAGAAGGGTAAGGTAATAACTATGGAAACTATGGAGAAGAGGAAGGAACTTCTTCAAATTTGTTTCTCACCTATGGAAAATCAGATCAAAATCTCAATGAAACTTGGATTTTGGATATTGGTTTCTCAAATCATATGAGTGGCAAAGAAGAGCTTTTTGCTACAATGGATTCCACCTACAAGTCAAAGATCAAATTGGGATATGACAAGGAACTACAAGTTGAAGGCATGGGAGCCATGGAGGTTCAAACCAAAGATAGCACAAAGAAGGTAAAAAATATCTATTACACCCCTAAACTCCAACATAATTTTTTGAGTGTTGGATAAATAATGGAAAAGAACTATAAGCATGTTTTTGAAGATAGAAAATGTGTAATTTTTGACAAAAATAATTGTAATATAATTGTTACACAAGTACCTATGACAAATAATAGATTATTTCCTCTTAAGTTTGGGAAAGAAGGAGGTGCCCAACTTGCTAATGTGGCCATAGAAAATCCAAGTGTGCTTTGGTAGTTGAGTTATGGTCATCTTAACTTTACAAGCTTGAAGTTGTTGACTTCTCAAGCTATGGTGTGTGGATTACCAAAATTTGAAGAGCACAAGGAGTTATGTGAAGGATATGCTTTGGTAAAGCACTCATGAATAAATTTTCCATGAGGACAAACATGGAGAGCAAGCTATCTACTACAATTGGTACATTCAGATATTTATGGTCCAATGCATACCAAAAGCATGGGTAATAATTCTTACTTCCTTACTTTCATTGATGATTACTCTAGAATGTGTTGGATTTATTTTTTGAAAACTAAATATGAAGCTTTTTAATGTTTCAAGGATTTCAAAAATAATGTAGAGAATCATAGTGAATATGTTGTAAAAATTCTAAGGACTGATAGAGGAGGGGAGTATTCCTCAAATGCATTTCTAAAATATTATAAATATTGTGGGATAAAAAGGCAATTCACCACTGCCTACACCCCATAACAAAATAGTGTGGATGAAAGAAAAAATCACACTATTGTAGAAATGGCAAGATCAATGCTTCAAACAAAGAAGCTAAGTAACATGTATTGGGCTGATGTTGTTAGAACAAGTGTTTACATTTTGAATAGGAGTCCTACTTCTAGTTTATATGGGATAACTCCATATGAAGGATGGTATGGCAAAAATCCAAATGTAAAACACTTCAAAGTTTTTGGTTGTCTTGAATATGCACACATTCCTGATGAGATAAGAAATAAACTTGATCCCAAAATTCAAGCATGTATTTTCATTGGATATTGTAGAAATTAAAATGCATATAAGCTCTACAATCCAAAAACACATAAAATTATAATCTCTAGAGAAGTAATTTTTGATGAAGGGGGAGAATGGGGTCATAAAAAATATTTTTTGATGATGGATCTCACGATGCAATTTCCTCTCAAGTGGAGCAAGTACAATTCAAATACAACAAAGGAAGTCCTCCTTCAAGCCCAAGCATGAGTACTACTTCAAGTACAATAGATGCTACTCCAAGTACTTATCCATAAATATCAGCAAGTTCTTATCCAATGCAAATGGATGTAGATTCACCATAAAGAGGTAATAGAACACTTCAGCACCATCCTTCTTTTTAAATGTTGGATCAAAATTTCCAAAAAAGGTACACTAGAAGCTAAGCTAGTGAGATGAATGCAGTTTTGAAAACACTTGAAAATTTGCATATGTATGGCGATGAAGACTCCCAAGAGCCTAAGGGAGATGTTGTAAACTATGCTTTAATTACTAGTGTAGAGCTAGAGCCATGTAGTTATGAAACAACATGTATTCATGATGTCTGGCAACAAGCCATGAAAGAGGAAATGACCTCTATAAAAAATAATGATACTTGGGAGCTAGTGAAGCTTCCTAAGGGAAATAAATGTGTTGGATGTAAATGGGTCTATAAGACCAAGTTCAATGTTTATGGGAGCATTGAAATACACAAGGCAAGGCTAGTAGCAAAAGGATTTACTTAGAAGTATGGGATTGACTATGAGGAGACCTTTGCTCCTGTTTATAGACAAGAGACCATCATATTAGTACTTTCCTTGGATTCTCATAAAGGGTGGCACATTCAACACATGGATGTTAAGAGTACCTTCCTTAATGGGTACTTGAATGAAGAGGTTTTTGTGTAACAGTATCAAGGATTTAAAAAATAAGGTAAGAAGCACCTTGTCTAAAATTTGAAGAAAGCATTATATGGCCTCAAGAAAGCACCAAGGGTATGGTACTCATGCATTGATGGCTACTTTTAAAAGTATGGGTTCACTAGGAGCAAAATTGAACCTAATCTCTACTACATGAAACAAGGTAAAGATATTATCATTGTGTGCTTATATGTGGATGATCTAATATTAATGGGTAGTAGTGCTAAGATGAATAAGGAGTTCAAAAACTCCATGATGACAGAATTTGAAATGAAATATCTAGTCTTGATGCATTACTTCCTAGGAATTGAGGTACATAGAAAAAAAAGGATCTTCATATGTCAACACAAATATTATCAAGACATGATAAAAAAAATTGCTATGGATAAATGCAAGTTTGGTGCAACTCCAATAGGTCATGGAATCCAATTAAGGAAAGAATATGGAGCACCCAAATTTGACATGATCACTTACAGGAGCATGGTTGGGAGTCTAATTTTCCTCACCAACGCAAGGCCGGATATTTAATATGGGGTTTCTCTTGTTTCAAGGTATATGGCTGATCCATCTAAACTTCATCTACAAGCAACTAAAATAATTTTGAGATATGTAAAAGGTACATTGGATTATGGGATCCATTACCAAAAATGTAGTTCTATAAACTTAGTTGGATTTAGTGATAGTGATTGGGGCAAAAATATAGATGATATAAAATCTACTTCGGGTAATTGTTTTAGTCTTGGGTTAGGAATAATTGCATGGAGTTCCAAAAAATAGATTTTTGTAACATTATCATCTACTGAAGCTGAGTACATAACAATCACAAATGCTAGTACCCAAGATTTATGATTGAGAAAAGTTCTTGAAGAAATAGGAGAGAGACAAAGTGGTCCTACTATATTGTATTGTGAAAATATGAGTGTCATCCTGTTAGGATCCTCAATCCTAACATTATTAGTTAGTATTATTAATCATTTAATTATTATATTATTAACTTATAAAGTGAAACATCACAACCCTTCATAACGTGAACCATCACGTCTCTTCATATGTGAACCATCATGTCTCTTCACCAACGTAGATTTAGGGTAGATATATATTAGGTTGGCCATCCATATCAAATCATCCAAGAAGAATAATAAGCATATATTCTAAGGAGGGATCCCCCTATAGTGGCAAAGTGATTACAAGGGAGACCCCTTTGAGTGGCCTGCGATTACATTTATATTAAATTATTTATTAA
Organism: Wollemia nobilis; assembly: GCA_028583015.1. Classification (NCBI taxonomy): domain Eukaryota; kingdom Viridiplantae; phylum Streptophyta; class Pinopsida; order Araucariales; family Araucariaceae; genus Wollemia; species Wollemia nobilis. The sequence continues at coordinate 16,936,306 of JAQPPZ010002587.1, read as the reverse complement.
TTTTGTAGTAAGACCTTGGGGTCTTACCATTTGGTATCAGAGCCATGTGGGACCCAATCATGTGGGAATTGCTCAAAGATATTCATCAAATCACTTCTGTGCATGAGTATCAAACTCGGTTTGAGGATATCACCAAACACAACACAAGATTGGATGAATCAATTCTCATTAATGGCTTCATTAGGGGATTAAAATATGAAATCATAATGGAGGTGACAAGGTTCAATCCCTATACCGTGATGTAGACCTATGGATTGGTAAAATTAGCTAAAGATAAAATCAATGCACAACGATTAGGGAAACCACTTATGGAAAAATTGTCGACCACTTACATCACTCCCAAACCTATGCATAATGGAAGGGCACAAAGCACTTACACAACCCCCAAATCTAATCGAACTTTACAAATTAAACATCTTAGCTTTGAGGAGATGAAGGAACGACGAGCAAAAGGACTCTGTGATAATTGTGATGAACAATTTGGACCCCACCATAAATGTGCTACACTAACATTGTATTTATTGAAGGAAGTTGATCCCTGTCTCTCCATAGAGCAAGCATATGAGGTAGTTGTGTCCGAAGTGACCAATGCACCTACTCACCGCAATGAAGACAATGAGGTCGATGTGCAAGAAGTGATTTATGTACCAAGCAAGGATGAGATAGACATACTCAAAGTGATCAATGCTAGCCAAACATGCACTCTAAAAGACCTACACATACCTTCCTCACCAATAGTGAGTTCTTGCCATATGACCAAACATATTTAGAACCAACGCAGAGTGACTACACACTCCTCCGTTGGCTCTACCAAGGAACCAAAAAAGGATATGAAATCATTACCATCACTTTTGATGCATCATTCTAAAGTATTTTAGGAACCCCAAGGTTTGCCCTCCCATACTCATCATTATTTTCCTAAGGAAGATTCTACTATTGTTCTTGGCAACCCCCCACTAATGCTTCATCCTTCTCGATATCACTGCCTACGAAAGGATGCCATTAAAAGAGTCCAAGAACTTACACAAATCCTTCTTGGAAAACAAAGTAAAAAGCTCTTTTTAAGGAGGGTGGCATGTTAGGATCCTCAATCCTAACATTATTAGTTAGTATTAGTTAGTATTATTAATCATTTAATTATTATATTATTAACTTATAAAGTGAACCATCACAACCCTTCATAACGTGAACCATCATGTCTCTTCATACGTGAACCATCATGTCTCTTCACCAACGTAGCTTTAGGGTAGATATATATTAGGTTGGCCATCCATATCAAATCATCCAAGAAGAATAATAAGCATATATTCTAAGGAGGGAGCCCTCTATAGTGGCAAAACGATTACAAGGGAGCCCCCTTTGAGTGGCCTACGATTACATTTATATTAAATTATTTATTAATTTTGCAGTAAGACCTTGGGGTCTTACCACATCCAATTGGCATATAATCCTATCCACCATAGCATGTCAAAAAAATTTGATATGAAGTATCACTTCATTAGAGGCATGGTGGAGAAAAAAGTGGTTGAGCTACAACATTGCAACACTTTGGACAACATAGTAGATATCTTCATAAAAGGAGTTGCTAAATCTCAATATATAAATCTGAGAGACTGCATTTTCAGCCCTCTCAACTTTAAGGGGGACAATGTTGAACTTTGTATGTAGATAAGTGTGAACACATTTGTAATTCTACGTAGCTCAGTTTAGGTTAGCATATTTCTTGTTGAGAGAGATTATAGGAAGAAGTTAGACAAAATCTATGTTTAGAGTATGTGATTAAGTTTACGTAAAATAATGGAGCTCCAACTGTTTTGAGCTCAGATTGGTTTCACTCCAATCTATATATTGTAAATTCATGCAAGAATTAATAAATGGAATTATAATATTTCACCAATAGATGGTGATCTACACAAAATTGTGCTACTACCTATGAGTGTGCTCTAAGCTACTCCATATGACTATGTCCCATAAATCTATATTTGTATTACAATGAGGCCCTTATTATATAGGAAAATAGGTTCCTTGGCCAACACTCTACCTAGCTATGCAAGGGACAACTTGCACATTGACACTTGTGCATTTATTACATTGCATGAAGTAACTAGATAACTTCCCCCTAAAGTAATATAATGTCCTAAGTATGTAACTTGGAAGATACATTTACATGACCCAAATGATGGAACATAATTTATTTCTAACACCGCTTGTATTACATTATTTGGCTATTGAACACTTTAGTCTTCAATATGGATCTTCTTCCATTGGATAATGGAATTTGTATTCTCCTTTGTTGCTAATTGTGTTCAGGTTCATTAGGTAATTTGTGTCTTCATATGATGCAAAGTAAGCTATAGCTTAAGGTTCTTCTCTTTTTTGTATGGTTCAACTATTTCATTCTTCATGATGTCATGTTTCCTTTTAGTATGTTTCTTCTTCCTTTTCCCCCTTCTCTTCTTGTGATTCTTCTTTGGTGCTAGTGAAATATCTACTTTATGACAAGTTAGTCTATCATCACAATAGTATTGTTCTTTATTACCAGTTTTTTTCTTGTGTTGAGTAAGTACAAACACAATTAATGATAGATAAATCATCAGATATTCTTTTGGTGAAAATATAATCAATATTTGTGAGTTCCACCATGTTGTGAAGAGGATTTCATGAATATAGTTAATAAATGATGCAAAGTTACCTTCATTGGCTTCTTTAATTTATCTTTGTCATTAGAGGATAGATACTCGTATCCTTCTAGAGTATCTATTATTTTTTGATAATAGGATTCTATTTTATGAAATAGTTCTTCATTATTGAAATATTTTCTCAAATTTTCATCCATGATAGATCTTTGAAAGAGTGATTCTTGCTATTTCTTAGAATTTGATAGAATCTTAGTAGTCTACCTTATAACTCCTTGTATTAGGATATATGATCCCTTATTTAAGTATATAAGCTTGATTTGATAAAACCTTTATTAATCTTTAGGTTTGTAGGCTTCCTTATGTCTCCCTAGTAATGAGAGTATGAAAACCTAATTTTAGGTTTTGAAGAAAGCTTATATCTTCCCAACTTGATAATATTTGATAGATATTATTATTATCAAGTTTTGTAGAATGCCTTATGATTCCCTACTAATTTTAGAATATGATATAGTGCTTTTGTAAAATATAGTTCAATTTTGGTTGATTTTGTGTAGTTTTGGAAAGATCAAAAATCAACTTTTTAAACACCTTATTACTCCTATTGAACTAAGCAATTTTTTAAATTTTGAAGAGGTTTTAATGTTGGATTTATTTTGCCCCATTTGAGAAATTTTTGAGACAAGAATATTATAAATTTCCAACCTTAGAAAAATCTTCAATAACATATTTTTATATCCCTTAGGATTTAATTTAAGTGTTTCTAATTTTCAATAACCTTGTTTGATGTTATAACCCTTATCACTCCCTAATTTGGAAATTTAAAACACATTAATATTTGCAAAAATTAAACGGATTAATTCCAAGTAGTATCCCTTATTTCTCCTATGTTGTGTTTTGTAAATATTAGATTAACTTCCCTAATTTTTGCTTTCAAATAAAGATTAAATTCTTTTAATACTTCAACCTTAGAGTATAACCTTATAACTCCCTTTTTAATGAAAGCAAATTATATGAGGAAATTCTAACTTAGTAAGGCTTTGTACCTTTATGAAGTCAGATGCAATTGGTGGTGGTCTATCCTTCTTGAGCGTAAATCCTTCAATGTGCTCTTGACTTCAATGCTTTCCTTTAATGCTTACTTGACCCTTTTTACTGAGAGTGCTTCATAATACTCCCTAATTGCAATGAATAGGTACCAGAATACTGCTGAATTTTTTCTCAGGTGCAACCAAATTTCTATCGAGTTTCTCTGAGTTGTTATCGATTTACTTGATCCAAGTTGCCTTTAATATGTGGTCCGTCAAGTGACAAGTGTCACAACAATTTTAAGACATTCCAAGAATACTCTAAATTTTTAGTGGAGATGTTGATATTGTTCTAATTCTTGTGGCAAGTGTCACCTCCACTTAAAACATATTTTTATCCCCTCTTTGTGTGTTGTCCAAGGGATGCAACTGCTTCAAAATGTATGAGATTTGTGTTGTAATGCTTCTAACTATAGATAACTCCTTTGTCCATGGAGTATGGACACCAATAAAATGTTGTAACATATCTTTTGTGGGTTTTTTATGGTTATTTTGGATAATGACAAGTGGAACCTTATTCCTTTTATATGTCCTTGTCTTATCAATGACTTCTTGCAATCCTTTCAAATGTATTCTTCCACCTTGTTCTTTATTGTACTTCACTAGAGATGAGATATTTCCAGTAAAGAAATGCTCATGGTGGAGCTATTGTGGATATATGGAGGAGCTTTGGTGGAGTTTTGCTAGAGATATGGCAGTGCTTTGATGAAGACTTCATGATGCTCCACTTGAGCTAGTGAATTCTCCTTGATCGAACATATGGTTCCAATATGCTTGCATTGATTTTATTTTTCTCATACACTGCTTGATTTCTCCCTGGATTTGTGCCTTGTCTTTTGTAGGTTCAACCATCCAAGATATGTAGAACATGAGCCTATATGAATGGCTCTTTTCTATGCTTGGGATGATGCTAGTGATCGATCATCATTGACTATTTTACCCTACTTATACTGAACCTTTGAGGCTCTTTTCAATATGCCATTTTTCCTACGTAGAATGAGTTAGAGAAGTGTTATACAATGTAACAATATTTGTAAATAATATGCCTTTTGCACCCTTTCTTGCACTTATTTTTGTAGGTCTAATATTCTGATTTGTATGGCAAACATTTTGAATGCATTGGAACGATTTTGAGGTTGTCTTTTTTCTTAGAAACCTTCCCCTTTTCTTGTATATTATAATGACAAATTGAATCTTAGATAGAAGTAAATAGAAGCTCATTATAAGATGCAATTTTTTGCACTTTTATCCTTACAACTAACCCTATAATTCTTTGGTTTTGAGATTCAGTATGTCTCAATCTTTGAATATTTTATTTATGATTTTGGTTAGCCTTCTTCTTATCCAAGTTTTGGAGGATTTTAACTTGTTTTTATGGCTTCACTTGGCTACTAAGTATTGTAGATTTTTGTGCATTAATAGTGTCTTTAGACACTTTTGACAATTTTTTTATTTTGTGCCCTTGTCAAGAACACAAACAATAATTATTTTGAGAGTAATAGAATAGTTCAAATGAATACAATAAAAAATGCACTAATAATTGCACCTTATCACTCCAATCAACTCTCAAATTTAAGCCCTTCATAAATTTACTACAACTAATCAAGAATAATTTGAAATTAATCTTCATGAGTTATTTTATAATTTAACTATAGTTAATATTGTAGGGCTTAGTCTTCTTTTTATTTTTCCAAAGTAGATAATAGGTAGTTCATATATGTAATTCTAAAATCTAATTAACTCCTAATTAATTTGCAAATGAACCTTAAAAATATTTTTTCTCTTTTTGCACTTTTGAAGACTTCAATCCAATTTTTCTTCTTGCAACTTTAATCTAAATTAAGGTGCTTTAAAAAATCTGATAAGTAATCCAATTAATGAATCTACTTGCACCATAAATTTCTTACCTTTTTAAATATTTTGTATCTCATTTGCCACTTATTTAGAGGATGTGGATCTTAGTGTCTAGGATCACCAAGTTGCTACTTCGAATAGGATCTTGCAACTTTTTGTAGACTATCCTGAATAGCTCCTTCTTCACCAAAAGATGATCTCAAACACTTTTTTATGGGCTTAATATTTGGTGGTTTGGACTCCTCTTGTGATATCCTCATTTTGTTCTAAATTTGGAGAAGTATTTTTCTCTAAATAAGTGCCCTCTTGCTATGAGAGGTAATCTTCAAATCTCCTAGATTTGGTGAGCTTCTCCTGTCTTCAAGTCTTCTTGTCAAATTCTAACTTCAAGTAGGATCTTCTTCTCAAGATTCTAAATGTTTTGAGGCCTTGAATGGATTCTTCTTCTAGTATTTGGCACTCCTTGCTAAATTTATCTTATCAAATTTGGAATTCCTTGCCAAACTCTCCTTCTCTTGAGCTTGTTGTTGGATGGCAAAAATTATCCCAAGTTCTTCACTATCATGTGTTTCACCTTGGTAGTGGATTTCTCTAGTGAGTTATCCCTTGATGATTTCTTCAATAAGGTTCTCCTAGCCTTTTACTAGATTCTTGTTGAGACCTTCCCAAGGTCTTTGATATTGCAACTTCTACTTGTCTTCACTGAGATACTCTCTTCAACCTTTTGCTCCTGGAAGTGTTCGTGGTGAGATCTTCTTTTGGATCTCTAATTCTACTACTTTTGGATGTGATTAGGACTCTCCTAGTCCTTGTACTCCTTTCAATACTAGAATTTCTTCAATGAAATCTTCTCCTAATCTCTTTGATTTTGCTTCAGGTATTGAATTTATTTTGAAAAATACACTCTTCCTAAATTTCTTGTAGGAAGTTTCTCAACTCACTGAATCTTCTTTCCATACAATAAAATATTAGTACTAAATATTAATCTACTTTTGAATAAGATATTCTTCTTCAAATTCTTATTTAGGCTTTTGTGGTATTTTTAGTATCTAGGATTCTATAGTATTTTTTAGTATCAAGGCTTCTATGGCCTTTTCAGTATTAAGGCTTCTATGGCATTTTTCAGTATCAAGACTTTTGTGGTATTTTTCAGTATCAAGGCTTCTATGACCTTTTCAGTATTAATGTTTCTATGGCCTTTTCAGTATCAAAGCTTCTATGGCATTTTTTAGTATCAAGGATTTTATAGCATTTTTAGTATCAAGGTTTCTATGGCCTTTTTAGTATCAATAATTCTATGGCTTCTTCTTCTTCAAGGCTTTTATGTCCTTTTCTTCAAGGATTCTATGGCTTTTTTTTATCAATGCTTCTATAGCATTTTCTTCAACTATGAATTTCTTCAACATAGCAATGGAGATCTTCAATATCCTAACTTAAACATGAATCTTCACCATAAGTCTTCTTTCGTAGTATTCTTCTCTTGCATAAGGAACCAATATCTGCACTATGAAGGCATACTGATATTCCAACAATGAAGTTGGATTATCCTAGCTTTCTATTGTAGAGGAGTTCCAATCCTCTAAGAATTAATTTTAGAAACTTTATACAATGGTTAGCAGAATTTCAATATTTTGAATGATCTTCACTAGATGATCTATCAATCTAGTGGATTGAATGTTGAGTCCTAGTCTTCATGAGTTTTTCTTGCAACTCTATGGAAATACCTGGTCAAATGTAATAATAGTATTTTTAGAACTGATATTTCTTTCAATCCTTACTTGGGCTCTCCCTAATTCTACAACATAGACTCTTTTGAGAGTTTTTGATAGTGGTTGGTCTGGTATCATGTTAGGTTGACAAAAAAATTAGGCTCAATGATAATGGTGGTTTTCCTATTGATCTAATGTGTCTAGATCTACTATGAATCTGATACCACTGTTAGCTTTTATTGTAATGAAAAATGGGAGATATCAATCACAAAATGCAGAATAATATGAAATAAAGTAAATCTACCAGATGACTAAAATATGTTGTAAATAGATATGACATAAAATAATACAATGTAGCTATGGATTAAATGAACACTCCATTAATAAATCTATTGAACTACATTGCACCCATCACCAATAGATTATGATCTACATAGAACTGTGCTACTCCCTACGAGTATGATCTAAGATACTCTATCTAACTATGTATCATGACTTTATATTTGTATTACAATGAAGCCCTTCTTATATAAGAAAATAGGTTCCTTGGCCAACACTCTACCTAGTTGTGCAAGGGACAAATTGCACATATATAACTTTCACATTGAAACTTATGCATTTATTACATTGCATGAACTATATAAACTCCCCCTAAAGTAATATAATGTCCTAAGTATGTACCTTGGAAGATACATTTACATGATCCAAATGATGGAATATAATCTATTTTTAACATCTTGAACTTGCATAACATACATGTCATGGGGTATGTGGTGAAAGAACAACTAGGTCAAGTGTGACACATATTAAAATTTCTTACTTGCTCCACCTTGATACTCAACCAATTGCTTTCAAATAATTTTATACAATAATTCTACCGAGTCAAATATTGTAGACTTGTAGGACCAAGAAATAGCATACCCCATCACCATCTTATATGGATACACCTCCTCATCCAATGGAAGATCCAATAGGACAACCAACAAGGACAATATGGGTCGATCATGTTCTTTGAATTTCGTTATTGGTCAGGGATATTGACCATATAATCATATGGTAACATACCAAGGGCCTAAGTCACAAATTATTTAGGACCATCCTTGAGGAACTGCTTTCGCTATTTATCTTCATCTATGAGCATGACCCATGTCTTGGCATGGCCTTGAGGCTCGTGGTCAAAGGATACCTTGACAAAATATTTCTCCCAAATGTTGTAGGCACTTATGTTAAATAACACTTGACCTTCTAAGTCTTGCATTGCGCCAATGGCGACATCATATAACTATGTAACAACATACACTAGATCGATCATATATGAATAGGTAAGGGCATGAATGGGCTTAGGTGGCTCCTCTAGGATACAACCACTAAAATATTATTGCAAGGTTTTTCCACCAATATCACTATAGCTTCACTATACGAGTCTCTGAGCTCTTCATACGAGTCTTCCAATTTATTTTCAACCCTTGTTCTCACCATTCTCATAGGATCACATTTCTTCAGAGATGGGTGGTCACTACAAATCTAAAAACCTCCTCAACCTTTGATTTTTTGTAGTTTTTTTGGCACAGTCACAAGATCTGTATCAATGAATTAGACAAGGCTAAAAGGGTAAACTAATTATGCTAATCCCTAATTTATAGTGTGTACTTGGATTTATGGATGGGGCATCATTAAAATTAGTCTATTAAAGAGAATTTGCCTTAACCAAAGCATATTTATGAGTTGTTCTTAATTTTATAGTTGATATCCATAGATTTTACTTGGAAAGTGAACCATTAGCCATTGATATGGCTACACTCGTTGCTTTCATTTTTTCAAAGCAGTAGGATTTAAATGTTTTTTTAAGAACACAAGCTTATACTGAGAGGGGGGATGAACAGTATAATAACACTTTTTACTTTTATTTCCCAATTAATATTATGCAATATATCAATGGCAATATCAAAAATAGTAATAAAAGCAATGCATAAATCACCACACACAATAGAGACACCAATTTAACGTGGTTCACCCAATGTGGGCTACTCCACGAAGAAAATATTTCACTAAAATTTTCTCAACAAATCTCTTGGAAATCCTTTTCCTATTACAATATTTATGGACCTCTATCCAAAGGAGACACCAATACCCTAATCAAGTTCATGGATCTCTATCCATAGGAGAACTCCTTCTCCTTTGCTCTGGCTAGTGATCTTCTAGAAGAGCTTCTGCCTCCACTGCACTGGCTTATGGATATCTATCCACTGAAATCTCCTACCCTCACTCAAAAGACTTGTCTTCACTACCCTACCTAATGGACCTCTATCCATTGGAGATTATCGTCTTCTATACTCTGTCACCTCCAAATCTTACTATTAGTTCTATCTCAAATCTGTACTAAACATAGTCCTTTAGTCTAGAACAAATTTTCTCAATCTCTATCTTCAAATATGCACTAAACATAGTCCTTCGAAATAGCATAAATATGCTCAATCTCTATCCTGAAATATGCACTAAACATAGTCCTTCGGTATAGCACAAATCTACTCAAACTCTATCCTCAAATATGCACTAAACATAGTCCTTTGATCTATCACAAATATGTCCAATATCTATCCTCAAATATGAACTAAACACAGTCCTTTGGTCTAGCACAAATCTACTCAATATCTATCCTCAAATATGCACTAAACATAGTCCTTCATTCTAGAACAAATCTACTCAATCTCTATCCTCAAATATACACTAAACATAGTCCTTCTATCTAGAACAAATTTTCTTAATATTTATATCTGATCTATACTAAATATAGTCCTTCAGTCTAGCACAAATATGCTTAATATATTTCTTCAAGCCTTAACACAAATCTTGAGTCAATCACAAATCAACTATGTTAGATCTACCCCAAACCTTAACCCAAGGTTTTAACAAATAAATCAATCAACTCTGCTCTCAAGTCTTCTCAAATACTTATCTTAAATCTGCATTGTAAGCTTCCACAAAATCTCACACTAATTTATCCACAAGTCCTCTCTAGAAATTGTCCAATATGCTCAACAATTCTTCACCAAGACTTACCTCAAATCCTCTCAACAAATCCTCACTAGAACTTGTACAATATGCTCAACAAGTCTTCACCAAGACTTACCTCAAGTATGCTCAACAAGTTCTCACTAGAACTTGTTCAATTTGCTCAACAAGTCTTCACCAAGACTTACCTCAAATCTGCATTGTAAGCTTCCACAAAAGCTTACTCAACTCAATCCTTAAGTCCACTCTAGGACTTACTCAAATCAGCTCACAAGCTTTCACAAAAGCTTATTCAACTCAATTCAATCTATCATAGAAAACCTCTTTAATCACACAAACAAGATTCACACAAAATATTGTTCAATCTCATAGAAACATATAGAGAATTGTTAGAGACTCAATATGTTTCACACTCAAAACAATGCTCAATCACTTTCAATCTCTTTCTCAAAAAAATTTAGAATATAGAGTAATTTTTTTCACGAAACTTGAACTATCACTTCAACACTTCCAATTGACTAGGCTCAATCAACTCCACTTACTCAATGAAATACTCCTTGCTTACAAACCCTATTCCAAGAATATGAACACTCACTCAATTATTTCCAACAATGCTTTCAAACAATCTCACATAACAATGATACTCATGATATTACACAAATCCTAGTTCAATATAGTTCTCAACTTCACATAACAATGATACTTATGATCTTTCACAAACCCTAGTCATGCATTTGAATGCTTACTCAATGTTTCCAACAATGCTTATCAAACAAAGTTTTTATCATCAATATTTCACTTAGAAAAATCTTTAACAATCAAACTCAACAATGCTTATCAAACAACCATTTTCACTCTAACTTAGCATTCACAACATCCAACAATCACTCACAAGGAATATGTGCACATACCTTTTTGTTTGATCAGAATTGCCCTTAAAACCTATCTCAATCACAATTACTCTCTTTGCCAATTTTAAGGGTTAGGTAGCAAAAACCTTCTCAGAATTTTAATCAATAATTTCCTCACAAATTATTTTTACCATACAAAACATGAGAACTCAATTAACCTTATTACTCCTTTCAAATATGAAATAAAATAATATATTATTTTGAAATAACATTCAAAACCATCTAAGGCCTTATCACTCCATTCAACACTCTAATCACCAAAAATCATAATATAAAAAACAATTTTCAAAAACCTTATATCTCCTTAAAATCGTATGCCAAACAACCTTAGGACAAAAATTTAATTTAAAATTTTAAATACCTTTTGCCCTTGGTGGGAATCAAACCCACGCTGCGCTTCCACCAGTGCCACATGATTTATGTGCTCACCTTGTAAGCAAGGAGCACCATGTGCTCTATATCCTTCCCTTTGGCACCTAAACCAAAAATTATTGCACTACTTCCTTTGGTGCCCAAACCAAAACCTTCACAAAACTACCACTGAGATTCGATCATGGACCTCCTGCTTGCCAAAGTCCTAAGTCACAACCACTTGCCACTACGCCAAATCGTCGGATGGATATGAGGCTTGGAGCCTCACCAACCTTGTTCCTTCGATGGCACATACAAGACCAAAAAAAATTTTGTCTTCTTCCTCACATGAAATCATAGAAATCGTAGGCTTAGAGTAATTGGAACGAAGGTTCATTTCTTTGTCACCAAGGCAGATGGTATTTGTACCATTGTGCCACCATAATATTAGATGTCGGTGAAGATATTTATTCATGACGTCGGTGCATTTATTTTTGCCCTTATAACCCTAACTTTAGGGTTAATTAAATTATATTATAATTTAATTAATAATAAAATTATTATAATTAACTTATAATTAATTTAATAACCATAGGGTTAATTAAATTAAATTACAAATTAATTTATAATGAAATTATTATAATTATTTTATAATTAATTTAATTACTTTAGGTCTTACCATTAGACCTTTAATATTATAATATTATTTTTCTTGGGCATTCTAACTTCTCATGTAGACCTTATTTGATCACCTTCTTATTTCTGAAACTAACTCTTGACATCCTTCCTCTTGCAATGTTCACTGAAATTGACTTTTGACATCAATGAAAACAAATCTTGCTCATATATCCAACACTTTTCTAAGTTATAATTGTGTTAATTATTATACCGCCAAGCTCTCTCATAATACCATTAGTTGTAGGTAAATTAGACACCAGATTTGTTGTTTATGATAGCCCTCAATTTGCATAGGATTATGTACCTTCTTCTTGCATTGGCTTTAATAATCGCATTGACATGGTTACTTGAAGTGTGCCCACCTAGATAGTTCTTGTTTCTCCAAATGTTACTTTTTGTTGTTATTGGGGTGTGAACCATCCTATCCACTTAAAATTAATTAAACCTACTCCACTATGACCGTCATGATGATTGGTGTTCCCATGTTCCACATTAATGGTACCCTTCATTGATTGGTATGGGTAAATGTGCTTCTGACATCTAGTCAGTGCAGAGTTATTCCTGCACATATCTTTCATCTAGAGGGTGGACAACTATCCTCCACTAATATTAGATGTAAATGCTCATGGAAAAATATTGAAGCTCTCAAAAATCATGTTGCATATCAAATATCTACTCATCTCTTATTCATTGAAGAATTAGGCCTACGGGCAATAGTTATGATATTTTATACCCTTTTTATTTTTTCAACTTTTCACCCCACCTAACTACTACTTTTTCATTGGGGTGGTACTTTTAGATTCTTCCAGGTTTCATAGCTTCATTTTTCTTCACCCATAGTGGGCAGGGTTCTTTACCTAGTGGATCATAAATTTTTGCACTATCCTTCCACCCTGCCCAAATTTATCAGCTATCCCCTTAACTTACTTGATCTGTTAGGGTGGCCTTTCATTGATGTAGTAGTGATTTGGCTGGCATTATATCTTCTAGACTAGGTGTAGGTTTAGGTCAAATATTATATTAAGCCACCAAAAAAAATAGAATGATAGACTCTTGAAATACTTATACAACAAGACTTTAAGAGAGCCACACAAAAATAAGCAAGACTATTTAAATATGTACATTCTAGGTCATGGACAAGACTTACATAGTTCTTAAGGTACTAAATTTTTATAGGGATTAGGAGAAATCTTCCCTCTATGTCCAATAGTTGGTATGCATTTGAATGCTTACAACTTTTTATTTGGTACGGGCCTAACAAAAAAGAATTAAACTTGTCATGAGTTCCAGGTTTTACTTGATTAGCATCCCATTTTAGGATGAGGTCTCCTTCACAAAATGTTTTGTGTATTTCCTTCTTATCAAACCAATATTTGATAATATTTTTGTGATGATATAGGTTATTATATGCCTTACCATATTCTTCTTCTAGTTGTATCAGTTGTTCTAGCCTCTTTTCCATTATAGGAAAGTCTTCCATCTCTATCTTGATCATGAACCTAAGATTCAAGAGTTCCAAATTGACTGGGATAATACCCTCCTTTCCATAGACAAGGGCATAAGGTGATGTCCTCAATGATTTCTTAGGAGTGATTCTATCCACACATAGTGGCTAGTCAAGCAAGAGGTACCATGTTCTAGGATTGCATTCAATATTTCGCTTGATTATATTCAACAAATTTTTATTGGTAGCCTTTGCCAAACCATTACCTTATGGGTAATAGTTTGATTATGCATTCTAGTAGATGCCATACCTTCTAGAAAATTCCATTTTTTTAGCACCTATTAAGTGAGTATCATTATTAGATACGATGGTGGAGGGGATCCCAAACCTGGTTATGAGTCTTTCTAAAAAATCAATCATCATTTGTTGATCATCATGCTGGCTTCTACTTTAGTCCATTTTGTGAAGTAGTCAATTGTTATGAGGATATATTTGTGATCGATTGATGAGTTTGGGTTGATCTCTCCAATGAAATCCAGCCCCCACTACTGAAAAGGTTCTTTTGCTACAACTAGTTGTAGAGGCATGGCAACATGTTTGGATTTTCCAATAAACCTTTGATATTTATCACATGCCCATGCAAATTTAAATGCATCAGAGAAGATAGATGGCCAATAGAATCTAGCTCTCAAAATATTTTCTACTATGGTCTAGTCTAGAGTAATGCCCTCCTGAGAATCCCCCATGATATTCTTCCAAGATCATCTCAGCCTTATCTGGCGGTATACACCTCAAGAGCACTCCATTAAAGTTCCACTAATAGAGGATATTATTGATCAATGTGTAGCTTCTCACTTGCAACCTATATCTTCTTCTCTAAGATACTATAAACCCTTTTGGGTACCTCTTAAAATTAAAAAAAATGCACTAATTTATCGATCCATATTATTGATGATGTCTAGTTTTATTTTTGCTTTGCATAATTGCCTTCTTCTATGTATGTGTTGAATTTTTCGGCCATAGAATGAGCCAGTTGTTGACATAGAGCTCTCCCTCTTACTAGAGTTTTTTTTTTTATCTCTATATCAAACTCCTAAATATTTTAAGTCCATACCGCTCTTTTTTTACCTAGCTCTCCTTGTATAATAAAGCTTCTGACATCTAGGTGCACCACATACACAAAAATCTTGCTTTGGGATAGAAAATACCTAAACTTCTTGAGATATTTCATAATGGCATATACTTGTCTTTCAATAAAATTGTATTTTTCTTCATGCTCCTACAAGGTTTGGTTGAGGAAATAAATTGGTCCTTCATTGCTATCTTCTCATTTTTGAGTAAGGATTACACCATAGCTTTCCTCCACCCTAAATACATACAAGATGAAGTATTTGGAGTAGTCTAAATTGGTAAGTATTGGGCCTCTTGAAATTACCTCTTTTATGCTTCTTAAAGCATCCCTCTTTGCTTCAATCCATTTGAGTTTTGCATTCTTCTTGAGAATGTCTATCATGGGCTTAACTATCTGGGCAAAGTTAGAAATAAACTTTCAGAAAAAATTAATTTATCCAAAAGAAGACTGCAATAATTCTTATTCAAGGGAAGGGATAATTATAAAATGGATTTTACCCTATATGGTTCAATAGCAAACCCCCTTTTTGATACGATGTGTCCTTAAAGTATTCCTTCTTGGACAACAAACACTGACTTTTTTGGATTGAGTGATATCCCAAATCCTCTATATTTCTCAAAGACTTGAGTAAGGTTTTCTACATGATCCTCCTTCTTATGATAAAATATAGTCATGTCATCTAGGTAAATAACGATCACTCTCTTGACTAGTTCACAGAATGCCACATCCATTACCCTCTAAAAAGTGGCTCTTGCATTAGATAATCAAAATGGCATGCATTTATAAACAAAGGTTCCTAATTTTATAGTGAAGGCTATTTTGTCTTGATATTAATTTTGGATCCAGATTTGATTAAATCTTGAGAAGTCATCCAACAGAGAAAACCTCTTTAATCCTACTATTGTATGCAATATTTGGTCAATTTGTGGTAGGGGGTAGTGATATTTTAAGGAGACTATATTTAGCTCTCAAAGTCAACATAGATACTAATGTCTCTATCCTTTTCTTTTACTAGTGCTAATATTACCACCTAGGTTGAATGCTTAATGGGATATATTATTTTGGTGTTAAGGAACTTCAAAATCTCTTATTTCATCAAGGCCCCAATTTTTGTATTGAATGGACTTTGCTTTCGTCTGACTAGTTTTGCATCTGATTCCAAGTCAATGGTATGTCGAATGGTCTCTTTATCATAAACCTTTAGGTCATCATACATCAAAGCAATAATATCATCATACCTCCTGCACAACTTCTAGAATTGATTTAGTTTCTCTTATGAGCAGTCTATACTTACCTTCAAATATTTCTTTGGGGCTATTGCAATCTCCTTGGATCCTTTGGCATCAATGTTAATCATGTGACTGGCTAGAAGATCATTATTTTCAAATAAACTTTCCAAGGTAATCAAGCCTTTTGGGATATGATTATTTTTTAACTAGAGGAATCCCTCTTCCTCTTCTTCTTGATCTTCATCCTCCACAAACACAGTTGAATAGTTGATTTCTTGTATTAAGAATTCTACTATATTTTCATAACTTTAAAATACCTACCAACATATGTCTTTGTTTGGTACAGAGGGTTGTTATACCAACATCACTACCTTGGGCCTATGTACAATATTGGATATAGGGCAATAATTGGCTCCCATGACTGCTAAAGTGTAAGCATGGTTATTTTGATCTCTGGGAATGGCTTTGATGTTCAGGGTCTCAAAATCCCACAAAAAGTCCTAGAATCTATTTATATATACCTTTAGGTAATGCTGATTACACATTTATTTATGATTTGATTCACCACCAACTCAGAATCCCCAAATACTTGAATCTATTTAATTTCAAGTTTCTCATCCTTTTTGAGTCCTAGGTATAAGGCTTCATACTCCATAGAATTATTATTTGAACTCCATGTGAGTTTGTAGCAGAAAAAAATTTAAGCCTCTGTAGGTGAGATCAGTACAACTCCTGCTCCTACACTATTTTTACACCTTGATCCATCAAAATACAACTTCCACAATTGATCTGATGTGGTTGTCAAATTTTCCAGCTTCTTTGCTTTTGACTTCTGAATGGAGTAGGTGCCAATTCCTATTTCTATCATGGCATTGAAATATTTCAAAGAAAACTAGTCTTCAGTTTGAAGTTCCTCTAGAAATTCCTCCATCAGGTCTTCTTCTTCAGTGACTATGCTTATTGTACTTTCTTTCCGATCAGCTTCTTCCAACTTCTCTATATGAAATGAAGAGGGTTTCTCAAAGAAAATATTCACTCTTCTACCTTTGAAGGGTATCTCCATATGGGAATAATCTAAGGATAGGTATCCTCCCAATTTGGTAGTAAATTCCCTTGATAGACACATTCTAAAATATGGCTCAAGGTCCACCACCACAATCTCTTGTATGACTATGACTTGGGGTAGTCTATGCAACACCATGGGGACATCCTTTATCACCCCTATAGTTTTGATAGGTGTACCATCTAACTATAAAACTCTAGGGTAACTTCTTGTATACTCCATACCCATAATATCACACACTACTTTGGGCATGACTATGGTGGTAGCTCCTAAGTCTATCATACAGTTATGCACTACCCATCCTTCCATTTCTAGGGATAGATAAAATGGAGAAGGCCTATTCTTAGCCAATCCCATAACATGAGTCCCTTGGACTAGATTCTACTCTATCAGTAACTCATTATGACTCTTTATAAGCTTAAGAACTATCTAAAGTAGATCAATTTATCTAGGGATAATTAGGGAATCATACATGTTGATATTTAAATGGGTTTTATTTATTTCAATGATATTGAAGGCAAAGGCCATAGGTTACCTTTCTTTGTCTCTCTGATAGTGCTCATATTTATTCTGGTATTCCTGGGTTGCTTCTATCCACTAGTGCTTCATCAAGGAAGGGTATTTTAGTTTATCCCTAGATTCCTCATGTGTCTCCATTGTCTTCTGCTACACCACATTGGGAGCCATCTCTTATCTTTGATGTATGGTCGATTTTTGTATTGAGGCTCTCTTATAGGTTTCCATTTCAACTTCTACATTTTCCTTGGTATCATTGAAAAAATTTAGGGGATTTAATTTATTAGGGTTCAATTGCAATGGCTTCTTTCCATATAAATATTGGATAAAAACTTGTTCATCCGATGACACCATGAAATTGTGCTCACTTTCCCTGATCATATGATATGATCCTTCTGAGCCCATTCCATCCTTTCCACTATCACATTTTTTACATAATGTTGATGCATCAGGTTGGTATTTTCTTCATGAGGATCATTACGCGTGGAGCACCAATATTTAGACTATGATGCAAAATAGGAGGGTTCCATTTATTCATTTGCAAGAACAATACTTGTTTTTTTAGGGGGTTTACTAGTAGATGTAGCTTGGTCTCTAGTCATGTAAGGAAATATTCTAGATTGAAAATTCCTTTTGAATTCTCTTCTCTTCATAAGGATCATCTCATTGTTAAGGTTATTGACATAATTTTGTAGGTCTAAAAGGATGGTGATTTCAGTATTTGGTGCTAGAAGTGTTAGGATTACAGGAGGAGCCATAAGTGCTAGTAGTATGGGTATTGTTGGAAGGGAAAGTTCCACTAAAGCAGCTAGCCATTGTGGCATATTTACTAGGGAAAAATTTGTAGGGTAGGCTAGTTCTGAGGACATAGACTACGGTTGGTTCTAAAAAATCTCAGGTTAAATAGGCATTATGGGTTTAGGAGGTAGCCAACCAATAGCAATAAGGAGTTTCTCAGCTTTTATGACTTCCTAAAATATTTTTAGAAAATTTAGAACATTGTATTGCCTTATAATCAAGCAAGGTATGACTAAATCAGATATTAAAGTCACTTATCTCTTCTTGAGGGTGCTTTTGTATTACAATGAACTTAGTGAGCAGGAAAAAGGGATCAACTTACTCATTAAACTCTGTCACCAACCTCCCCACAAGGTATACCCATGAGGTGATACTCCCATTAGGAAGGGTCCTATACCAATACAACATATTTCTATTTAAATATATGACCAGTGGCCTGATCATGATGTCCTCTTCTTTAATATTGTGGATGGAAGCTAGCATCGCCACATCCTAGCAGTATTCATAGGTAGTCTTCTCTGTGTTGTCATATGTGGTAAAATATTTCAATTCCATTGAAGGAATGGTATTTTTATTATTGAAAATAAGGGAGCCAATGCTGTCCCATGTTGGGTACCCTAGATTCTAGTTCTAATTTTGGGCCATCACTTCTACAAGGGTAAGAGGCTCCTAAGAATCTAAAAAATCAAGGTCTTAATCTATTGAAAGGGTGAGGAGTGATATAAGCTCGGTAGAAATAGGAGATTTATTTCTTATAGAAGAAAACTCAAAAAACTTAATTGGTATTCGAATAAACTAGCTTTATGCCTTGTAATCATGAAATATTTACATTTAACTTTCTGGTTTATTTCCCTAGCAGAGTTGCCAGGTGGTTAATAAATAACTGAGTGAAGTATAGAACCGCCTAACTCTAGACTACTCAAGATTTGAGACATTAAGGTCCCAATGGGCGTGCCAAAAAATGTTGGTCAAGAATTTACACTTAATGAAAAGAGTTACGTGCCTTACAGACTTGACCAACATTGAAAGGTCCCAAGATGCAAAGGTCTCAAAACCAATATCTAGAGTAGGTTGGTTCCTTGTAAAATTCTAACTATTTTGCTTGATTTAAAGGAAAAGAAAGAGAAAGGGACCTAATATAACACCTTACAATGTAAAATTATAGGTTAGATACATCAAAATATATATAAGAACTAAACTAAAATATACTAGTATACACCTAAACCATCTAACAAATTGGCCAATGCATTTCACTATCAATTACACATAATATATGTTTGTAAATTTTAGAACTAGTGAACAAACAGTTAGAATCCATAATGCAGAATTAAAACTAACTATTCATTAGTTTTAGAAGAAATAAACAACCATAGGATTCATACATACATACATGAAAGTGTTTGAAGGCTATAGAATGATTCTTTTCTATTCAATATGCTTCAAATCTCATATACAAATTGCAATAGCTAAGAGTTGACCCTAATAATACATCACATTGTATTATTTATAGAACTTAGGCCCTACTTTTAAATTATTGAAATTCAATTAATGTGATGTTGTCATAACAGTGGGTAGCTAGACCCTACAAATATTCTACAAATTTTCTACCAATCCTCTATCCTTGATGGAAATTTTTTGGAAAATATTTGCATCATCCAGACTAGATGCATTAATTACACCTCCTTAGTCTGCTTCTGCATCCAAAAATATTGTTTTACTTCACATGTTCCTACCCTAACTATAGTAGCTAGGCATTAAATTTACTTGCAACTTACTCCTTATTCAAGCACAGTTCACTGGCGGGAAACTAGATCTTTGAATTTTCAAATTAGTTTCTATGGTGGGCTCCTTGAAAATTTGTTATTCTGAATTAATTTTGCTCAGAATTGACCTATGTGTAGGTCGAGTGTAGGGCACCTAGGAATAGACATTTGGGAATATATTATTATATTGTATAAAGGTTGGCATGGGCCACAAATGACCCAATATTGATTTTATTATAATATTATATTATATTATAATATAATATAATATTAGTAGTAGGCTCCCAAAAGTAGAATGAGAATATAGATATATAAAGAAGAGATATTTGTCATTATAATCATCATGGAGATAAATCATATGTAATTGTTTTTGCCCATGAAGTGGCTTATGGAACTTTGTCCTCCTTAAGTAGCTCTCTTATCTTGGGAGATATTATGAAGTCATTCCTTCCTTAAGGATTATTATTGGTGTTTCCCTACCTTATGGGTATTATCTATCTCTCTCTCATTTGTGGATTGTTATTGTGGATAATTATTGGTGGATGAATATGATTTGATAAATCTATATAATGGTGAATTATTTTTGTTAATAATAATAAAGTTCTACAAGTGGTATCAAAGCAATGATTTTGGCAAAGGGGGGATTTTTTGTGTGGAATTGCAGAATTAGGGCATAATATTTTTTTGAAAAATGTTTCATCTTTCAAGAGCCATATCTCTATGAAATTTTATCCAATTTAGAAAATTCTTGGATCAATTTGTGCAAAATTTGAAGAGGTTTAAAATGAGTTGTAGTATGAAATAATTTGAGCAGTATTGAGGGAGAGCCAACCTTTTTAGGTCATCCATCTAGAAGAAGGGTAGTGACAAATTTTTTATTCGTAGTTTTTTGAAAGATAAAATTTTTTAGTTCGGGTAAGCAAATCAGTTGCAATTTATTTTGTTTGGAAGAAAAATTGTAGATCTAGTTGTTTATGTAGAATTTTAGCTTCAATTAAATGGGGAGTTATATATTTTTATAAAACCCTAGTTTGCATTGGGGTATGATATATATTTTCATGAAACCCTAGATTTGCATTATCTTGAGGTGTGAACTTATGGAGCTACAAAAATTTTCTGGAGAAGATGATATTGATGTTAGGGATTGGTGGAAAAATTTTAAATGGTTGTATCAACCTCTTTGGAAAATTATGCTTCCTCACTATCTTGGAGGAGAAGCTCCCTTCTAGTTGTATAGTTTTAATAGTGCCCATAAAAATAACTTCATGTGGGATGAAGTGGAGCATGCATTCTTGAGTAAATGGGAACCTATTCAATTACAAATAAAGTTAGATGTTTGTAAGAGAGATCTTGAGGGAAGGAATAAAAATATAGATAGCTTGATGGATGTCATCAAATACCTTGAAAAGAAACTATAGGGAATTCAAAATGAGTGAAATTAAATGAAATGAGAATGGAAAGTTTTCAAGAAACAAAATGAAGACTATGAAAAATAAATACAATTACTCAAGGATAAAGAGAAAAATATTAAGGAAGATAGTGATAAGAATGAAGCCACATTTTTGGATTTACAAAAGCAAGAGAAGAATCAAAAGGGTTTATATTTATCTAAAAGTTCTATTTTGCAAGTTCAAGGAAGCATTCAAAAGGAACGGGTTATTATTTCCATTAATTCTAGTAGTAGATATAATTTCATTAATATTTATTTGGTTAAGAGGTTGTAGGTTCAAGCAACAAAAAATAAGGACACACATCTTGAGGGTGAGAATGCTCACATTTTTTAAGATTTGAAGATCACCATGGATAAATATGTTTTACATTCAGATTTTCATTCTATTCAAATGGATGATGAGGATATAATTCTTGGTCATCCTTGGTTAGATTCTTTGGTTACTGTTAAAATTAATGTGCAAAATAAGTTTATGAAGTTATGGTACAGGAAAAAAGAAGATAACATTGCAGGATATTTCTCATCTTAAAGAGCAAGGATCTAAGGAAAAAATAATAAGTGCTTGCAAAGAAATAAATTAAAGAATAAATAGAAGAACCTGATATAGAATACAAGAAGAAAGCAATAACAACAGAGTCTATGGAAGAAGCAGTAGAACCAGAGTCTATGAAAATAATAATTACAAAGTCTAAGGAAGATTTGATAGAAGAGCACAAGGACACATTAAAATAAGGGAACATGAAAGAACAACGTGTAGAATATTTAAAACAATGGAGCCAAATGTTGAATATTCAAATAAGGTAGCACTTATTACCATCCACACCACCATGAGTGACAATAATATTGGAGGTATGGCTCAACACAACAATATTATGGTTCTACATGGAATCAAAAGGGCACCAACTATGACAATGTTTGGTAGAGAAAGCATAGTGATCCTAGTTTTTAGAGTGGTTCATCAGCATCAAGAAACAAGTGGACCCATCATTCAAGTTATCAAAATACAATAGCAGAAGTGTGGAGCCAATGAAGCAAATTTGGATACTCAAGTAACAAAATGGCATACTACAAAAGTGTGGAGACAATTTAGCATATTTGGATACTCAAGTAACAAAATGGCATACTAGCATCAACATGTTTCACTTGGATGGATGGATGATCGAGATTGGTACCAGTTGCTAACATTTCTTAGCAAATCATATTATCTTGTTTCTTCACATATTATGAGGATGAAACATGTGTAAGAAGGGAGGCATGTAGGGTACCTAGGAATATATATTTGGGCATATATTATTATATTGTATAAGGGTTGGCACGGGCCACACATAACCCAAGGTTGATTATATTATATTATATTATATTAGTAGTAGGCTCCCCAAAGTAGAATAAGAAGATGGATATATAAATAAGAGATATTTTTCATTGTAATAATCATGGAGATCCATCGTATGTAATTGTCTTTACCCATGAAGTGGCTTATGGGACTTTTCTCTCCTTAAGTGGCTCTCTCGTCTTTATGAGCATGAGGAATTATAGAATACCAAAAAAGAGCTTTCCTTTGAAGAGAACAAGAAATAAATTTCTACAACACTGAGACCCTAGGATGGTACTGGCTTTGGCTCTCCTTCCCTTTATGTTGATCACTCATCCTAAATATGATTTGATTTCCAAATATGGACTGGGTGGGGCTTTTAGAGCACCTCTCTTTATTGTGGTTGCTTATGTCCTACCCTACCGACTTTGTTTGGGCAACATCTTGGTTTTGTTTCACCCTCATGATATTCCTAAATACACACCTAGGGTAGGGTGGGTCTTTTGGATAGCCTCACCCTCTGATACTATCTAAAATCCCACCTATACTAGGGTGGAATCCTAGGAGCTACCTTGGATTCTTGACCATCTGAATCTCTACCTGCATAACCCTGGCTTGGGTAGCACTTTATGGTGGGTGATGAATATCTTATGAACCAAAAATTCTACCCGACACATGGTAAAATTTATTTTAGGGGTGGGTATTTTTAAGATCCATAAGATTCAAGAGCATTGAATTTTCTACCCCACAGGTCTTTAAGATGTTTTCAGGATCCATTCGGGCCTAATTGTTCTAGGATTCATACTTGATGGCTGCCATCCTACCTTGGATAATACTGGTCTTTGGGGACCCTATTGGGTTCAAACTGGATACAATTATTTTGATCATATCCAAATCTGGTTAGTTCACTTCTTATTTTTTGGATTTTGGTCACTACAAATGTCTTGACACTTTTTCTACTTATCCCATTTTTTCATATTTATATGTATTGGATCTTTGGCCTTCTGATGGGCTCTAATCCAAGTGAAAATCTATCGGTATGCTTATGACTTAGTCATTTATTCCATTCTACCTTGGTCAGGCTCTGACTATAGGATGGGGAATTGACACCATCTTGGACTTTCGATTAGGTGCAGTTCTTCTGGTATGATGGAGAGATGGTAATTCTAGCTAAAGCCTGTCTTCCAATGGTAGGACACGACATGATTTCTTTGAATAATTCATCAGGTACCATAGTTCATATATCTTTATACCTTATTCCATTTACCTTAATCCTATTTTGGTTCCCCCAGTGGACAACAATGAGCTCAACTTTTCATCACTTCTTGGCCTAGCTCTGGTTTTGGCAATGCTTTCATGCTTGTTAAAAAACAATTATTGGTGATATTTAGTTTTATTTAAAAGAAATGTAAACCTAATATATATAGCTACTAGCAGGTAGGTATGGGTAGGTGCAAAAAATACCCACAAAAAAAAAATAGAAAAACATAGATGTTAATGTAGAGGGGCCTATCTGACCTAGTAAAATATAGTGAACTTTCTTGTTGCGGAGATTACGCCTCAATTTAGACAGAATAAAAAATGGTAAAGTGTTAACACATAATAAAATGCTATGATGATTACTAGGATGGTAAAATTATCACTTTTCAAGAACGTTGGTGGTGCTTCTACTATATGTTTTTATGCTCTATGCCAAATAGAGAGTAGAAGTACTATCAATTTATGATCAAACAATGCTACTAACTTTGTGAACAATATATGTAGGTAAAATACAAGATAATAGAAATGATATAGATTTGACTACTTGAAAATAGATTGAATGCTTCAAAATGAAATACTATGGTAGCATGAGAATCTTATATGCAAATATGCAAGAATGATCCTAAAATGAAGCATTGATTAGCTGAAAGTAGATAGTGATATAGATCAGTCAAGATGAGTCAATATCAAAGATCAATTAGATGTAATAATATGTGAGATAGTAGAAGAAAATAAGCTACAAAATGAAATATCGGATTAAGCAAAAGAGGAAGGGGTGAGATACAACCCAATAATTCTTTATTATTTGGAATATTTGGAAGGAAAGAAATAAGTTGATATTTGAAGGTAAAGGTGAATAAATTAGTTTTCTCACTGAAATAATAATTAGATACCTAGTGACTAATTTGAAATCCACTTTCAAACATAAGCAAAATAAAAAATAATTGAATATGTAGTTATTATATCTAACCAAAAAGTTATATCTTCAAGAGTTCATATTCACCAACATGAATGTATCAATAATAACACCACCAAAAATACATTATACTACTTTATTCTTTGATGGGGATTCTAAATAAAATCTATATATAGTAGCTATAGGGGGGTAATCATGAAGGAAGATGGAATACTTGCACTCAAGTATTGCATCAACATAGGAAATGCTTCCATAGGTGTTGGAGTATATCACAATATTTGGTACATGCTAATGTACCCCCATGGAACCTTCATGGTACATCTTGTAAATATTAGTTTAGGGTTGAGTCTTAGTTAAGTGTTTGAGTAATATATTATGTAATGTAATAATGTACAATAAATGCACAAGTGTTATGTAAGTGTGTATATGTAGGAAGTGAACACGTTTCATGTGAGTAATTGTGCAAGTGTAATTTGAGTATATGTGCACAAGTGTCTTATATGTAAAAGTGCACAAGTGTATTTATATTAGAGTGTGCTATGTGAAGAGTTATGTCTAGGTGTGCATAAAAGATAGAGTCATGTGTACACAAGTGTCAATTAGAGAAGCCAAGAGTCATGATACTTGGCATAAGGAAAGACATGGTGAAGTATCCAAAGAGTCATTCTGTAATTGCTATATATTACTCCATGGACGATCATTAGAGATATAGAAGAAGTTATCATTATCATCATTGTAATGGTCAAGATTCAAGTCCTATATTTGTAAGAGAAAGAGAAATAATAAATATTACATACATTTTGAGAAATTAATATTGTAATTCATGCTATATGCTTTATACATGTATGATTTAGGCTATTTACATTCATAATTATGCTTATTAATGAATTCTATTTGATGTATTATAAGCTTTGATCTACATATTAATTACCTCATATTATTCTACTTACATCATTGTATTGATCTTACTATATTGTGGTTATCTTATATTTGATCCTATGAAATGTATCCTATGAGTTTTATATTAATATTAAGGCCTAAAAAAATATGAGTAGTATTAGAGCTAGTATGAGTAGATTCTTGCATAGGTTGAATTTATATAGCTACTTATAAAATCATTTTTTTTGAGTTTTATGAAATTGTTTTAGAGTCTATCTAATTTAAAGGGAGTTAGACTTGGACTCTATTGTAAGATCAAAGTAAGTAGATAGGATAAAGTCTTTCCATAGTTGTAGAAATAGCTAATAAATACTAGGACTTTTTTATAGAATCTTTAGATGGTTGCTGAATAACTAGTGAAGAATAAGACTCATATATAGGGTATTTCCATGGTTATAACTAGTGAAGACAAGGAATCATCTATTGGAGGGAAAATCAACTTTAAGATAGTTGATCATTATAGGGAATAGCTCACCCTTGACATTATTTTTAGATAAAGATATTTTAGGATCATATGTAATATTTAGTACTATTTTTTATAAACTCACAAATAAGTTGATGAATTTAGGATAGTCAACTCATCTTGAATTTGATTGTGACATAAAGGAAATATGAGTTACCTTGACATTGTTATGGAATTTCTTATGTGTGAGAAATTTTTTAGTAGAAATTGATTGTTAAAAGTGTGAGAAGCTTCCTACAACAAATAGAGAATAATTTCATCTTCCAATAAAAGAGTAATAAAAAGAAAAAGGATATATCAAGGACTGATAGATGTATCTAAATTTAAGATTTCATCAAGCATAGATTAATTTAAATTGTAGAATATTAAGGACTCATGTCTTGAACATAGACCTTGACTTAATGGAATTTTAGGTATTGAAGTCATACTTTGACTTTAGATATATTGAATACTCCGATCATATAGACCTTGATAGAGATCGAAGAGTAAAAAAATATAGAGGTTACCTATTCTAAAATGCTATTTGGAATAAAGACCTTGATAAAGTTTTAGGAAGAATTAGGTCATTAGATATTGACATTGATAATAGGATTGACATTGATAGCCATATAAATATTTAGTGAAGAATATTCTAAGATTAGTTATTATAAAATAGAGAGTAGTTATTAGAAAGCATTCAATATCAAAATATATTTTAGAATTGAAGAAATAAGACCAAATAAAATATTGTCCAATAATAGAGGCCCAAGGTACATACAAAGAGTAGAAGTCAGAATGTGTTCTAGACAAATGAGACATCTACATATTAAAGTGAAAATAGCAAAAGGCTTTCAAATACTATAATATAAATATATGATTCAGCTCTAGAAAGAAGGATCCAAGAAGCCATATTATAGTTAGAGCAACATTGAGAGTAATTGATCGTTAGAAGGAAACATAGCATATATGAAGAACACAAGCTAACACTGAGAGGGGGAGTGAACAATATAAGACCACTTTTTACTTGTATTTCCAAATTAATATATGCAATGTATAGATAGAAATATCAACAACAATAAATAAAGCAATGCACAAAAAACCACACATAATAGAGATACCACAATTTATGTGGTTCACCCAATGTGGACTACTCCACGAAGAAAATATTTCACTAAAATTTTCTCAATCAATATCTTGGGAATACTTTCCCTATTACAATTTTTATGGACCTCTGTCCAAAGGAGACACCAATCCCCTGAATCAAGTTCATGGATCTCTATCCATAGGAGAAAGCCTTCTCCTATACTCTGGCAGGTGATCCTCTAGAAGACAACTACCTCCACTACACTGGCTTGTGGATCTCTCTCCACTGAAGACTCTTGTCCCCACTTAGAATACCTATATTTACTACCTTGGCTAATGGATCTCTATCCACTAGAGACTATCGTTATCTCTACTCTATCACCTCCAAAGCTCTATCTCAAATTTGCACTAAACATAGTCCTTTGATTTAGCACAAATCTGCTCAATCTCTATCTCTAGTCTGGTACAAATCTATCCTCAAATCTACACCAAAATTTGTTCTCAAATCTACACTAAACACAGTCCTTTGATATACCATAAATTTATCCTCAATCTTTGTCTCTAGTCTAGTACAAATTTTTCCTCACATATGCACCAATATCTACTCTCAAATCTACACTAAACACAATCCTTTGGTCTAGCACAAATTTGTCCTTGATCTCTTTCTTCAAGCCTTAAGTCAAGGCTTGACTCAAATTTGTTGGATCTACCCCAAACCTTAACTCAAGGTTTTGAACGAATAAATCAACTCTGCTCTCAAGTATTCTCAAAGACTTGTCTTAAATTTTCCTTGCAAGCTTCCACAACAACTCACACTAATCTATCCACAAGTCCTATCTAGAACTTTCTCAAATATGCTCAAAAATTCCACACAGAACTTGTCCAAATCTACTCAACAAGTTCACACAAAAATTGTCCAAAATCTTCTCAACAAGTTCACACAAAAATTTTCCAATATGCTCAACAAGTCCACACAAAACTTATCCAAATATGCTCAACAAGTCCACACAGAACTTGTCCAAATCTACTCAACAAGTCCACACAGAACTTGTCCAAATTGTTGGACATTTTGAGTCCTTTAAGTCAAATTTATCATTGATGTCACCTGATAGAGTTATCACTTTTATCAAATAATTCAGCAAGAAATAAATTCATTCAAGGTTGTCACATTCATCTAGGAAAAAGCTTCATCAATGCAAAATTGAAAGGAAAAAGGCTCCATAATAATTTAATATTAATACGAGCACAGGCTAAGCGATTGGTCCATAAAAACCCAAGATGGGTTATTGAAAAAGTTAAAAAGGAGGTTTAATAATTATTTATAAATTATTTAAATTCACAAGGAATTTAAATTCTATAAATAATATTTGATTTCACCAAGGTTGTGCATTAAGACAAGGCTCCAAGGTTTATTTAAGACAAGGCTCCAAGGTTTATTTAAACTAAAACCTAAGCTTGGTTTGTTTTAATTTATAATATTTAGATTTTAATTTAAAATTTAAATATATTATAAATTAAAACCACATCGACGTTGAATTTATTCGAAGCGCTGATGTGATTTCATAATAAGACAAGGGCATTATATATAATGCCATCAAAGACATTAATCCCCTACCCTTGCATTTTCGTTGAGTGCATGCAAAAAGGCTTGTGATTCTTAAAGGCTTAATAATTTACAAAAAGTGGAAACAAAGATCATGTGGAGTTGCTGAGAACATAGGTCAACGTGGTTTAGTGATGTGTTGGCTTCGCAAGAGAGAGGAGGTCCCACGTTCAATTCACTTGAGGTTTTCTTGCAAGGACAAAGCGCTCGAAGCACATTTTGATTATTTCGAAAAGCATTGGTTTGTGAGGTATTTGATGTTGGTCATGCCTTTTTAGGTACATGAGGGCGCATGGCCCAACAATGGCTTGGCTGTAGCTAAGGCATTGGGAAGGAGGATGTCGAAGGATCGAATTCCTCCGAGAGGCAAAGACAAGTTAATTTTTTATGATTTAATTTTTTTTAAATAGCCTTAAGGAGAAATAAGAGTTATGTTATGCCCTAGAAAATTTGGAAATTTTTTATGGTTTTATTTTTGGAAGGGTATCATATTATATATCGTTGGAAAGTATTTTTCAAGGGCTATTTTATTAACTTGATTAGAAGGAGAAATAAGGTGTATGTAAAGAGATATTTCTGGTTTTGTAAAAGAGGTTCAAAAGTGAGTTTAATTTATTCTTTTTCAAAGGGGATTATTTCTTTAATGATTGGACATGGTTAATTTTATTGAGTAGGAGTAATAAGGTGTTATTGGGATATTATTTCTATTGTTGTGATATTACTCAAGTCCTCTAAGCTCCTTGTAGTTGATAAGGAAATATTTGAAAGTGTTTTGAGTTTGAAAGATTTTATGGATAACTACTTGGCATCAAAAAGGTATGGGCAATCTTCTCCATTTACTTGATTGGGTGATTGATTTCTAAAAATATCATTGGAGAGAAAAGGATTGATTGTGGTTTCCTTTTTGAAAGTGGTTGTTTTAATGCTTCAAGGTTTTTTGGATTGAGAGTTGTGATTAAACCTTGTTTTATAAGCATTTTTGTTGAATCCAATTGGTTATGCAAAGAACTTGAACTTGAGTTAGAAAAGAACATAAGTATCATTGTTATGTGAGATTTGTGGTTGAGCATTGTTGGAAATATTTTGAGTTGGTTGATACATGCTTGGACTAGGGTTTGTGAGAAAGGGTTGTTCATTGAGGTGATTGGTTGAGTAGATTTTATTGATCCTAGTCAAGTGTTTGTGTGAAGTGGTTGTTCAAGTTCCATGAAATGAACTATTCTATATTCTGATTGATTTGAGATTGAGTTTTTGAGAATAGAACATATTAAGTCTCTAACAATTCTCTTTACAATTCTATGAGATTAGACAAGTTCTATGTGAACTTGTTGAGCAGATTTGGACAAGTTTTGTGTGGACCTGTTGAGCATATTTGGACAGGTTTTGTGTGGATCTGTTGAGCAGGTTCTGAGTGGACCTATTGAGAAGATTTGAGCAGGTTCTGTGTGGACTTGTTGAGTAGATTTGAGCAGGTTCTGAGTGGTCTTGTTGAGCATATTTGAACAGGTTCTAAGTGGACTTGTTGATCAGATTTGAGTAGGTTCTTAGTGGACCTATTGAGCATATTTGAGCAGGTTCTATGTGGACATGTTGAGCATATTTGAGAAGGTTATGAGTGAACCTATTGAGCAGATTTAAGAAGGTTCTGAGTGAACCTATCGATAGAGCTTTGGAGGTGATAGAGTATAGAGGACAGAGTCTCAATGGATAGAGATCTAGCAGCTAAGACAATTGAAGATTGATCTTCTAAGTGAAGAGTCTTCAAGTGGAGAGATATCCACCAGTCAGTGCAACAAAGAGATAGAGTCTTCTAGAATATCACTAGCCAGAGTTGAAGGGGAAAGAGTTCTCCTATGGAAGAGATCCATGAACTTGATATTTAAGGGATCAACATCTCCTTTGGATAGAGGATCATAAACATTGTAATTGGGAAGGATTCCCAAGAGATTATTGAGAAATATTTAGAAGAAATATTTTGTCTGTGGAGATAGCCCACATTGGGTGAATCACGTTAAAATCTATGTCTCTATTGTGTATGGTATTTTGTGCATTACTTTTATTACTGTTATTGATACTGCTATCTATACACTGCATAATATTGAATTAAAAAGAAAAGTAAAAAAATTGTCTTATACTATTCACCCCCCTCTCAGTATAAGCTTGTGTTCTTCAATTGGTATTATAGTGGGTTACTTCAGAAGAGTTTGACAGCTTAAAGGAAAAGCAGTCTAAGAACACAATGGATCAAAAGGATAAAAAATATGGCTCTTTCAATAATGTAGTACTAGTTTTTGATGGAATTGAATTCTTGTATTGGTGTGTGCTGATGATATTTCACCTTATGGCACTTGGCAATGAAGTTTGGGATGCAGTGGAATTTGGATATGATTCAACAGCCAATCCTCCTAAATATAAGGAAGTTAAGCTTCTAATGCATGAAAATTCAAGAGCTATGAATGCGATTATAAAAGGATTGCATAGATCAGAATCTATGAATTTTATGGAATGTACAACAACAAAATACATGTGGGAACTATTTCATACCATATATGAAGGTGATAAAAGTGTTAGGAAAGCTAAGATGAGAAATATCAAAGGAGAATTTTAGAACCTAAGAATGAGGGATTATGAAAACATTTGTGACTATCTCAACAAGGTTGACGAACTTATACATGAGATGAAAGTTCTTGGAATGAAGGTTGATGAATCTGATGCTTGTGATAATATCTTGAGAAATCTTCCAAAAAGGTATAGTGAAAAGTTTTTTGCTATAGAAACATCAATAGATAGTGATTCTTTGACAAGGAATTATTTGCTTGGCATACTTACTACTTTTGAGATAAGAACAAAATATCATATTCCTCTGAAAGAAGTTACATTCAAAGTGGAAAAAAATAAAAAGGGTAAGAAGAAAAAATCAAGCAATGAGTCATCTAATGATGAAGAAGCAAATTATGGTAGAAGAGATAAAGGTTCTAGAAGATCTATAGATCTAAGATCTATTAAGTGTTTCAATTATGGAAAGTATGTAAATTATGCAACAGAGTGCAAAGAACCAAGGAGCAACAATGATGAAGAAAAATAGGATCATAGGTATAGGGAATCAAAAAGACACAGGTACCATAAGGAAAGCAAGTATGAACAAAATAGACAAGGGAATAAGTTCTTCCAAAGGCAAAAGATAAGATACTATGCGGATAATGCAAGTAAGTACTTAATTGATAGTGATGCTAGTTTTTCAGACAATGATAGAGATGAAGTCCTATTTATGGTTAAAGAGAAAGAACCAGTCAAGAGAAAGACTCTAGTTATTCTCAAGTATTTTAGATGTGGTAGATTTGGACATCTTAAATATTATTACACAAGGGATGGTTATAGTTTCAATGATGATGATTTTGAAGATGCACCTGATAGACTAGATGAAAATATTCTAATGGCATTAGAAGATGAAGTGAGTGATCCTATAGAATACAATCCAAAAGAAAGAAATGATATGGACAAAGAAAAACAAATAGAGGATTATTTAGTAGAGAATGGCTATGATCTCAAGGGAGAACTTATCTATGCCCTTGAAATAGTAAAGAAGGTAAGAAAGCAACACTCTAAGCTTGAAATTCAGTTTCAAGAATGTGATGAAGAAATATTATTGCTCATAGAGGATCTAGAAAAGTCAAAGGCTAAGGCAAGAAAGTTCAAAGATAAGTTAGAAGCAAAGATCTTGGAATGTGAAAATTTAACACAAGAAGTGGCCCTACTAAAGGAATATTTAGAGGATTCCAAGAATAAGCTATAAAAGTATGTAAAAAATGCAAAGAGTGTGGATAAAATAGTCAAGATACAAAGAATAGCAATAAACAAGACATGTCTTGGAAGCAAATAAGTTCAATAAGATAAATTAACTACCATTTTCGAAGACACTTCAGAAGAAGAGGATACTTCAAAAGAGAGTTTCTTAGATGAGAGCAGAAGTGAAAGTGAAACTTCTAAGGGTGAGTCAAATTGTAATGATTCCAGAAGGAACAGGTACAATGGGTAAAGAAGATTCATATGGAACAACAATCAAAATAGTTCAAGAGGAACTATAATACCAATGGGGTCTAGGCAATGTTTCTTCAATGGAAGATGTTTTCATGTCACAGGTTTGGGCACATGACTTCACAGTGCAAGACACATGAAATACAGGATTATGAGAAAGGATAACTTTTCCAAGGATATTGATACTCATGCAATGAATTTTATCACAAGGCAATGAATTGTAGGGTTCATGACAAAAGAGGATATGGCCTCACTAGAAGTATTAAGACAGTTGCACCTCCAAGGAATAATAACATTAAGTGTTACACATGCAATAATAATGATCACATAGCAAGATGGTGTAGAGAAAATATTCCAAAATCAAGCGTGAACAAGAACATAAATGTGAACAAGAATAGGAATAGGAACAGAAACATAGATGAGAACAAGAACAAGAATAGGAATAGGAACAAGAACATAGATGAGAACAAGAATAGGAATAGGAACATAGATGAGAACAATAATAGGAACATGAATAGGAACAGGAACAGGAACATGGATGAGAACAAGAACAAGAACAGGAACAAAAGTGATGATAGGAATAGGGATGATGACTTAGAAATAAATAGTGAGAGGATTCAGAAGAATTAGAAAATAAGAGAGAAAGATAAAGATAAAGAGCAGTGCTTTTGGGGAGTAGAAATACCCCCACCCCAAAATTAACAACCCCATGAGGTGGTGGGGGAGGGGCTAAGCTAAGAGGCTCATTCTTAGCCCCAAGCCCCAAAGTTGACCCTTTGCCATTGATGTCAAAGGGGGAGATATTTGATATGGGGAGAGACTTTATATTTGAGAAACCATCAAGCCAGGGGGAAAAAAGTCCCAGGGGGAGCATCAAAGAAGGTTAGGTTTCAGTAAAAGGATATGGGTTGCCATCAATGACAAAGGGGGAGATTGTTGGACATTTTGAGTCCTCTAAGTCAAAGTTGTCATTGATGTCACCTGATAGAGTTATCACTCTTATCAAAGAATTCGGCAAGAAATAAAGTCATTCAAGGTTGTCACATTCAACCAGGAAAGCGCTTCATCAATGCAAAGTGAAAGGAAAAAGGCTCCATAATATTTTAATATTAATGGGAGCACAGGTTAAGCGATTGGTCCATAAAAACCCAATATGGGTTATTGCAAAAGTTTAAAAGGAGGTTTAATAATTATTTATAAATTATTTAAATTCACAAGGAATTTAAATTTTATAAATAATATTTGATTTCACCAAGGTTGTGCATTAAGACAAGGCTCCAAGGTTTATTTAAACTAAAACCTAAGGTTGGTTTGTTTTAATTTATAATATTTAAAATTTAATTTAAAAATTAAATATATTATAAATTAAAACCACTTCGACGTCGAATTTATTCGAAGCACTGACATGATTGCATAATAAGACAAGGGCATTATATATAATGCCATCAAAGACATTAATCACTTACCCTTGCATTTTCATTGAGCGCATGCGAAAAGGCTTGTGATTCTTAAAGGCTTGATGATTTATGAAAAGTGGAAGCAAAGATCGTGCGAAGTTTTTGAGCACATAAGCTAGTGTGGCTTAGTGGTGGAAAGAGAGAGGAGGTCCCACGTTCGATTCGCTTGAGGTTTTATTGCAAGGACAAAGTGCTCTAAGTGAGTTTTTATTATTTCGAAAAGTGTTGGTTTGTGAGATATTTGATGTTGGTCGTGCCTTTTTATGCATGTGAGGGCGCATGGCCCAATGGAATCTTGGTTGCGGCTAAGGCATTGGGAAGGAGGATTTCGTGGGATCGAATCCCTCTGAGAGGCAAAGACAAGTTAATTTTTTATGTTTTAATTTTTGTTAAAAAGCCTTAAGGAGAAATGGGTTATGTTATGCCCTAGGAAATTGGGAAATTTTTGATGCTTTTATTTTTGGAAGGGTATCATATTATATATCATTGGAAAGAAATTTTAAAGGGATATTTGATTAAATTACTTATAATGAGTGGTGATTTTGGAGCTGTGCTAGGGTTTGATGAGGAAAAACTACTCTGCTAGGGTTTGATGAAGAAAAACTGCTCTATGGGGATGGCAACAACTTTTGGAGGAGGTCTAAAAAATTGGAGGAATGTCATGATGGCATTGGGTCCGACACAGAGAGTGCATGCTCGTGATATTTTTTCATCTAAAAATGATTGGAAGGAACAGGATTTTCCAGTGCATGTCAAGAACCACTTGTTAAAAACAATGGA
Organism: Wollemia nobilis; assembly: GCA_028583015.1. NCBI lineage: Eukaryota > Viridiplantae > Streptophyta > Pinopsida > Araucariales > Araucariaceae > Wollemia > Wollemia nobilis. Next base: position 16,900,845 of record JAQPPZ010002587.1, on the reverse strand, counting down.
TGTTTGGAACGATGTGAAGCCAGGCCAGTTCTAGTGGTTCAACCAGACTCAATGGCGGAAGATGTGGAGTATCTAACCAAACATGCCCTTATTGGAAAATTTTTGGGCATTCAAATTTCTCTCCCCTATGTGGAGTTTTAAGTCAGGAAGACTTGGAATCCTGAAGGCAATGTGGAGGTGATGCTAAGTGCGAACAACTATTTTATGGTGGTTTTCTCTTGTATTGCGGATTGTAACAAATCATTTGAAGGGGGTCCTTATTTATATAACTAAGTGGGACTCTTTCTTAAACCCTGGGATGTGGGTTTCAACCCATCAGAGGATTGGTTATTGCGGGTTTCAGTATGGGTGCATCTTCCATGGCTCTCGTTGGAATTCTGGACAACTGATATCTTGCATAAGATTGCCCTTCTTCTTGGGAAGTCGGTTGGACCGTCACAATAGACAATGAATAAAAAGGTAATCTCTATTGCTCGTATTTCTATTGAAATTGACTCAAATAATCCTATTCTAGATTCTATTGAAATACAATTTGGATCAACTACATGGGTTCAAAAAAATGACTATGAAGCTCTTCCATTTCGTTGTTGGATTTTCCGTGAATATGGCCACCTAAAAAGAAAATGCCCTAAGTTTGTCTCACCTATGGCTTCAAATCCTGGGCCCTCTCGGTTTGGAAAAATTTTGGATAAATGAAAATCCCCGATAAAGGAAGGGGAACAGGATAAGGAAGGTTTTGTTCTGGTAAAAGCCTGAAATAGAGGACGAAGGATAAACAAAGACCTTAAGGATAGCCAACCATATGCTCTACTCAACCATTTTGAAATATTAGATGATCTTGATCAGTGCATGGAGATAACTAAAATGTCACTACCTGATGCAAATATAACAAGGCCGAATCAGATATCTCTTCTTGAGGGGGAACTTAAGGAATCAGATCTAGGGGATTTAAATGAAGAACAAAGGGCTTTGTATCTGAGTATAGGGGACATGGTTGGGTCAAGACCTATAAGGGAAACTATTTGGAAAGTGGTACAGATTTAGTTATGCCCTCTCCTACTCAGGAACCGATGCAGTTATCCTTGGACTGCAAAACTCCTACGGTGTTGGGATTACAACAAAAAATAATTAAAAAATGTTTTTCAGATAAGAATGTGAATGTGGGTTGGAAGAAGGACCAGGATAAAATTAAGTTAATGGGGGAGAATTTGGTGGAGTCAGGCTTGGTGAGAAAATTGGACTCCCATTTTTATAACCCCCAAAAATAATTATCCTCTCATGGAATATAAGGGGGTTGAATAGCATCCCCAGACAAAAGGTTGTTCATGATTTGGTTCGTGTGCATTCTTTTGATGTGGTGTTTATTCAAAAGAATAAAATGGATATTGATAGTATGTTCAATATTACTCCCAAGTTGTGGAGAAAGGTGCAATGCCAGGGCATTGGTGCATGTGGATATGTTGGTGGTGTTGCTTGTTTATGGGATTTGGCTAAGATATCCCCTCTTACTTTGATTTCTAGTAGATGGTCGATTGTAATGGTCAGGAATGATAATGAATCTGGTGAAATCATATTACTTACAAATGTGTATGCTCCTATTGATTATAATGGTAAAGTGAATTTGTGGAAGCACATTTGCTTTGTGAGAAGTTTGGTTCCCCTGTACCCATGGATTTTCACTGGAGACATCAACTCTATCACTTTTCTAGAGGAGAAACGTGGTGGGGTGGACCGTCTTGAGCCTTTTTCTTCTATCTTCAGTGCTCATATCCAGGCCCTAAACTTGGTTGAAATCAAGCCAGATAAAGGCATATTTACTTGGCATAATAGAAGGTGTGGGGAAGCTTCCATATCAGAGAGACTAGATAGGTTTTTGATATCCAGTTATTGGATGGGTAATAACAGAGGTGCTAGTTCTATGTTTCTGGAGGGTAGGGGATCTGATCATTAGCCTATCAAACTCTCTGCTTTGGAGTTAGGGCTAAAAAATAATCCCTCCTTTAAGTTTCAACTTATGTGGCTTCGTGATCCTAAGCTTCATGATTTCATGCAAGGCTAGTGGACCACTGGAAAACCTCCTCATGGCACCGCTATGTATTCCTTTATGAAGTGACTACAATTTGTAAAACATAAATTGAAGAGATGGAATAGACTAAATTTTGGGAACCTTTCCTTGGCTAAGCTGGAAGCTCTTAGGAGGATGGAATAAGCTTCAAGGAATATTAGAGATTAGGGATTCACAAAGGAGATTCTTGTTGAGGAATCTGAGGCTGTGAAAGACCTTTCTAAATGGGAACTGATGGAAGAATTTTTTTGGAAACAAAAAGCTTGTATAGATTGTCTTCAGGAAAGGGATAGGAACACACCCTTATTTTATAACTCAGTTAAGGCTCGTCGTAATGGTAACATGATTACCTCTCTTGTTAATTCTCAGGGTGCCTTGCTCTCTTCTTTCAAGGATATTTCAAAAGAGACTAAGAGGTATTTTTCCTCTCTCTTCAAGGAGGACTCCCTATCAGATGATGAGAATGAAAAGCTTATTCTAAACTGTATTCCAGTGATTATTTCTAGAGATATGAATGAGCACTTGATGGGTCCAATTTCCCTTGAGGATTTGGAAAATGTTGTATTCAAGATGAAAAAAGGAAAATCCCCAGGCCCAGATGGATTCCCGATTGAGTTTTATTAGGAGTTTTGGTATTTAATCAAATTTGATCTTTTGGAGGTGGTCCATGAGTCCCAAAAGAACAAACAGATGCTAAGGGCCCTAAATGCTATCTTTGTGGTGCTTATGCCCAAAAAATATGGAGCAAATTCCTTGGATATGTTTAGGCCTATTGCTCTCTGCAATGTTGTGTATAAGATCATCACAAAAATTATTGCTAAGAGGTTGAAAATATGGTTGAGAAAAATCATATCTAAGGAGCAAGGAGGGTTTGTTGTTGGTCGAAAAATCTTGGATGGGGTTGTTATTTGAAAAGGATTGAAAATCCAACTAAGTGTTCTATTATTTACAATTCAATATATAGGCACTAATGGCCCAAAATACATAACCAAATCCATTAAATCATGGATTTGATTCAATATGCTTAACCATAAGCTACAAAGGTGCAAAGGAGAATGCACGTAAACTTCTAAGTTAAGAGAAAGGAATATTGCTAACTAGAAGATCCATTTTAGCTATCTTGAAGTACACACTTCCTACTTTGAGTTCACACTTACTAACTAACACTCTAAATGACAACTAGAAGATAACTAGTGCCCACAAGTGCATGTGAGAAGGAGACTCACTTACAATTATTAATTTGCAAGAAATAAACTATGCAAACCTAGCTAGGAACTACTAGAGGGGTCATATGAAAGATTAAACATCAATCCTCATCATGCCTCCCCACAATAGAAGCATTGGACTCCAATGCTTTCAAAAGAATAGGAAAGTCACGGGACATCTGATGAAAAGAAATCCAACGAGCCTGATGCGGCAGTTGTCCTCGTCGAGCCACAAGATATGAGGTGGTAGACCCCTGGCGAGTCTGTCGAGTCTTCGTGTCATAGATCTGATCTGCATCCAATGGTAACTGAGCTTCAGGAACCACGTCCATAGGATGACTGATAGCTTGGTGCAGTCTCCAATGTAGAGTCAAAGTACAACTTCAAAAGATCTACATTGACGACGTCATGAATTCCCAAGTGTGCGGGAAGATCAAGGCGGAAAGCATTCTCGGACACCTGCTGAAGAATAGTATAAGGCCCATAGCGAATTGGTTTGATTTTGCTATGAGTCTTATCAGTGAAACGCCGCTTGTCAAGATGCAACCAAACTTTATCACCAACCTGAAATGGATGAGGAATTCGATGTCGATCCATGGCATTTTTTGCTACTGTTGTGTCTTTTGCAAAATCTCAACCACCTTTGATTGTAGATTGTGCAAATTTTGAACAAATGAGTGTGCCTTGTCTTGCTCTTTATAAAGATGTGAAGTTACAGGAGAAGGCAAAGACAAAGGTAACTCATAAGGTGCCAAGGGCTGAAATCCCATACAAACTTCAAAGGGTGAATGACCTGTAGAAGAATGTAGGGCCCTATTATAGGCATGTTCAATATGAGTGAGACTCAAGTCCCACTTTTCTAGTGAAGCGTGATGATAGATTCGTAAACTTTGCACAAGTGTACGGTTTACCACTTTAGTCTGCCCATCGGACTGCGGATGATAGGCGATGGAAAAGTTAAGGGAAACTCCCAAAATCTTCCACAAAGAATGCCAAAAGTGACCCACAAAGCATGAATCACGATCCGAGATAATGCTGGTAGGTAGACCAAAGGAACGCCAAATGCTGTCAAAGAAAAATTGGGCTAAGTCTGATGCAGAACTTGTCTTGCGGCATGGAATAAACTTAGCCATTTTGCTGAATCTGTCAACCACCACGAACACACAATCATGTTGGCGCACTTGTCATAGGAAAACCACTAACCAAATCCATGGAAATGCTTTCCCAAGGACGGGAAGGAATGGGCAAAGGCATGCCTAAGCCAAACTTCCTATTAGCTGGTTTTGAGCGACAACAAACTGCACACTGTTTGAGAAATCTCAACACATCCCTCTACATTTTAGGCCAATAGAAAAATCGTTGCAAATGATGAAGTGTTTTATGCTTCCCAAAGTGACCACCATAAAGTGTAGAATGAGCTTCCTTAAGAAGTGACACTCTAGGCTCACAAGGAACACAAACCTTGTCCAATTTGTAAAGAAGTCCTTCTTTGATGTAGAAATCTTGGAAAGGACGCAAATTGGAAGAAGAAGGCTTACTCACTTGCTCAAATATTTTTCCAAAATCGGGATCCCGAGAATACCGATTAGGCCAAGTCTGAAATCCCAAGTGCGAAGTGGACATAACTCGTTAAGGCAAGAGCGGCTGGAGGCCTACTCAAACAATCAGCAACAGTATTACTCTTCCCCTTTTTGTACTTGATCACCAAGTGAAATTGTTGGAGGTAAGAGGCCCACTTCATATGTCTTGATTCTTCAATTTTACTTTGAGATTGTAAAAACTTGAGAGGCATATGATCAGTGTGTACTACTGTATCTTTTCCCAAAATATAGTGTCTCCAATACTTAATAGCTTGAACTAAAGCATACAACTCCTTGTCATATGTAGAATAGTTCAACTTAGCAGCAAAAAAAGTTTCTGAATGATAAGCAACTGGATGACCATTCTGTTTGAGCACAACTCCTAAGGCAACTTTAGAGGCATCCGTTTCAATCTCAAAAGGTTGAGAGAGGTCGGGTAAAGTTAACACAGGTGTTGTACAAAGTTTCTTTTTGAGTTTCTCAAAGGCAACTTCTTGGCTTTTCTCCCAATGAAATGGAGTTTTGGACTTAGTGAGATAATGCAATGGAGCTGCAAGGGTGGAATATTGAGGAATGAACTTGCGATAAAAATTCGCAAGTCCTAGGAAACTCCTTAACTCAGTGAGAGTTGTAGGAGGGGACCACTTAAGTAAAACATCAACTTTTATGGGATCTACCTGAATTCCACTCTCACTAATCACATAGCCAAGGTAAGAAACTGAAGTATTGCCAAAAGAACACTTGGAAGAATTGGCATATAATTGATTCTTCGCAAGAAGATCAAGGGTTTGCTGGATATGCCTAAGGTGTTCCTCCCAAGTTTTTGAGAAAATCAATATATCATCAAGATATATTATGACAAATTTGTCAAGTACATCACGAAATACATCATTCATCAACCTCATGAAGGTTGCAGGAGCATTAGTAAGACCGAAGGGCATGACTAACCATTCAAAGAGACCCATCTTCGTCTTAAAAGTTGTCTTCCATGTATCCTCAGCTTGGATACGCACTTGATGATATCCACTTTTGAGATCTATTTTTGAAAAGAACTTAGCTCCTTGAAGCTGATCTAATAAATCATCAATGCGGGGTAAGGGATATCTATTCTTCACGAAATTTTGTTCAAAGCACGAAAATCAATGCATAATCTCCAAGTGCCATCTTTTTTAAGAACTAACAAAATAGGTGAGGCACAAGCATAAGTACTTTCCTTAATGAAACCCTTAGACAACAAATCTTCTATTTGCCTTTTTATTTCTTCATTTTGCAAAATAGATTGTCTATACATGGGAGCATTAGGAAGAGAAGAACCAGGAATTATTTCAATGTTGTGATTAATTGTGCGAATTGGAGGAAGAGACTTTGGCTCCTGAAATATGTGTGAATAACTTTGCAATATTTTATCCATTGAAGAGTGTTGCTTTGTAATGGATGTAGATGTAGAAGTGTTTTGAGAGCGAATGAAAATTAGAGCAACATCACCACCTTTCTTAATTACTCTTTTCGTTTGCTTGGAACTTAGAATGATATTAGGAGTGTTGGTGCTTTTAATGAGAAAGACCTTACCATATTTTTGAAGTGTGTAGGTTCTTTTGAAAGCATCATAAATAGCTCTCCTATCATACTGAAAAGGTTGCCCAAGCAAAATCCCACAACAATCCATAGGAGTCACATCACAAGTGACTTGATCTATGAAATGTGGGCCAAGTGCAAATTTTAATGTGCAAGTGTGAGTGATTTCTGAGCCTCTTCCACTATCCTTCCAACCCAAAGAATAAGGTTGAGGATGAGGCTCCATAGGTAACTTCAAACGCTCGACAATGGACCTCGCAATTAGATTTTTCTGCGAGCCATTATCCACTATACAATCAGTTGCAAAATTATGAAGCAAATGGGCTCGAGTGATGAACAAAGCATCACGAGCCCCTTCTGATGAACTTACATTTACCAAGGTAACTTCATTAAGCTTACCTCGTAATTTCGTATATACTCTACTCTCTCCTACAGACTCAAGGGGACCCTTGGAAGCATCCTCCTCTTGAGTAGTAATTACTAAACTCTTCTTTTTAAGCTTAAAGCAATCAGCTTTCTCATGGCCTTTCTTCTTACAATAATTGCAAAATTTCTTAGAAGAAGAAGAAGAAGATTTAGAAGAAGAAGAAGAAGGAGTAGAAGCGAAAGGGGAAGGAGAAGAAGGAGATGGAGAAGACACATTCTTCTTTTGAGAAAAATTCTTCTTTTGTGAGAAAGAATTATTCCCTTTTGATGAGTTTGCAACCACTTGAGTAACAGGTGTGCGGAATGCCTGCGATTGCGCCTTAAACTTGTCCTCCGCAAGTTGTGCCTGGTTGAAAACTGAATCCAACATTTCCATAGAAACAAACATTAGTTCCCTGTACAAATGCTCCAACAAGCCACTTTGAAATTTGAGAATCAAACCTGGAACATCATCCTCCACATTTACAAGTATCCTGAACCTGTTAAATTGGAAAATATATTCTTGTACAGACATATTAGTACCTTGTCGAAAACGAAACCATTTAATAACCAATTCCCTAGAATAATTTGAAGGATAGAAATTGGTCTTTAGACATTGTACAAGCTCATCCCATGTAGTGAGTACATCGTGTCCTCTTTTTCGTTCAACAAGTACTTTGGCTAAGCCGGAAAGTTTTAGCTTAGCATAAGGCACTATATCATCTTCTAAAAGTTGAGAGTAAGAAAACCAAGAACTCATGTCAAGAATCCAACTATTCAAGACATCAAGGTTCTTGGATCCATCATACAATGGAACTTCACAACGAACTCTCAGACGAGAATCATGAGCAGAAGTTGAAGCATTATGCAAAGAAATGTCATTTACCTTCATGGCAAGATTGCCAAGGACTTCTGCCATGGTAGTGTCATTAGCTTTATCTACCAAAGCATTTACAACATGGGCCAATTCTGCCACTTGGGCAGCCAAGTCAGAAGCCATGTGTTCCCGGGTATAAGCCAGGAGTAAAAAATGAGAAAGCACTAATCAAGGAAATAAAATGGAAATTTTTCCTTGTTACAATGGAGTGCTTCTAAATTTGAAATTTTACTCCTAAGGCTCAAAATTGTGAAATTTTAAACTAATTTAAGGTGCAATTTAGCATTTATTAATTTAAAAATAACTTAATTAAAAATTAAATTTCATTTAATCAAAGATTAATGAATTTAATCAAGCTATTAAAAAATTAAATTAATAAACACCAAATTTAACATGCTACCTTAAATAGTAAAAAATTAAAAATTACAATAAGTTACCCTTCAAAATGACTTACAATGCACTCCCACTTAATTTCAGTGCATGAAATTCTGCTGCTACTGTGGCACACTTCCCGAGGCAGACTTCACAAAAACTCCTGTTGCACGCTTCCCGAGCAGATAAAATCCAACAACAAACTTCAATTACAAGGCAGAATAATTATAATGCACAAAAATTTTTAATTAAGTGGCACAAAATTTTGTGCACTAATTTTCATGCACCCAAACTCCTGTGCACAAAATTTTGTGCACAAAATTTGGGCTCCAAGCCCATAGCTGCCCCTGGCCAATCTACGGTTGGCCCTGGCGTTGTCGACCGTAGGCCCGACAGACGTCTGACAGACCTGTCAGACGCTACCGTAAACGGCACTACGGGCTGTAGGCCGTGCAGTCGCCTGACAGGCTCATCAGGAACTGCGTCGCAGGCACCAAGCCTACAGATGCCTGACAATGTTGCCAGGTGCTGTGGCACGGCTGAGCCTGCCGCACCGGAGCCGTAGCTTGACAAGCTGTCAGGATATCAGGTCGGTGGATAGTGCAAACTACCACCAGCTCGACCCCGGGCGCTGCGCCAACGTCGAACAGCAACGGGCATGGCAGCAGCGCCTGGCGCTGTCAGGTTGGCAGCAGATCTGCTGTCAGACCTAACAATAGTCAAGCGACAGTCGTGATCGCTGTCCTGTGGATAGCGATTTCCGTCGGCTGCTACCTGACAACTGGCGACCGACAGGCAACGGTGAGCACCAACTTCCGTGCCGAATGCTGCTGTGGGCTGCCGAATGCGGTCGAAGGCAGCCGAAGCCTGCTGCAAGGCCTTCGGCTGTCAAAAATACAATATATATATATATATTTTTTTTTTACAAATATGCAGCAAAAGAATTAATATATTAACAAAATAATATATTAACTTAAAATAAAGGCTTTTCTATTACAATTTAAAAAAATTTAAAAATTAACCAGGGGGGTTAATTCTAAAATTTTAAAAGCTTAAATTGCAAAAATGCAAGCAACCAGCTCCCACCAGTAGCTCTCCTTTCAAGATCCGGTCGACACACGACCAGCGTTTGAAAGGCAACCAGATCTAAGTCGACACACGACCTAGCTTTGATGTCCTCCTGGAGCTCTTCAGTACTCAAAAATGGGGGGGGTAGCAGGGTCAAATGGCTCCCTAATCCTAATTGGACCGTAGCTACGATCCAATCCCTTCCAAGGATCACAATACGAAGAACTCGGGGCAAAATTTTCCTATACCTCTTGAGCATAAGCAAAAAGTTGGAACGAGGAGTTTGTCGGCGAAGGAACTTCCTTCTCCGAATGGTTTTCAAGCTCCCTTTGGGCTTAAATCGAGTCCTCAATGAGAAAATATTTCTCATAATAAAACTATCTCCTATCCTCTCACCTCACAAGCCCTAGTGCAAACATGAACTAGGCTCTGATACCAATGAAAAGGATTGAAAATCCAACTAAGTGTTCTATTATTTACAATTCAATATATAGGCACTAATGGCCCAAAATACATAACCAAACCCATTAAATCATGGATTTGATTCAATATGCTTAACCATAAGCTACAAAGGTGCAAAGGAGAATGCACGTAAACTTCTAAGTTAAGAGAAAGGAATATTGCTAACTAGAAGATCCATTTTAGCTATCTTGAAGTACACACTTCCTACTTTGAGTTCACACTTACTAACTAACACTCTAAATGACAACTAGAAGATAACTAGTGCCCACAAGTGCATGTGAGAAGGAGACTCACTTACAATTATTAATTTGCAAGAAATAAACTATGCAAACCTAGCTAGGAACTACTAGAGGGGTCATATGAAAGATTAAACATCAATCCTCATCATTATTGCTACAGAAGCTATTCACTCGATGGAAACTTATAAGGATAAAACTATGTTCATTAAGTTGGACATGGCCAAAGCCTATGATCGGGTCAAATGGTCCTTTCTTCAGAAAGTTCTTACTACTTTTGGATTTGAGGAGGAATGGATTAGATGGGTGATGAGCTATGTTTCTTCTTCCTCATTCTTTGTTCTTGTTAATAATGAGCCATCAGATCTTTTTGAGGCCTCAAGGGGATTGAGGCAAGGATATCCTTTATATTCTTATTTGTTTATCATTATTATGGAAGGGTTGGGAATATTGCTCAAGTCTCAAGTCATGCAGGGTCTCATTCAGGGGGGGAAGTGGGATAGTAGTTTGCCACATCTTTCCCACCTTCAATTTGTTGATGATATTGCTTTGTTGGGAGTTTCCACTATCAGGGAAGCTGGTAATATTATACAGTCTCTTGACATATATCTTGGTGCTTTTGGATAGTTGATTAATGAGGAAAAGTCTTCTATTTTATTTTTCAATACCCCTCCTCTTATTCAAGCTAGGATTGCTCGCATTCTAAGATTCCAGGTTGGAACTCCCCCCTTCATTTATCTTGGTATTCCAATTTCATATCACCCTCTACCTAGATCTTCTTGGCAGTTTATGCTTTATAAGTTTAGAAGGAAGGTGAATCACTAGACTTTCAGATGGCTATCCACTACAGGTAGAGTGTTGCTTTTTAAATTTGTTGTTCAAGATTTACCCATTTATAGATTTTTTGTACAAATAACTCCCTCTCACTTCATCAAGGACATGGATGCTTTGTCAATACATTTTTTATGGTCTAGAAAACTTGATCAATCTAAATGGAGTTTGGTTAGGTGGGATTCTATATGTAGGCCGATGCAAGAGGGAGGCCTTGGGTTGTGACAAACAACTCTTTTTGGGTAGGCTTTGGCTACAAAACTTTATTGGAGATGGTGTACCTCTCAAGATCATATTTGGGCTAAAATATTATCTTGTAAATACTTGAGAGGTATTTCTGAGGCTGAAATCCCTAGAGTCAGCTTGGTTGGGAAAGGTTCAGTTATCTAGGACACTCTGAAAAGAGGATCTAATTTAATAAAGCAGGTTTGTTCTAGATTTGCAATCAAGGATAAAATGTTATTTTTTGAGAGGATTCTTGGGATGTCCACCCTCCTATCTTGAATCAATATCCTAGGTTACATTCCCTAAGAATTTTTTTCTTGGAAGTAGACTGGTCTCAGGTGGAGGAATTTAAAAAAATCTAGTATTTTGGAAATATGGAGATCTACAGGTGGAAATATCCACAAGAATGGTCACAGGGGGGACTGGCCAAGGACAGAGAAGTGCTTCCTCTTATTCTTATGGGGAGGCATTTTTATTCATCGAGGGGTAAATATATTCTGGCTTGGAACCCTGATCCTAAGGGAACCTACTCAGAAGCCTATGGTTATCAGGTTCTTGATAAGAAAAAGTATGGGAGTCTTCCTGTCACTTGGTGGAAAAAGTTATGGAACAAATTTGCCTGGCCAAAATGTAACTTCTTTCTCTAGTTGGTAACTTGTAATAAATGCTTCACTTGGGATAATGTGAGGAAGAGAGGATTTATGGGTCCTTTTTGTGTCCTTTATAGTAAGAATGAGGATGACTCTTCTCATTTATTTTTTCAATGCTCCTTTGCCAGAGATATTTGGCACTATTTGTGGAGTGCCTAGAACCATCCATGTTTTCATGTGTTGTCCCTGGTGGAGTTTTGGAGTAGTCTGGGCAGACCTCCGGCCAAGGCCCCCTTTCTTCAGGTGGCTTGGAATTTGGGCTCTTCTTACATCATATGTAAAATTTGGCTCGAACATAACCAGTGCATATTTCAGGGTAGTTATTTGGTTGTTCAACAGATCTGGCAAAGGATCCTGTATATGGTTCAAGAAACCATCCATAGCAAATGTGATGTGGACCCTCTTTTGGATTCTAGGGAGGAGAAGGTACAGCAAGCCCTTGGTATCTTTTGGGATGGTGTGAACTCTTCTAGTCCTAGTAGGGTTTCTCAGCTCAGCAAGAAGGTTAGGAGAGATGGTAGGTGGAGGCCACCCCCTAGAGGAGTTTTAAAAATTAATACTGATGGATCGTCCAGGGGTAATCCTGGACATGCTGGCATTGGCAGTGTTGGGAGAGATTCTAATGGTGGTGTCAGTTTTTTATTTTCCATTTATAAATGTGTTCACTCCAAAAAAATTATGGAAGCTCTTGCAATTCTTGAGGCCTTGCGGAGGGGGTTTTCTCTTGGCTAGCATAGGATTATCTATGAGTATGACTCTCAAATTGTGGTTAATATTTTAAATAGTAAAAGGGTGGAGGAAGTTAATTGGCAGTTGGCCTTTGTAGCCATTCAGATTCTTAGAATGAGTGAAGAGTTTGAATTTATATCCTTTGTGCATATTCCAAGGGAATGGAATGTGGTTGTTGATTACCTGGCCAAAAGGGCTTCTGAGCTGCTATGTCCTTGGAGTATCGATAATTGAGAGAGTCTCCCATCTGGGGACTATCAACGCCTATGGGAGTTGATCCACAAGGATGTACAAAATTAATGTGGTTTATTCTTGTTGTCCTTTTCGGGTGTCATTCTAGTCTAGTGGTTTTAACCTGTTTGGCTGTTTATTTGAGTTCTAGTTGGAAGCTCAGTTGTACTCTATAATCCAAAATTTTTACCAATAGATTTTTACCCCTTTAATTAAAAAAAAAAAAAAAAAACTTACTTATAAGGAGAAATATTGTGTGTGTAAAGATATATTTCTTGTTTTGTAAAAGAGGTTCAAAACTGAGTTTGATTTTTTCTTTTTCAAAGGGGATTATTTCTTTAATGAGAGGACATGGTGAATTTTATTGAGTAGGGGTAATAAGGTGTTATTGGGATATTATTTTTATTGTTGTGATATTACGCAAGTCCTCTAACCTCCTTGTGGTTGATAAGGAAATATTTGAAAGTGTGTTGAGTTTGATAGATTTTGAGGACCACTACTTGGCATCAAAAAGGTATGTGCAATCTTCTCCATTTACTTGATTGGGTGATTGATTTCTGAAAATATCATTGGAGATAAAATGATTCATTGTGGTTTCATTTTCGAAAGTGGTTGGTTTAATGCTTCAAGGTTTTTTGGATTGAGAGTTGTGATTAAACCTTATTTTATAAGCATTTTTTTTGAAGCCAATTGGATATACAAAGAACTTGAACTTGAGTTATAAAAGAACATGAGTATCATTGTTATGTGAGATTTGTGGTTGAGCATCATTGGAAAAATTTTGAGCTGGTTGATACATGCTTGGACTAGGGTTTGTGAGAAAGGGTTTTTCCTTGAGGTGATTGTTTGAGAAAATTTTATTGAGACTAGTCAAGTGTTTGTGTGAAGTGGTTGTTCAAGTTCCATGAAACAAACTATTATATATTTATATTGAGTTGATATTGATATTTTGAGAATAGAAAATATTGAGTCTCTAACAATTGTCTTTGTGATTCTATGAGATTGGACAAGTTCTGTGTGAACTTGTTGAGAATATTTGGGTAGGTTCTGTTTGGACATGTTAAGCATATTTAGACAGGTTCTATGTGGACCTGTTAAGCATACTTGAGTAGGTTCTAAGTGGACTTGTTGAGCATATTTGAGTAGGTTTTGTGTGGACCTATTTCTTAGATTTGAGCAGGTTCTGAGTGGACCTATTGAGCAGATTTGAGCAGGTTCTGAGTGGACCTGTTGAGCAGATTTGAGCAGGTTCTGAGTGGACTTGTTGAGTAGATTTGAGCAGCTTCTGTGTGGACTTGTTGAGGAAATTTGAGAAGGTTTTGAGTGAACCTATTGGTCATATTTAAGAATTTTCTAAGTGAACCTATTGATAGAGCTTTGGAGGTGACAGATTATAGAGGACAGAGTCTCAGTGGATAGATATCTAGCAGCCAGGATAATTGAAGACATATATTTTGAGTGAGGAGTATTCAAGTGGAGAGAGATCCACCAGTCAGTGTAGAAAAGAGATAGAGTCTTCTAGAAGATCACTAACCAGAGTTGAAGGGGAAAGAGTTCTACTATGGAAGATATCCAAGATCCTGAGATTTAGGGGATCATCATATCCTTTGTACAGAGGTCCATAAACATTGTAATTGGGAAGGATTACCAAGATATTATTTGAGAAATATTTAGAAGAAATATTTTCTCTGTTGAGGTAGCCCACATTGGGTGAACCACGTTAAAATATGTGTCTCTATTGTGTATGGTGTTTTGTGCATTGATTTAATTACTACTATTGATACTACTATCTATAAACTACATAATATTGAATTGAAAAGAAAATTAAAAAGTGGTCTTATAATGTTCACCCCCCCTCTCAATATAAGCTTGTGTTCTTCACAAATATGCTCAACAAGTCCACATAGAACTTTTCAAATATCATATAAACATAAAGAGAATTTTTAGAGACTCAATATGTTCTATACTAATCACAATGCTCAATTACTTTCAATCACTCTCTTAGAAACATAAGGAGAATTGTTAGAGACTCAATATGCTTCAATTTCAGCTCAATGCTCAATCACTTTCACAACTCAATTAAAAGTATAGAATAGTTGTTTTATGGAACTTGAACAATCACTTCACACATCCACTTGACTAGGCTCAACCAACTCTACCCAACCAATCACTCAATGAAACACTCCTTTCTCACAAAACCTAGTCCAAACATGTAAACACTAACTCAAAATGTTTCCAACAATGCTCAACAATAAATCTCACATAACAAATGGTACTCATGATATTTTCAAACCCTATTTCAAGTTCTTTTATCAACAACTCATTTCAAAAACAAAGTTTATAGCAATGATAATCAAACCCTAGTTCAAGTTATTTTCTCAATAAATCACTTCAACAACAATGCTTATAAAGCAATCTTCACATAACAATGATACTAAACCCTAATTCAAGTTCTTCACACAACCAATGGTTTCAACAAAAATGCTTATCAAACAAGGTTTAACAAAAATTCTTTATTTCAAAAAACCTTGAAGCATTCACTCAACACACTCAATAAGGAAACCCTAATCAAGTCCTTTTCACTCCAAACTTATTTTTTAGAAAACCAACCAATAAACTTAACTATGGAAGAATGCAATCATACATTTTTCTTGATGATAATTAATATACCTCACAAATATGCCACAACCATAAAACACTTCTTTTGAAGAACACAAGCTTATACTGAGAGGGAGGGTGAACATTATAAGACCACTTTTTACTTTTCTTTCCCAAACAATATTAATCAATATAATCAATGGAAATATCAATAACAATAACCAAAGCAATGCATAAATCATCACACACAATAGAGACACCAATTTAACGTGGTTCACCCAATGTGGGTTACATCCATAGAGAAAATATTTCTTCTAAATATTTCTCAAATAATCTCTTTGGGAATCCTTCCCAATTACAATGTTTATGGACCTCTATCCAAAGGATATGTTGATCCCCTAAATCTAGTTTGTGGATCTCTATCCATAGGAGAAATCCTTCTCCTCTGCTTTGGTTGGTGATCCTCTAGAAGACTATTGTGTCCACTATGTTGGCTTGTGGATCTCTCTCCATTGAAGACTCTTATCCCCACTCAGAAGACCTATCCTCATTTCCCTGGATGTTGGATATTTATTCGCTAGAGAATACTTTCTTCTATGCTCTATCACCTCAAAATATCTATCTCAAATATGCACTAAACACATTCCAGTCAGTCTATCACAAGTCTGCTCAACACGCTCAATCAAATTTGCACTAAACATAGTCCAATCGATCTAGCAAAAATCTTCTCAACTCTACACTAAACACAGTCCAGTCGTTCTAGCACAAGTCTGCTCAACAAGCTCACTCAAATATGCACTAAACATAGTCTAGTCATTCTAGCACAAATATTCTCAATAGGTCCACTCAGAACCTACTCAAATATTCTCAATAGGTCCACTAAGAACCTGCTCAAATCTGCTCAATAGGTCCACTCATAACTTGTCCAAATCTACTCAACAAGTTCACTCAAAACCTATCCATATCTGCTCAATAAGTCCACTCAGAACCTACTTAAATTTTCTCAATAGGTCCACTCATAACCTGTTCAAATATGCTCAATAGGTCCACGTAGATCCTATCCAAATCTACTCAACAAGTCCTCTCTAGAGCTTGCTCAAATATGCTCAAGTCCTCTTTAGAACTTAACCAAATCTGTATTGTAAGCTTCCACAAAATCTCACACAAAATTAGTCCACAAGTCTCCTCAAAGACTTACCTTAAATCTTCTTAACAAGTCCACACATAGAACTTGTCCAATATCATAGAAGCATAAATAGAATTTTTAGAGACTCAATATGTTCTAATCTCAATACACAATCACTTTCACAATTTTCTCAATCTTATAGAAGCATAAAGAGAATTTTTAGAGACTCACTATGTTTTAATCTCAAAGCACAATCACTTTCATAATTTTCTCAATCTCATAGAAGCATAAAGAGAATTGTAGAGACTCAATAAGTTCCACTCTCAATGCATAATCACTTTCACAACTCAAATCAGAATATAGAATATTTTATTTTATGGAACTTGAAAAATCACTTTATAAAACCACTTGACTAGGGTCAACCAAATCAACTTAACCAATTACTTAATGAAACTCTCCTTTCTCACAAACCCTAGTCCAAGCACATATCAATCAACTCAAAATATTTCTAATAATTTCTCAAGAACAAATATCACATAACAATGATACTCATGTTCTTTTCAAAAACCCCAGTTCAAGTTATTTGCACAATAACTCACTTTAACAACAATGCTTATAAAAAAATCTTCATATAACAATGGTACTCATGATATTTGCAAAATTCTAACTCAATTTCTTCACACAACCAATGGCTTCAACAACAATGCTAATAAAACAAGGTTTTAATCACAAATCTTAGTTCCAGAAAACCTTGAAGCATTAACTCAAACACTTTTGAAAAGGAAACCCTAATCAAATCCTTTTCACTCTACACTTAATTTTCAAGAAATCCAATCAACCAAATCAACCAAGGAAGAATTTGCCCATACCTTTTTGTTTGACAAGGAGTTGATCTCACAAATCTGCCATACTCATAATTACTCTTTTAAATATCAATAAGGGTTAGAAGATTTTAATAATAACACTACGCAAAATGATGATCCATAACACACCTTATTACTCCAACTCAAAAAATAACATTCATCATAGTCTTATTTAAAATAAAAACCCTTTAAAAGAAATTAATGCTCAATAGGCTTAATATATCACTATATAAATTAAGCCTCCACACAATATCCTTATTAATCCTAATAACAAATCCTTAAATAATATCACTTAATAAAAACCAACCCCTTTAATAATAATTTTCTAACACTCCTTATTCATCCTTATCATTTATTTCATTTAATTGCCTTTTAAAACCTTAAAAAACCCTTATTACTCCTAACATGCATTAATAACAAACCTTAGGCAATTAATTAAAAATAAATAAAAAATACCTTTGATCTTGGTGGGTTTCAAACCACTCACTAACACCTCCATGAATGCCCTATCCATGGGCTCCATGACCACGTGCTCCCCACGCACATTTGAAACAAAGAAAGAGCTTCGTGCCCTATCAACCTTAGAATGGCACCTCTCAAAAAACGAACAACCAAAACAAATTACCCTTCACATGCCTCAACGGGATTCAAACGTGAGTCCTCTTCCCCACAAGTGCCTTAACACCATGTGCACTTCCAATGGACCACCGTGTCCACCTTTCTTGGAACCTCCAATCCCCTCAAATTTTTTGCTTATGCCTTCAGACAAAAAAGAGTGTTTCATCTTATTCCATGCAAACCCTCCAAAATTCGCAATGTTATCAAGAGCACAAATTAAAATTGATTAACGCATACTATTTTTTCAAAGGTCTTTGTGGTCTCCTTTTATACACGAAGTCATATTTGACTTCGAACGTCGACGCTTTGATTTATTCGACACGTCGAAAATAATTAAAACCTTTATGAGTGGGGCTTTTATGTGATGGCGTCAGCCCATTATTTATTATTTATAAAGTTAAATCTAAATATTTAACCTTTATACATTATATTTATAAAATATATTTATAAATATATACTTTGGCTTATTAAAGCTATCCATGGGTTTTAATATTGCATTCCATTTGATGCCTTTCTACCAACATGGGTCCTTTAAATTCTTGGAGGACTTAATGAAACTGATTTGATATTCCATGATGGGTTTACCATTGACCATCATAAGATGATATTTTTTCCACATATTTCACAACCTTATGCATTGTTTCTGGTGCCAACAAATATGTGTTCCATGCAATTAATGACTCCTTCCTTTTTTCACATGGGCAAAAATGACGATATTTCACCTTGACATCAATGACAACTAGAATAGCTCAAAATGTCCAACAATCTCCCCCTTTGTCATTGATGGAAACCCATATTATTTTTACTGAAACTTTGACCTTTATTTTTATTCTGCTCCCCCTGGGACATTGCTCCCCTTGGCTCAATGTTCTCTCAAATATCAAATCTCTCCTCATTACACAAATATCTCCCCATTTGACATCAATGGCAAAGTGTCACCTTTGGGGATCGAGGCTAATATTGAGCCTCTTAGCTTAGCCCATCCCCCACCTCCTTTTGAGGTGGTTAATTTTGGGGTGGGATTATTTCTACTCCCTAAAAGCATTGTTCTTTGCCTTTATCTTTTTCTCTTATTTTTTTAATTTTTTGATTCCTCTAATTGTTTCTATTTGTGTCATCATTCTTGTTCCTATTCCTATTCGCATCCATATTATTGTTCCTGTTCATGTTTTTGTTCATGTTCATGTTCATGCTCATGTTCATGTTCCTGTTCATGTTCCTTTTCCTGTTCATACCTATTTTTAGAATGTTCACTCTACACTATTTTGTTGTGTGACCATCATTATTACACTTATAAAACTTAATGTTATTATTTCTTGGAGGTGCAAATGTATTAGGATTTCTCCTAGTGAAGCCATATCCTCTTCTATCATGAACCCTGCAATTCATTGCCTTGTGACCAAACTGATTACATGAGTAGCAATACCCATAAAAAAAGTTGTCTATTCCCATATTCCTGTCTTTCATGTGTCCTACACTGTGAATCCATGTGCCAAAACCTGTGACATGAAAAACATCTTCCATTGAAGCTTCCTTGTCTTGATCTCATTTGTCTCCTATTTTGATTGTTGTTCCATCTATTTCTTCTTTGTGCATTGTTCCTGTCTCTGTTGAACTATCTATTTTTCAACTCTTCCTCTGATGTCTAACTTTATTTTACACTGTCTTCTTCTGAAGTATCTTCATCTAAATTTTACTCTTCAGAACTTGAATTTGACTCTCCTTCCTGTTTCTTTTGAGCCTTCTCAAATCTATGACCTATATTACTTTATGTAGAATTTTGTGTCTTGATGAACTTATCCAAGTTCTTTGAGCTATTTTTAAATCTCTTCATCTTGATATTGGAGTCCTCTAAGTCTTCTTTTAGTAGTACCACTTCTTGTGCTAACTTCTCACATTCCAATATCTTTGCTTCTAACTTGTCCTTGAACCTTTTTTCCTTAGCTTTGGATTTTTTTAAATCCTCTATGAGTAGTCTTCTTTCTTCATCATATTCCTATAACTGAATCTCAAGCTTAGAGTTCTATTTTATTACATTATTTACTATGTCAAGGGCATAGATAAGTTCTTCGTTGAGATCACATCCATTCTCTTCTGAATATTCTTTTATTTGTTTACCTTTGTCCACATCATTACTTTCTTTTAGCTTGTATTCTATAGGATCACTCACTTATTCTTCTAATGTCATTAGAATATTTTCATCTGTTCTTTCAAGTGCATCCTCATACTCATCATTGGTAAAACTATAACCATCCCTTGTACAATCATCTTCAAGATGTCCAAAGTTACCACATCTAAAAAACTTGAGAATAATTGGAGTCTTTTTCTTAACTGGTTCTTTTTCTTCAATCATAAATAGGACTTCATATCTATCATTATCTGAAGAACTAGAATCACTATCATTTGAGTACTTACTTGCATTATCCGCATAGTAGCTCCTATTTTTTCTTTGGAATAACTTATTTCCTTATCTGTTTTGTCCATCCTTTCTTTTATTTTTATGCCTATATATTTTTGATTCCTTGTACCTGTGATCCTATTTTTCTTCACCATTTTTGTTCTTTGGTTCTTTACAATCTGTTGCAAAATGTCCATATTTTCCACAATTGAAACACTTAACAAATATTATATCTATGGGTCTTCTGGAACCTTTATCTCTTCTACAATAATTGGCTTCTTCATCACTAGAACACTCATTTATTGATTCTGACTTCTTAACCTTTGTTTCCTTGTTCACTTTGAATGTAGCCTCCTTTGGAGGGATAGGATCTTTTGTTCTTATCTCAAAGGTTGTAAGCATGCCAAGCAAAGAATTTCTTGTCAAACAATCACTATCAATTGATGTTTCTATAGCAAAGACCTTTTCACTGTACCTTTTTGGAAGAGTTATCAATAACTTATCATAAGCATCAGATTCATCAACCTTCATTCCAAGTCCTCTCATATCATGTACAAGTTCATAAATCTTACTGAGATAGTCACGAATGTTTTCATCATCCCACATTCTTAAGTTTTCAAATTCTCCTTCGATATTTCTAATCTTATATTTTTTGACACCTTTATCTCCTTCATATATGTTATGTAGTAGTTCCCACATTTATTTTGTTGTTTTACAATCCATAACCTTCATAGATTTTGATCTACACAACCCTTTTATAATTGCATTCATAGCTCTTGAATTTGAATGCATTAGAATATTACCTTTCTTATCTATAGGAGTATTGATTGCTGGATAATATCCAAGTTCGACTGCATCCCAAACTTCATTTCCAAGTGCCATCAAGTGAAATATCATTATCATACACCAATACAAGAAGTCACTTCCATAAAATACTGGTGATGTATTATTTTAGGACCCACGCTTTGATCCTTTTGATCCATTGTTTTCTTGACCACTTTTGCTTCAAGCTGTCAAACTCTTCTGAAGGAATCCGCTCTGATACCAATTGAAGAACACAAGCTTATACTGAGAGGGAGGGTGAACAATATAAGACAACTTTTTACTTTTCTTTCCCAAACAATATTAATCAATATATTCAAGGCGATATCAATAGCAATAACTAAAGCAATGCACAAATAATCGCACACAATAGAGGTACCAATTTAATGTGGTTCACCCAATGTGGGTTACATCCACAAAGAAAATATTTCTTCTAAATATTTCTCAAATAATATCTTTGGGAATCCTTACCAATTACAATACTTATGGACCTCTATCCAAAGGAGATGTTGATCCCCTAAATCTAGTTAGTGGATCTCTATCCATAGGAGAAATCCTTCTCCTTTGCTCTGGTTGGTGATCCTCTAGAAGACTATTGACTCCACTATGATGGCTTGCGGATCTCTCTCCATTGAATACGCTTGTCCCCACTCAGAATACCTATCCTCACTGCCCTGGTTGATGGATTTTTATTCACTAGATACTATTGTCCTCTCTACTCGGTCACCTCCAAAGATTTGTCTCAATTCTACACTAAACATAGTCCAGTTGATCTAGCACAAGTTTGCTCAACACGCTCACTCAAACATACACTAAACACAATCCAGTCGATCTAGCATAAATCTGCTCAACTCTACACTAAACATAGTCTAGTCGATCTAGCATAAGTCTGCTCAACAAGCTCACTCAAATATGCACTAAACATAGTCCAGTAGGTCTAGAACGAATATTTTCAATAGGTCCACTTAGAACCTGCTCAAATCTGCTCAATATGTCCACTAAGAACTTGCTCAAATACACTCAACGGGTCCACTCATAACCTATCAAAATATGCTCAGTAGGTCCACTCATAACCTATTCAAATCTGCTCAATAGGTCCACTCAGAACCTGCTCAAATCTGCTCAACAGGTCCACTCAGAACTTATCCAAATCTTCTCAACAAGTCCACTTAGAACTTGTCCAAATCTTCTCAACAAGTCCTCTCTAGAACTTGCTCAAATCTTCTCAACAAGTCCTCTCTAGAACTTAACCAAATATTTATTGTAAGCTTCCACAAAAGCTCACACAAAATCAGTCCACAAGTCTCCTCAAAGACTTGCCTTAAATCTGCTTAACAAATCCACACATAGAACTTGTCCAATATCATAGAAGCATAAAGAGAATTGTTAGAGACTCAATATGTTCTACTCTCAATGCACAATCACTTTCACAATTTTCTCAATCTCATAGAAGCATAAAGAGAATTGTTAGAGACTCAATATGTTCTACTCTCAATGCACAATCACTTTCATAATTTTCTCAATCTCATAGAAGCATAAAGAGAATTGTTAGAGACTCAATAAGTTCTACTCTCAATGCACAATAACTTTCACAACTCAAATCAAAATATAAAATAGTTTTTTTTATGGAACTTGAACAATCACTTTATACAACCACTTGACTAGGCTCAACCAACTCAACTCAACCAATTACTTAATGAAACTCCCCTTTCTCAAAAACCCTAGTTCAAGCATATATCAATCAACTCAAAATGTTTCTAACAATTGCTCAACAACAAATCTCACATAACAATGATACTCATATTCTTTTAAAAAATCCTAGTTCAAGTTATTTGCACAATAACTCACTTCAACAATAATGCTTATAAAACAATCTTCATATAACAACGATACTCATGATATTTTCAAAATTCTAACTCAAGTTCTTCACACAACCAATGGCTTCAACAACAATTCTAATAAAACAAGGTTTTAATCACAACTCTTAGTTCCAGAAAACCTTGAAGCATTGACTCAAACACTTTCGAAAAGGAAACCCTAATCAAATCATTTTCACTCCACACTTAATTTTCAAGAAAACCAATCAACCAACTCAACCAAGGAAGAATTTCCCCATACCTTTTTCTTTGACAAGGATTTGATCTCACAAATCTTCCATATTCACAATTACTCTTTTCAATCTCAATAAGGGTTAGAAGACTTTAATAATAACACTATGCAAAATGATGATCCATAACACACCTTATTACTCCAACTCAAAAAATAACATTCATAATAGTCTTCTTTAAAAGAAAAACCCTTTAAAAGAAATTAATGCTCAATAGGCTTAATATATCACTATATAAATTAAGTCTCCACACAATATCCTTATTAATCCTAATAACAAATCCTTAAATAACATCACTTAATAAAAACCAATCCCTTTAATTATAATTTTTTAACACTCCTTATTCCTCCTTATCATTTATTTCATTTAATTTCTGTTTAAAACCTTTAAAAACCCTTATTACTCCTAACATGCATTAATAACAAACCTTAGGCAATTAATTAAAAATAAATAAAAAATGCCTTTGCACTTGGTGGATTTCGAACCCCTCACCAATACCTTTGTGAACATCCTAGCTGCAAGCTCCACGACCATGTTCTTCCCATGCACGTTTGAAACAAAGAAAGGACTTTGTGCCCTATCAACCTTCGAATGGTGCCTCTCGAAAAATGAACAACCAAAATTTGTCACCCTTCGCATGCCTCCATGGGATTCAAAAGCGAGTCCTCTTCCCCACAAGTGCCTTAACACCATGTGTGCTACCAATGGACCACGGTGTCCACCTTGCTTGGAACCTCCAAGCCCCTCGACTTTTTGCTTATGCCTTCAGACGAAAAAGGGTGTTTCATCTTCTTCCACGTAGACCCTCCAAAATTTGCAATGTTCTCAAGAGCGCAAATTAAAATTGATTAAGGCATATTATTTTTTTCAAAGGTCTTTGTGGCCTCCTTTTATACACGAAGTCATATTTAACTTCGAACGTCAGCGCTTCAATTTATTCGATGTTGGAGATAATTAAAACCTTCATGAGTGGGGCTTTGATGTGTTAATGTCAGCCCATCATTTAATATTTATAAATTTAAATCTAAATATTTAACCTTTATAAATTATATTTATAAAATATATTTATAAATATAAACTTTGACTTATTAAATCCATCCATGGGTTTTAATATTACATTCCATTTGATGTCTTTCTACCAACATGGATCCTTTAAATTCTTGGAGGACTTAATGAAACTAATTTGATCTTCCATGATGGGTTTACCACTGACCCTCATAAGATGATATTTTTCCCATATTTCACAACCTTCTACATTATTTCTGGTGCCGACAAAGATGTGTTCCATGCAATTAATGACTCCTTCATTTTTTAATTTGGGCAACAATGATGATATTTCACCTTGATATCAATGACAACTAGAATAGATCAAAATATCCAACATCTTTGCCAACCTCAAGAAGGTTAGAATACAAAAATATTATTCCAATTTTCTTGAAATATATTCCTTGGACCAAAATATAATCAATGCCTTATTTCTTCCTCTTTCAACAAATCATACATAACAAAATACTTGGAAACACCTTATCAGCTCCAATCTTAGAATAGTGACCAACACCCTAATAAATCAACCACTCTTAAAATAATATCCATCACCATAGGATATTAACCACTTTAATAATATTCACCACTATAGAATATCAACCATTCTTAATAATATTCACCACTATAGAATATTGACTAGACTTAATAATATTCACCACTATAGAATATTAACCAAACACTTTTCACTCCATGCATAAAACCTTTGAGCAAACAATATTAAAAATTTAATTTTGCCAAACCTTATAACTCCCTTGCAACCTTAGAACCAATAATAAACATGCAAAATTAATTTTTAACTTGTCCAACCAACGTCCAAAATTTTTGGAGATTAAACACCTTGCGTACCTTGTATTCCCCAAAAGAGGATTCGACATGACTCGATCTACCATATCCTCTTGCCTAAGAGCTTAGGTGCTTGGGCACTCATCACGTGGGATACGAAGGCCCACGCGAAGGAAGGATATATGCTTTCCTCTTATGCCTTCAACACTTCTCCTTTTTCACACATGAAAAACACATTTTCGTTTACCTTAGTCGCAACGCTAAATTCTTTGCTTTGGACATTTGTATCTTAGGTATGGTAATTTCATTAAAGTGGTAGGTGCTCCCATTTATATGCATAATATAACATTCCTCCTCACGTCGACACTTTTCAAATTGAATTTCGAATTTCAAATCTAAAACCCACTTTAGGGTTTTAACCTTAATTTAATTAATTTATAATTAATAAATAAAATAATTAATAATTAATTTAAATAACTTTTCAAGTTACGTAAATTAACTAATAAATTAATTTATAATTAACTTTAAGCTTCCTTAGTATAATAAAATTATTATACTTTATTTTCCAATGGTTTTTATGAAAAATAATTTATTTTCTCCTTCAATGGTTTTAATGGAAAACCTTTTATTTTCTCCTTCAATGGTTTTAATGGAAAACCTTTTATTTTCTCCTCTAATGATTTTAATGGAAAACATTTTATTTTGCTTCGTTAGGGTTTTAATGAAAACCTTTTTGGTCATGCTTCATAAGACATTATGAAACTTTTTGGAACCAATCAATTGCATTCCTTTGGACATCAATGACTTCACACCTTGGCATCAATGACAACTCGATGGACTCAAAATGTCCAACAATATATAAATGGCCATGGTAAATAAAAGGTGGCCAACAAGAAAAGAGTTAATATTTTTAAGCTTTTAAAGCAATCCATTGTAAAAGGTCCCATGTTATAATAACTAGGCAACACATTATTTAACAATAAAAAATGACCATTCAGCCTACATGAAGGGTCATAGGTCAACAAGTGTAAAATGCAACAACACCAAGTACTAATGACATTGAGAGAAATATGACCTACAACATAATAGAGTGAGAAATACATTAGAATAAATAAACAAGCAAGAAATCAATCACCATAAAATGAAAATATTAATCATTGTAGTCCAAGAAATCACTTGTTAAAGTAGTCCAAGAAATCACTGGAGGATTGTAATGTTTGACAAAATTATTAAATTCAGTGCACATGAGCAACATGCATTCATTCTTACAGTGGTTGAAGGTACATACAATTTTTAAAAGGTATTTCAAAGTATTTTCAAGGTTTGAAATAATTTAAAAGTGATAAGGTAGGATTAAATTAGAAGATTAAAGTTTTATTTATTAAAGGATCAATAAGGTTTATTTATTGGTTAGTTTATATAGTTTACATGGAGTGATAATTTTTTTAATCTAGAAGTAATTATTTAAAGTTTAATTTATTATTGGAGCTATAAGTTTCATTAATAGCTTTTTCAAAATTTATTTGAAATAAAATTTTATTGCAAATTTAGTTAATTTGGGAGTCAAAAGGATTTCAACTTCAAACTTAAGAAAAATTAAACTTGCAAATTTATTAGTTTGTACAACCTAGGGAGATATAAGTAGTATACATAAAAAATAAATAGTCTTAGCAATATTTGCATATTATGGAAGAAATTGTTAAGAATACATTCAATGAGGATGGTGAAGAAATATTGCACACACTTAAATTTTATTCTCAAAACTTAATATATGCCTTTGATGGAAAGACATGGATGCCTAAGTATTTAATAGAAAAATTGTCTTTGTTTCTCTAGGAGGCAATAAAAGAAACATTTACAACACTTAAAAATTATCTTCATGATAAACTCTTCAGAACATGGTGGAATTCTCAACACACTATTATATTATTTTAAGAGAATGCTAAATGAAGTATTTTTTTTTAATTTAGTGAAAAACCCCTTCTGATGTTGTCTTCATCTAAGAAACCATGACCAGGGGGTTCTACACCATCAAAATCACACAACAGTTGCATTTGGCCCTGACCGCACCATCATTATCAACTAGATTTTTGAAACCCCATGTGCATTTAGTAGGGTGGAAATTCGAACCAAGGACCTCCCTTGGAGGATTATCCTACCCTCTCCAACTCACCTAAAACACATTGGTTTATGCTAAATGAAGAATTTGTCATTAATTAGCTTTGAGTTATTTCAAGGGAAGAAAAAAGAAAAATAAAAAGTGACATATAACTTGAATAAAGCTTATTTCAATTAAAAAGTAGGATAATATTATTGTGAAGATTTGCTAACTCAATGTTTAGAACATATATCATTAGGTATATCTCAAATGAAGATGCAAAAATGAATAAGAATAAAAAAGAAGAGAAGAAACACTTCAAGAAGGGAAACATAAAAATTGAATTCAAAGACAAACAAGAATATTTTATCAAAGGCTTGGCTATTGGTCTAGATGAGGTAGATTGAAGATGAAGGATGAAGACCATGATTAAAGACTAAAGTTTTCAATAACAAAATAATGTAATACATGGAGGTGTTGAAGTATATTATATTATCTGGTACATGCTAGTGTACCCCCATGGTACCTTAATGGTACATATTGTAAATATTAGGTTAAGGTTGAGTCATAGTTTAGAGTGTGAGTAATATTTTATGTAATCTATTCACATTCAAGAAATGCACAATTTTTATGTGTCTACATGCAGGAAGTGCACAAGTGTCATGTGAATAAGTGTGCAAGTGTAATGTGAGTATATGTGCACAAGTGTCTTTAGATTAGAGTGTGCTAAGTGAAGAGTCATGTCTAGGTGTGCATACAAGATAGAGTTATGTGTATGCAAGTGTCAAGTAGAGAAGCCAAGAGTCATGAGACTTGGCATAAGGAGAGGAATAGTCAAGTATCCAAAGAGTCATTATGCAATTGTTATATATTACTCCATGATGGATCATTAGATATATAGAAGAAGTTATCATTATCATGATTGTAAAGATCAAGAGTCAAGTCTTATATTTGTAAGAGAAAGAGAAGTAATAACTATTGCATACATTTTCAACAATTGATATTTTAAGTCATGCTACATGCTTTATACATGTATGATTTAGGCTATTTACATTCATATTTTTGCTTATTAATGAATATTATTTGATATATTATAAGCCTTAATTTACATATTAATTAGCTCACATTATTCTACTTACATCATTTTCTTGATCTTACTATATTGTAGCTATCTTATATTTGATTATATGAAATTTATCCTATGAGTTTTATAATAATATCAAGGCTTAAAAAGCCATGAGCAGTATTAGAGCTATTGTGAGTAGATTATTGCATAAGTTGAATTTATTTAGTTGCTTATCAAATCAATTTTATCCAATTTGATGAATTTGGTTTAGAGTCTATCTACTTTAAAGGGAGTTAGACTTGGACTCTATTGTAAGATGAAAGTAAGTAGAAAGGATAGAGTATTTCCACAGTGTTCAAAAACCTAATGAATACTACGACCTAGCTATAGAGTCTTTCGATAATTGCTAAAAAACTAGTGAAGACTAGGCCTCATATATAAGGTCTTTCCATGGCAATAACTAGTGAAGACAAGAAATCATCTATTGGAGGGAAAATTAAATTTAGGATAGTTGATAATTACAGGGAATAACTCACCCTTGACATTATTTTTAGATAAAGAGATTTTAGGAACTTAGGTAATATTTGGTACTATTTTATATCAACTCACAAGGAAGTTGAAGAATTCAAGACAATCAAGTCATCTTGAATTTGATTGTGACATCAAGGAAATCTAAGTTACCTTAACATTATTTTTTGGAGTTCTTAGGTGTGTCTTAAGGCATTTTTAGTAGAAATTGATCGTCAAAAGTGTGAGAAGCTTCCTAAAATAGATAAAATAATTTCATCTTCTAATAAAAGAGTAAGAAGAAATGGAAAAGATATATCAAGGACTGATATATCTATTTAAATGTAAACTTTTATCAAGTATAAATTAATTTAAGTTGCAGAATATTAAGGATTTAGGTCTTGAAGATAGACCTTGACATAATGGAATTTTAGTTCTTGAATTGAGACCTTGAATTAAGAGATATTGAAGACTAGGGTCATATAGACCTTGATAGAGATCAAAGAAAAAAAAATATTGAGGTTACCTATCCTAAAATGCTAGTTGGAATACAAACCTTGATAAAGTTCTAGGAAGAATTAGATCATTCGATATGGACATTGACAATAGGCTTGATATTAATAGCCATATAAATATTTAGTGAAGTGTTGGCAATTTGAGTTATTTTATGTTGTCATTGATGTCACAGGGATCATTGATGTCACATGGATCACATTGAGTTTTTGTGATAATCATTTATGATATTTTGGAGAGCATGAAAACCAAGGCAAGCAAAATAAAAGGTTTTATTTAAAACCATGGATGGCATATTTGAAATAGGTTTTTATTAAAACCTAGGTTGGCTTCTCGTTTCATTGAAAAATGTGCCCCAGTTATGGAGATATTCAATTTTAAATATTTAGTTTAACTTAAATATAAATTTAAAATTAAAAATAAAGGCCGACGTCTAAAGAAAGGAGGAAAGGCATATATTAAAAATAATTATAGTGTCGACATCTAAAGAAAGGAGGAAGAGATATATATATATATATATATATATATATATATATATATATATATATATATATATATATATACCACAAATTTTTTTTATAATGTCCCCTTGTCCTCGATTTCGATTACATTCGAATGGTAACGTATTACGAAAAGAGCCTGCGTGTTGTGTGTTGAAGCATGTGTAAAAGGCGTGTTGAAAGGTCTACAATTTTTAGGTTTGTTGAAAAAATGTTCATAGAGTAAAACCAAATGCATAGGCATCCTTGGCCTAGTGGTTCATGCATTGTGTGTGAAGCAGGAGGTCCTGCGATTGAGTCTTCCCATGGTTTTTTATTGTGTTGAAACGCTTGAAGCGTTTTGAGTTTTCAAAGGGCACAGATTATTAAGGGTTATGTTTTGATTCGTGCCCCTTTTGAGCATGTGAGGACATGTGGCCCAATGGTGGCTTAGCAGCAGTTAAGGCGATGAGCAAGGAGGCATCAAGATATCGAATCTCATCAAGGATAGAGGCAAGTTAATATTTTTTATTATTATTTTATTTTTCTAAAGTTGCACTAGGAGAAATAAGGGTTGTGATGCACTCTAAGAAAAATAGATATTTCTGGTGATTTTATTTTTAGAAGTATATCATATTATATATTGTTGGAAAGCTTATTTCGAGGGCTATTTGATTAAATTTCTAAGAGGGAGAAATAAGGTGTGTGTAAAGAGATATTTATGATTTTTTTAAAGGGGTTCAAAATCAAAGGTTGCTTTTTTCTTTTTCAAAGGTGATTAATTCCTTCGTGAGGGGACATGATGCATTTTATTGAATAGGAGTAATAAGGTGTTATATGGATATTATTGTTGTGTTACTAATCAAGATCTCTAACCCTTATTGAAAGCTGAAAAAGAAAGTTTGTTGAGTGTGGCATATTTAGTGGACAACTAATAAGACATAAAAAATGTATGAGCAATATTCTCCATTGAATTTGTTTATGGTGGTTGATTTTTGAAATATCATTGGAGAGAAAAGGATTTATTGTGGTTTCCTTTTCAAAAGTGGTTGGTTGAATGCTTCAAGATTTTCTGGTTTGAGAGTTGTGTTTAAACCTTATTCTATAAGCATTGTTGTTGAAGCCATTAGTTGTGTGAAAATCCTGAGATAGGGTTTGAGAAGAACATGAGTATCATTGTTATGTGAAGAATGTTTTATAAGCATTGTTGTTGAAGCCCATTGGTTATGCAAAGAACTTGAACTTGAGTTAGATGAGAACATGAGTATCATTGTTATGTGAGATTTGTGGTTGAGCATTGTTGGAAATATTTGAGTTGGTTGATACATGCTTGGACTACGGTTTGTGAGAAAGAGTTTTTCCATGTGGTGATTGGTTGAGTAGAGTTGTTTGAGCCTAGTCAAGTGATTGTGTGAAGTGATTGTTCAAGTTCCATGAAACAAAATTCTGATTTGAGTTGAGATCATTGTGGATCATACAAACTATTCTATATTCTGATTTGAATTGAGATCATTGTGGATCATTGTTGTCATCCATTGTAGAGTGCATTTCCATTCATTTTTTAGTTCATAATTGAGCCTTACCTTCATAAATTTATGGATGATATTTGAGTGCTACTTGTGCATGATTAATTGAGCCTTTGAGAAGGCCTTTGGTACAAAATTCTAGATAAATTTGTGGCAAATTTTGTGCATGATTGATTGAGCCTTTGAGAAGGCCTTTGGGATAGATTTTTGGACAGATTTTTGGCAGTTTTTGTGCATGATTTATTGAGCCTTTGAGAAATATTTTGGGATAGATTTGTGGACAGATTTGGGACAAAATTTGAGCAAGTTCTTGGTGAGCTTATTGAGTAGATTTGATGAGGTTCTGAGTGAGCCTATTGAGGATATTTGAACAAGTTCTGAGTGATCTTGTTGGAGCATATTTGAACAAGTTCTGAGTGAGCTTGTTGGAGCAGATTTTGAGCAAGTTCTTGGTGAGCTTGCTAGAGCAAATTTTAGCAAGTTCTTGGTGAGATTGCTAAAGCATATTTGAGCAAGTTCTTGGTGATATTGCTAGAGAAAATTTGAGCAGGTTCTTGGTGAGCTTGCTTGAGGAGATTTTGGGCAAGTTCTTGGTGAGTTTGCTGAAGCAGATTTTGAGCAAGTTCTTGGTGAGCTTGCTAAAGAAGATCAGCAAATTTCCTACCTGAGCAAATTATGATTGTATTGCTGAGAAGATCAGTGAATTGCCTACCTGAGTAGATCAAGATTGCCTAGCTGATTAGATCAGTGGATTGTTTTGCTGGGTAGATCAGTGGATTACCTTGCTGATCAGATCAGTGGATTGCCTACCTAAGTAGATCAAGATTACCTACCTAAGCAGATCAGTGGATTGCCTAGCTTTGAGCAGATCAAATTAATCATTTGTATTGGGATAAGGATCCTTATTTCTATGTGAAATATTATAAGGAGATTATCTTGTGGAGGACCCCACATTGGGGGAACCACGTTAAATATTGTGTATCAATTGTATGTGGTGATTTGTGCTCTTGCTTACTATTGCTATCTATGTCATTAATGTACACTGCTATATTTGGTTATTGCAATTAAGGACACTAATTGATATTGGTTTGAAAAAAAAGTAAAAATTGGTCATTATACTATTCACCCCCCTCTCAGTATAAGCTTGTGTTCTTCAATTGGTATCAGAGTGGGTTCCTTCAGATAGGCTAATAACTTGAGTGCATATTATTCAAGAACACATATGGCTTCATAGAATGGATCATCTACAAATAAGGCTCCATTGTTTGATGATAACAACTATGCTTTCTAGAGCATGAGAATGAAGAACTTCTTGATATCACAAGGATATGAGGTATGGTAAATGGTTGAAAAAGAGTATAATATTGAAGGTGATCCCGAGGTAGATAAGACTATCAAGAAATTGGTTGAGATCAATGCAAGGGCAATGAATTGTATTTTGAGTGGGCTACGTGAGACAGATTTTACAAAGGTCATGGTATGTAATTCAAGTAATGAAATGTGGACTAAGTTGTGGAATACCTATGAAGGAGATTCCAAGGTAAAATTGGTAAAACTACAAACTCATAGAAAAATATTTGAGGAATTAAAAATGGAATATTTTTAAGATATTACAAAGTTTTTACTTTGAGTTGATGAGATTACTAACACCATGAGAGGCCTAGGATTTGAGATGAAATAATCATAAGTTACTCAAAAGGTTTTGAGATCACTTCCCATGAAGTATGATGTAAAGCTTTCAGTGATTGAAGAAACAATGGATATCAACAAGCTAACAATGGAAGAACTACAAGGAACTCTCATAGCTTATGAGATGAGGATAAGTAAGAATAAGGTTCCAATAAAATAAATTGCATTCAAGGCTTCAGAGAAAAATAAAGGGAAATTTCCAAAGACAGATAGATATTCAGATAATTATGAGGAAGCTAACTTCATCAAAATGAAAAAGGACTTAAGAAATTACAGGGATATGAAGAAATTCAAATGCTACAAGTGTGGTGATTTTGGTCACTATGCACACAAGTGTCCACATGAAGAAAACAATGATGATGAAAAATAGGGTCATAGAAGAAAAGAATATGGAAAGCATAAACATGACAAAGATGACAAGTACAAGCAAAACAGGTATGAGAAGAAGAAAAGTTTTCGTAAGACAAAAAACTTTCTACATTAAACAAGCAAGTGATATCTCAGATCACAGTGATAGAGACAATTCATATGATGAAAAATAAGAACATCTATTCCTAGGAATAGAAGTTGAAAGAGAACAATGCTTTGTGTGTGGTCAAAGAGATCACAGATCAGGATATTGAAATAGATTCAGTGATAGTGAAGATGAGATGACACATCAAAGAAACATGCATGGTCAAAGAAATCATGAGAGTTTGTTTTCTATAGAAGATTCTAATAATCTCAGTAATAGTGAAAATGAAGAAGTATCACTTTTGGTAATATAAAAATAAGAGGATGACCCAAGAAAACAAAAATTAGAATTCAAAAGGCTAAAATAAGAATACAGGAATATTGAAAACAAGATTCGAACATATGTCAAAATCAGAGAAGAACTACTTTAGAAAATCAGTAATCTAAGATATGAGCTTCAAAATGCAAAAAGGATAGAGGATAGGATGAATGAAGAACTAAGGGTAATAATGGAAAGACATGACACATTATATGAAAAGGTTCAAAAAGGAGTGGAAACATATTTTAAGGTTGTATCTTATGTCCAATAAAAATCACACTCAAAAGGAAAGGAAGTTCTAAAATATGAAAGCAAGGAAGCACCTAAGATTTATGAAGAAAGTTCCAAAGTTCCTATGGCTCCAAAAATTTAGTTTGGATCTTACTTTGAGATAGGTGAATCAAGTTCAAAAGAAAAAGAAATTCTTGAAAAGGAAAGCAAGGAAGAAATTAAGGAAGAGCATTTAGATACTACAAATAAGGTTCAAAGATACAATGCACAATTAAAAAATGATCACAAGGATAATGATCAAGAAAGGTATGAGGAACCAAGGCATGAACAAAGGGCTTTTCAAGGACATTGTTTTTCTTGTAATGGATTTGGACACAGAGCTATACACTATAGGGTCTATGGATAAAAGAAGTTTGATTTTGCTATAAGGAACATCAAAGGAAGAAGGTATGGTTTTTAGGGACATTGCTTCTCATGCAACAGGATTGGTCATAGAGCTTCTTAGTGCAAAGGAAATGAGCAACATGGTTTTAGTTTTAGAGCTACACAATTTAGAAGTCATGGTCATAATGGTCATGAAAACAAAACTTCACAATACAGGGTTCATGATAGGAATGGATATGGAAATTATTTCAAGAAAGAATTCAAGATGTGGGCACCATCCAAAGGCTACAACATCAAGTATTTTAATTGCAATAACTTTGGACATATTGCAAAATGTAGGACTAATTCCAAATAGGTTCAAGGCAAGAAGATTAAGTAATTAATCAAGAGAAGAATGTCAAAAAAATATGGAAAGAAGTTTACAGAAGAAATAAATAATGTAATATGGGAGTAAAAGTACTCCCACCCTAAAATTAATCACCTCAAGAGAGAATGTGGTGAGGGGGCTAAGCTTAAGAGTCGTATCTTTTATTCCCATAGGTGTCCCTTTTTGCCATTGATGTAAAAGGGGGAGAGATTTGAGTAAGGAGGAGAGCATTGAGTTAGGGGAGAAGCCTTGAGAGAGAGCATTGAGTTAGGGGGAGTAGCCTCCAAAGAGAGCATTGAGTTAGGGGGAGCAGCCTCCAAAGAGAGCATTGAGTCATGGGGAGCAGCTTTGATTCTCAGAGATGGTTTTTGTAGTGATTGTGGTGATTTGCATTAGAGGTGTTGCCATCAATGACAAAGGGGGAGATTTTTGGAAATTTGAGTTATTTTATGTTGTCATTGATGTCACATGGATGAGTTTTGGTGATAATCATTTATAATATTTTGGAGAGCATGAAAACCAAGGTAGAAAAAATAAAAGATTTTATTTAAAACCATGAATGGCCGATTTGAAATGGGTTTTTATTAAAACCCAGGTTGGATTTTTGTTTCATTGAAAAAGGTGCTCCGGTGATGGAGATATTTAATTTTAAATATTTAGTTTAAATTTTAAATTATTTAAAAATTTAAAATTAAAAATAAAGTTATAGCGCCAATGTCTAAAGAAAGGAGGAAAGGCATATATTAAAAATAATTATAGCGTCGACGTCTAAAGAAAGGAGGAAAGGCATATATATATATATATATATGCCACCAAAAGTTTTGATATTGTCCCCTTGTCCTCAATTTTGATTGCATTTGAATGGTAATGTATTGCAAAAAGAGCCTACGTGTTGTGTTGAAGCGTGTGTAAAAGGCGTGTTTAAGGGTCTACGATTTTTGGGTTTGTTGAAGAAACGTTCATAGAGTAAAACCAAATTCATAGGCATCCTAGGCCTAGCAGTTCGTGTGTTGTGTGTGAAGCAAGAGGTCCTATGATCGAGTCCTGTTGTAGTTGTTTGCTGTGTTGAAACGCTCGAAGCATTTTGAGTTTTCGAAGGGCACAAAATATTAAGGGTTATGTTTTGATTCGTGCCCCTTTTGAGCACGTGAGGGCGTGTGGCCCAAAGACGGCTCGGCCATGGTTAAGATGGTGAGAAAGGAGGCATCAAGAGATCGAATCCCATCAAGAACAGAGGCAAGTTAATATTTTTTATTATTATTGTATCGCTCCAAATTTTTCACACCCTTACCTTTAGGCTATAAGATCCGTGCCTGGAAGGGGGATGTGAAAAGGATGGCACGGTACCTCGGACTGAGAGGCCTTGCAAAGGTCCCGCCTCTCGAGGGAGGTGTATTATGGTGATTTTTTGACGGATGGTGGGTTCACCAGGAAACATTCAATGGCAGTTTCCATGCCTAGGTTGGAAATGTGTTTTATGTGTTCATTTTAGCCTTAAGCATTCAAGTCCTAGGTTTGGCCAAAATGCGTCTAAGCTATTCTATATGAAGATGCAAATTAAATGAATATAGAAAATAGAATTAAGACAGAAAATAGAGGAATTAAAGAATATTAAAAGAAAAATACCTGATCCGGATTTCTGATAAAGATTCTAATTCTTGAAGCAGTCAGGATCGCCTCTGATTTGACAGGATCGTCTGAGATCAGACAAGATCGTTTGAGATCTGATAAGATCGTCTGAGATCTGACGAATTCATTAGATGAATTCATCAGAGACCTACAAATAGATAAATAGGTGCAAAACACAGAAAATACAACAATTCTAACATAGGGAAACAGTGTAAATTGACAGTAACAATATCAAACTGAAACTTCAAAACAGAAACATGAATGCATTATTCTAATTAAATAATAGTTATGATTTAATTATGCATTTGATCTAGATGGGTGAACTCCAAAATGCAATATAGCATAAAATATCAAATAAACTAGCTAGTTGCAGAATAAAATAGCAAAGAAAAGATGGAGAAATGCAAACTTTAGGCACTGATTGCCTCAATGTTGACTTCAGTCGAAATCATTTCACATTGGTATGAAATTGTCTCTGATTCGACAGGATCACCTTCGATATAAATAGGATCGTCGACGATGATGTAAGCTTGCTCCGACTGAAAAACACTATGGTACCTACAAAAAAAATTGAATAGAACTACTGCAAATATGTATTTGGGATGTTTTAATGTGTATGAAGTCGGGTTACAGGAATTATCAGCTAGGGGGGTGCTAAGGGGAGGGCTTAGGATTAAATAAGCTTAGAAGGGAGGTTAGGAGGTTGGAGATCATCCCTATTTGGGAGATCTCCAATGGGGGAGGGTCTTTAACGGTGCAAACATGCTTCTGCCCGGATTAGAGACCCGTTGGAACAAAAGCTAATTGTGAAAAATTAGTTTAGGGACAAGATCGTCTGGACGTCCTAGACCAGACGAAATCGTCAGATTTGGTACGATATCGTCTGATCAGTGACAATATCGTCAAACGGTCAAAATAAACTCTAAAAATGACATGAAAAAGGGGGAAATGGATTAACCGATGATTAACGGGAAGTTTGGGAGGTTAAAATTTGAATTTGAATTATTTACTAGAGTAAATGTAATTATTAAGATTTCACTGCACCAATTTTAGGGTGCTACAATTATTTTATTTTTCTAAAGTTGCACTAGGAGAAATAAGGGTTGTGATGCACTTTAAGAAAAAGAGATAATTATGGTGATTTTATTTTTAGAAGTATATCATATTATATATCATCGAAAATCTTATTTCGAGGGATATTTGATTAAATTTCTTAGAGAGAGAAATAAGGTGTGTAAAGAGATATTTCTGATTTTGTAAAGGGGTTCAATATTGAAGGTTGTTTTGTTCTTTTTCAAAGGTGATTAATTCCTTCATGAGGGGACATGATGCATTTTATTGAGTAGGAGTAATAAGGTGTTATATGGATATTATTGTTGTGTTACTAATCAAGATCTCTAACCCTTATTGAAAGTTGAAAAAAAAAGTTTGTTGAGTGTGGTAGATTTAGTCAAAAACTAATAATGCATCAAAAAGGTATGAGCAATATTCTCCATTGACTTTGTTTGTGGTGGTTGATTTCTGAAATATCATTGGAGAGAAAAGGATTGATTGTGGTTTTCTTTTCAAAAGTGGTTGGTTGAATGCTTAAAGATTTTTTGGTTTGAGAGTTGTGTTTAAACCTTGTTTTATAAGCATTTTTGTTGAAGCCATTAGTTGTGTGAAAAAACTGAGATAGGGTTTGAGAAAAACATGAGTATCTTTGTTATGTGAAGAATGTTTTATAAGCATTGTTGTTGAAGCCCATTGGTTATGCAAAGAACTTGAACTTGAGTTAGATGAGAACATTAGTATCATTGTTATGTGAGATTTGTGGTTGAGCATTGTTGGAAACATTTGAGTTGGTTGATACATGCTTGGACTAAGATTTGTGAGAAAGACTTGTTCCTTGTGGTGATTTGTTGAGTAGATTTTTTTGAGCTTAGTCAAGTGATTGTGTGAAGTGATTGTTCAAGTTCCATGAAACAAACTATTCTATATTCTAATTTGAATTGAGATTATTGTGAATCATTGTTGTCATCCATTGTAGAGTGCATTGCCATTCATTGTTGAGTTCATCATTGAGCCTTTGCCTTCATAGATTTGTGGATGATATTTGAGTGCTACTTGTGCATGATTAATTGAGCCTTTGAGAAGGCCTTTGGGAAATATTTTTGGACATATTTGTGGCAGATTTTGTGCATGATTGATTGAGTCTTTGAGAAGGACTTTGGGATAGATTTCTTGATAGATTTGTGGTAGTATTTGTGCACGATTGATTGAGCCTTTGATAAGGCTTTTGGGATAGGTTTGTGGACATATTTGGGACAACATTTGATCAAGTTTTTGGTGAGCTTGTTGAGCATATTTTATGAGGTTCTGAGTGAGCCTATTGAGCATATTTGAACAAGTTTTGAGTGAGCTTGTTGGAGCATGTTTGAAAAAGTTCTGAGTGAGCTTGTTGGAGCATATTTTGAGCAAGTTCTTGGTGAGTTTGCTAGAGCATATTTGAGCAAGTTATTGGTGAGATTGCTAGAGCATATTTGAGCAAGTTCTTGGTGATATTGTAGATCATATTTGAGCAAATTATTGGTGAGCTTGCTAGACCAAATTTTGGGCAAGTTCTTGGTGAGCTTGCTAAAGCAAATTTTGAGCAGGTTCTTGGTGATCTTGCTGAAGTAGATCAGTGGATTTCCTACCTGAGAAGATCATGATTGCCTTGCTGAGTAGATCAGTGGATTGCCTACCTAAGTAGATCAAGATTGCCTAACTGAGAAGATTAGTGGATTGCCTTGCTGACCAAATCAATGGATTGCCTTGCTAAGCAGATCAGTGGATTGCCTACCTAAGTAGATCAGGATTGCCTATCTGAGGATATCAATGGATTTCCTGCTTTGAGCATATCAAATTAATCATTTATATTGGGATAAATATCCTTATTTTTGTGTGAAATATTATAAGGATATTATCTTGTGGAGTACCCCACATTGGGGGAACCACGTTAAATCTTGTGTCTCAATTATGTGTGGTGATTTGTGCTCTTGTTTAATATTTCTATCTATGTCATTAATGCACATTGCTATATTTGGTTATTGCAATTAAGAACACTAATTGATATTGTTTTTGAAATAAAGTAAAAAGTGGGTGCTATACTATTCACCCCCCTCTCAGTATAAGCTTGTGTGCTTCATGAAGAAGATTATAAAGTGCAAATAGTAGATATTAGAAAGCATCAAAGATCAAAATATATTTTTGTTAGTTTTTTATGGTGCATGCCAAGGGAGAATGCAATCACAGGATGCAAAATATGCAAAAATGTAAGATGCTAAATATGCTATTAATGGAAAGTGATGAAAATGATACATGTAATATGGATAAAATAAACACTGCAAAATTTATATATGGTGATCTATCCCATCACCAATATATATGGTGATCTACCCAGTATACCTACTACTACCTACAATGATATATTATCACTCATTATGAGGCCCTTTATATAGAAATATGGATTGTTTGACCAACACTCTACCTAGTTGTACAAGGGACACCTTGCACATTTACAACTTGCACATGTACACTTGTGTGTTTATTATATTTGAAGTAACTAGCTAACTACCCCCTAAAGTAATATACTACTCTAGTTATGTACAAATGGTGGTACATTTACATGACCCAAATGATGTAATATACTCTAACAGACCCCTATATTACATTATTTGGGTATTGAAGACTTTAGTCTTCAATATGGATCTTCTTCTCTTGAATAGTTGAAATTGTATTCTTCTTCTTAGTTTACAATAATATATCCAAGTAAGTAATTTCTATCTTCATAGAATATCGAAATGCTTTGGCTAAAGACTCCTCCAATGCTCGAGTCTAAGAATATCTATCTGGTTTTATTTTTGTGGTTTCTTCTTTGTTCATGTCTTCTTTTCTATGTTCTATATTATCGTCTTTTCTTTTTATTCCTCCTTCCTCTCATATGATTCTGTATTGAAACGTGTGGAGTTTGTATCATGATGAGTTATTCTATCATCACAACAATATTGATTTGTATTTCTAGTTTGTTTCATGTGTTGGGAAAGTACAAAAATAATTAATGATATGTAAATCATCAAACATTCCTCTGATGTAAAAATAACCATTTTTTGTGAATTCCACCATGTTGTGAAGAAAAAATCATGAAGATATCCAATTAATGGTGTATATCTACCCTCTTTTGCCTCCTTAAGGAATAATGAGAATCTCTCTTTATCGCTAGTAGATAGATACTCATATCCTTCAAGAATATCTATTAGGTTTTGAGAGAATTCTATTTCATGGAATAGTTCTTTATTATTAAAAGTATTTCTTAGTATTTCATCCATGTTTGATTGATCTAGAGATTTGAGAATATTTTGAGTAGTCTACCTTATAACTCTCTAGTTTAAGATATGTGAGCCAATTTGATAAACCTTTATAGAGTTTTAGGTTTTGTAGAATTCCTTATATCTCCCTAGTTAAGATATGTGAACTAATTTTATAAAAAATTTCTTAGAATTAGGTTTTGTAGGCTTCCTTATATCTCCCTAATAATTAGAATATGTTTAGTTTTATTTTGTAATATTTTGAGAATAATCAACTTTATAATTTTACTTTATCTTTCCCAATGAATTATGCTTTAATGGTTGAATTTATTTTTGTCTCCTTAAAATGAGTATGAGATAATTTTTACCAATTAATTCCAAGTCTATATGTAGTCAATTGATTTTCTTTTATATCCAATAGATTAATTTTCTAAATTCCAATTATATGTATATAGTTTGAAGTAGTATGCCTTATATCTCCCTACTTTGGAATATTAGAAA
The DNA here is from genome assembly GCA_028583015.1 of Wollemia nobilis. NCBI lineage: Eukaryota > Viridiplantae > Streptophyta > Pinopsida > Araucariales > Araucariaceae > Wollemia > Wollemia nobilis. The sequence goes on along the minus strand of JAQPPZ010002587.1, from coordinate 16,859,885 downwards.
ACAAGAATATTTTCAATTTTAGAGTTGTAATTTTCCAAGTAGAATTCCTTACATCTCCTATGTTTTAAATTCTAAATATTAAACTATTTATTTGTACAGTTCTCCTTTAATTTTGCTTTTAAATGTGATTGAGTTTGCTATGGTTTCAACCTTATATTATACCCGTTATAACTCCTTTAATGAAAGAAAATTTAATTAAGGTAAATCCTTACCTTTATAATGTTGCAAATCTTGTATAATGGGTGTTGTATTCTCCAATGTAGGGTGTTGTATTCTCCAATGTATGGTGTTGTATTCTCCAATGTATAGGTGTTGTTTTTTCTAATGTTGGACGTAGATGATGACATCAAGATTTAATTATTCTCTCAAATTAGTGGACACTATGACTGATGTAGGTAATGGTAGTAGCATTTGACTACAATTCTTGGATAGTAGACACCTCAATTCTTGCTTCTTTGACTCTCCTTGACCATGAGATTTTAATGATTTTATCTCCTCTTACATGTTGTGCTCTTTTGCTTTCTATGAATGCACTGCTATCCTTAAGTTTTAGCACCTTAAATAGGATGGATGTCACTTGATGTTGGATAAGTATCCTGAGAGTTATGTTAAATGCTTATTCCACCTTGATTCTATTGAATACCTAGTGAATAGACGTTATGATCTTCTTTGAGAGTGTTAATGAATTTTCAATGCTCTTGGCTGGAAATTATGATTCCTTTGTAGGATGCCTTTAATGCTTTCAATATGGAAATTATATTCAGAATGCTTCTTCTAATGATTCAAGAATAAGTTCTGAAGGTGTTATGAGCACTTCACAAAATTTTCCAAGTGTTAGGTCCTTCGTTTGCATGTATATCTTGCTTCAACGTATATAAAAACTTATATTATCCTTACCAACTCTTGCTTTGCTATATTTTATATAATGCTTTTCTTGAGCATTCAAATTTGTCTCTATATCGATGCTTGAATGATGGCTAAGTGGTGCTCTCCTCAATGTTTTTTTGGTAGCTCTCCTCAATATTTGTATGGAGCTTTATTGGTAGTTGAGTGGTGCTTTCCAATATGGAAGTTCTCCCTTGGTAATCTACCATTATTTTATATTTTTTTGCCTTCTTTTGTAGTGATTCATCCTTAATGTTACATTGGAAATACACAATAGGATCTTAGTGTAATGATATCCTCCTTATGTTGTCTTTGGCACTATAGGTGGATGTTTGATGATAGATCAAATATGGAGACTTTTTTCACCTAAAAATGAGCCCTTTGTTGGCTCTCTTCCTTGCTTGGATGATGTTGTAAATTCTATAGTCCATTGGTGTATTTATATGATACTCATGCTTGTACTTCGAATGGTGTAAGAAACTAATGTAAATAAATTTACGAAAGTTAGAATAGAATATTTTATTTTGCACCTATTTCCAATCTTCTTATTGCAATCTTGTTTTTTCTCGTTCTAATGATGGCTTGTTTGAACAATATCTTGTAGGTAGAGGATGATCCAATTTTGTCTTCTTTGTTAGACAACTCTTTCCTTTTCTTGGTTAATTTAGTAATGAACCCAAGCTAGTAATCATGAAAATAATATGCTTTTAAAGGAGTAATTTTTACACTAAAGTTTACCTTTAATGAAGCCTTTAATGCACTTCAAATATGAGATTCATGGAAGGAATGGATGGGAATAATAAAAATATTAACAACATATTCAATCTCTTCTTTTGGCTTCTCCTATCCTAGAGTAGGTAATAGAGTGTAGTGAGTTACCACAATCACATATTATAGGGGCATTGATAATGCATAACTAGGAGAAATCGATAAAAGGATGTCATCATAGGTGTTGCAAAAAGAACAAAGAAAATCCAACTCTAGGGATAATCTAGGTGGAGAAGAAATCAAAGAATATTAACTATCAAGGAGTAGGTAAAAAATCAAATAAGAAATTGATAGCTTCTCAAGGAGATAAATTGATCACTAGGAGATTAGTGGCCAATAGATTCTTACTGGTCTCGAGGTAACCAATGATTATACAATGGAATGTTAGGGTTTTAAATAGAAGAGCCCATAAATATGTTGTTCAGATACTCTTGGAAAAAAGTAAATCATATTTTTTGCTTATCCAAGAGACAAAAATATCATTGACTCTCGTAATAGTAAATAGTCTTTGAAGGGGTGTTGGTCATATGGAAGTGGTTGTCCAAGGGGCCTCAAAGGGGATAGTTACCTTTTGGAACTCTCTTGAATGGATGACAATAGAACATGTAGCTTGGCGTGGTGTCCTCACATCATATTGTAGGAACAATGTGATAGTTGAGCAGGTTTTAATCATAACTTTTTATGGGGTTCAAAACCTAGATGGTCAATATTCAAAAGAGTTTGAAATACAGGTGAGTGATAAAGAGTAGGCATGGGATGGGGAGGTGCTTGATGTGATGAAGAATAGTGATGGATAGGGAATAGGCAACGGTGGGTTGGATTCAAAGAAATTGATCAGATTAGGGTTGGGAGGTGGGTCCTCATTCGTTAAGATGATCTTGGGTCAAACCTAGTTTGGTTGAAATGTGGGGTCCCTCACTAGGGTTACTCATTTTATTGAGGTGAGTCTTTTGCTTTGATGATGGATAAATTTAAAGGGTTCATGATTCAAAATTTTAGTTCAACCTTACCCCTATTTTGGATGCGATCTTTATTCTAATAGAACTTTTGAAAACCACAATGGGTTAGGGCTCTTGGAATCTCATGAGTAAATTCTAGGGAGGGAGACCTAATCTAGACTCTAACAAATGATGGATAATTTCTAAATTGATATGCCTAGGATCACTAGAGATTGTGGTAATACCTAAAGCCTTATTCATCATAAATATAAACTATGAAGAGGACTCCAAATGTAAATTTGGATAATAGTCCTTGGTTATATGAAAAAAGAGGTATTTTTTGTGGAAATGGGACCATGATTTTAACCCTAATGTCCAAAAGGTTAACCTAGTTCCCCTGTGTGTCTGTCTACTTGGTTTTCCATTTCATCTATGGCATTATGACATCCTAAGGTGTGTAGCTAAGGTGATTAGGGAATTAATTCTAGTTGATTCAACTACTAGAGCTAAGTCTAGAATGGTTTTCACTAGGATGTGTGTCATGGTAGATTTGGAGGCTAATATTCCTTTGCACATTAAAATTACCTCAAGGTTGTTCATGTGGATTCAAACCATAAAATATGAAAATAGGTCCATGTTGTGTTTAAAATGTAATAGATCTGGTCACATGGTGGAGCCTTTTCCCATAAAAATGAACCCAAATGAGAAAGTAGGGAAAACAAAATAGGTGAGAAAACACCTTAAGGAGTCCTAGGAGAAATATTATAGTTCTATGGAGTTAGATAAGAGGGTGGAAGCAACCACGTTGATCTGAGATCAAATTTAGGAGGCTAAAATGGTTGAGGGGGTCAACTCAAGGACCATAATGGTTGAACTGGCATAGTCAGACTCAACAGGTGAGTTAATCTAGTTTCCCTAGTTTAGTGCTTCTAATCCCCTTTTAGGAGGTTATGTTACTCTAGTTTATTTGCATAACCCATTTGAATACCTCAATTTACAACCTAATATGGTGGATAATCATCCTTCTAAGGACTCGGTTATCTAAAAATTAGATTACCCTAAGGGGTGTCCAATCCTTGGTCTACTAAAGGGGTCACCTAGTCCAAAGACATGAAACCATAGGAAAGGTGGCAATGATATAGGTGTTAAAAAAAAGGTGGGAAAACCATCAAATGGAACTTGACATGCTAGGGAGATAGAGGTAAAAGTGGAAAAGGAGGCACAAACCCAGTTGAATATGGAAATTGGGAGGAAGCAACTAAAAATAGACTCCTATCAAAACCCTAAAACCCTATTTGAGAGGAAAAAACCAATCCTAAATCCTAGAAATGAAGCTAATATCATGGACCATTAGAGGCCTTAATAGGACCTCCAAGTAGAGGGTCCTTTCATATCTTAGAAAATAAGTTCATTCAAATATTATTCTTCTCCAAGAAACTAAGATGGATGTTTGAAATACAAATGTAGTCAAAACATTAGTATGGAAAGAAGTAGATTTCATAGCTAGTTCGTCTCAAGGAGCCTCTAGGGGCATTATTTGTCTTTGGGACCTCAAAAAACTATTTAGGTAAATACTAGTAGCTTTAGATAGAGTTATAAATATTATGTTTTGTTGTAAGGAGTCTGGTCAAAGATGGGTTTTATCAAACATCTATGCTTCCAACTCAAGGATCAATAGAATAATCTTGTGGGGGTCCTTAACAGCCTTGAAAGAAGTTTTTAAGAATGAGATATGGATCCTTGCTAGGGATTTGAACATCTCCTTATTCCAATAAGACAAAAGGGTGATATCACTTTGATAACCAAATGGATGGAAGAGTTTTCCTCCTTTGTGAATAGTGAAGAACTTATGGACTTGGATTTGAAAGGATATAGATTCACATGGAGAAATATACATTTAGGAGATCAACATATCTAGATTATATTAGACATAGTTCTAATTTCCAAACAAGGTCTTTCATTTTTTAGGGATGCTTCCCTAAGCTCGTTGCCTAAGGTGGGTTTAGATCACAACCCGATTTTGTTTGAAATTTTTTAAAATCCCCCCTTTTACCCTTGATCATTCAATTTTGAATGCATGTGGTTACAACATTCAGATCTTGAAAAAAATAATAGAGAATGGTGGTCTACTAAGTTTTTAGGTCTCCTCATCTCTCAGGTGACCTCTAAACTTAGGTTAATCTCAAAGCTTGGAATAATCTAGTCTTTGGAAATATTCTTAAGAAAGAAGATGTTTAAAAGTAATTAGAATAAATAGACTATTCCTTAGAGCTGGAGAATCTATCATGGGATAAAAGGCATAATGAGAGAAAAAATATGGATGAACTTCATAACATTTTGACCAGTGAAGAAGTGTTGTTGAGGTAAAATTCAATGGCATTGTGGCTTAAGAAGGGATATAAGAACATAATTTTTTTCCATACATCCACTTTGTGGCATAGAAGTCATAATAGAATCACAAAATTTTCCAAGGTAGATGGATCCAAAACTAGGGACGTTTAGGACATAGAGCTGAAGCGGTTTTATTTTTTAATTCTCTTCTAGGTGACTTCAAATTTGGGGACAAAATGACAAAATCAAATCTCCTAAACATCCCCTACCTGGTCTTAGAATATATGAAAATTGTTCTCAAAAACCCCCTCTAAGATGATGAAATTAGTAAGGCAATATTTTCCATGGGAAGACTAAAACCCCCAAGCCATATGGTTTTCCCCTCACATTCTTTTAGAAGTTTTAGCACATCTTGGGTAAGGAGATTGAAAAATGCCATGCGAGATATTCAAATATCTAGTTACATCCCAAGTGACGTGAATTCTACCTTCTTAGCCCTTATTCCCAAAATTGTAGGGGCTAAGAACTTCAAGTACTTTCACCCTATTAGCCTATGCAATATTATATACAAAATCTTAAAAAAGTCATTCGAAAACAAGATCAAATCCTTTTTACCCTATCTTATTGACCAAGCTCAGAGTGACTTTGTAGTAGGTAGATAAATTTTAGATGGTATTATTATTTTTCATGAGCTTATTTACTCTATGGATAAGAGTGGTAGACCTGAAAGCTTCCTCAAACTTGACATGAAAAAAGCATACAAGAAATTTTCCTACAACTTCCTACTAAAGGTTTTTAATAATTTTAGCTTCAATAGTAGGTGGATGGAATTGAACAAATCTTGCATCTCAATGGTAAATTTTTTTATCCTAATCAATAGCTCTCTAGCTAGATACGTTCAAAGATATAGAGGAATTACTTAAGGAGACCCTCTTTCCCCTTACCTCTTCATCCTAATGGCCAAATTTTTGGGTAGAAATTTGAAGGCTAGTCCTATGGTGATGGACATTAAACCTACTCTCCCATTGGATCTAATTTCACATCACTAATTTGTCAATGATACATTGATATATTTTTTGACATTTTTTTCCCAAGATTTATTTATAAATGATATTTTTTTTAATCTTTTGAGAGGGCAATGGGGCACAAAGTAATTTTTATTAAGAGCAAGATATTTTTAGTCTATCATTCTTGTAACACTTTGATATTATTTTACAGCTTGCCATATCACATGTTGGTGTAATATTAAGCTTAAGATGATAAAATCCAAGGTGAAGGATATGCATACATGATATGCAAAGTACCAAAATAATGAAAACCTATAAGTAATAATCTTATTTTTTAGAAATTCAAAAATAAGGATCAATGGATGTGAAGGATGTGTTTTATATTTTAAGGATTATTAAAATAATAGTATTTATAAATAAATATATTACATGAAAAGATATTCAAAATTAGATCACTTCTAGAATTTTTTGGTTTTGGCCATTAATCCTATATATGTTGATCATATATTATATATTTACTTAGTTAATTAGATCAATGAATAAATTTATATGTATTGTAAAAATAATTTGTGTCTCCTCTTTACTTTTTTATAATATTTTTTCTTCTCTATAAACCAACATAGGCTTTAGCTTGGAGCAGTCAAATTTTGGGTTGCCAATATCTAGAATATCAAAGGAGATGTAGGTATCAACTTATACCCAAATGGTTATTTCTTTTATTTTCTAAAGAGGAGGATAGTGATCAAGTTTTCAAGGTATCCCCTAGTTTTATGGTCAAACGAGGCTTTTCATGAAGCCTTGGTAAACTAGATTTTGGCCAAATGAATGAATGCCATCCTTATCCAAATTTTGGGTGAGGTTTTTTTGCTCTGAATTTTATAATGAAAAATCATTTGAAGCTATCAAAAATACCCTAAGGGTATACATAGGGACATTAGATAGGATACATTAATTTATGTTTTAGACCTATGCATGGGTTTGCATTTATTTAAACATGGTAAACCCTATTCTAGAGAAAAATAAGCTAAAGGTAGGAGATATGGAATGAGATCAATCAATTAACTATAAGAATATTCCTTTTACACTTTGAATATATCATGAATATGGTCATATCTTCAAACCTTATTTTCAAAATCTACAAAAGGCCATAGGTGAAGAAGGCAACAAGGTGGGATTTTAGCTAGGCAAAAACAAACAAACAACTCTTAAAAATGGAAAACTTGGCATGAAAATTAGGAATAATAATATTTTTGAAAGATTACAAACTAAATAAGGATTCAAGGATGGGGAAATTTTGGAGTCTCTGGAAACCCCAAGAGAAAGAAATAATTATGAGGGTTTGGTAAGCCTTGAAGATATCCACATAGGGGTGGACATCAATAGCATGGTAAAAAAGGAGGTCCCTTCTCAACATATTTATAAAGGTGAAGAATTTTCCCATATGCAAGGTAATGATCAAGCAATGAAATATCTCTAGTCTATGGAAACTACCTATACCAAAAAAGAAAACAATTTGGTACTTGTAACATAAAAACCTAAATAAAAATAAAAGCTTGATGATTAAAAAAATTCTAAATAAACTAAAGGTCATAAATGTGGTTCCTAACAAAAAAGAGGGAGAAATCCAATCAAGAAGTGCTCCAAAAAATAACACTATAAGGAATAGAAGAGGGTTACCAAACATAGATCGATGATATATTGGATACCAAAAGGTAGAAGTAAAATCCATGAGGATAATCACCTAGAATATAAGGGGCTTCCATTCATTCAAATTAAAAATGGTTAAGAAAATAATAAGTAATGAAAAGCCTGATGTTTTTTCCATTCAATAATATCAAATACCATTTAAATAATTAGATAGGATTAAAAGGAAAATTTGGCCCAATAGTATTATCATTTTAAGTAATATTGAACGTTTCTCAAGGAGGCTACTTATACTATGGGATAGTTTACAAATAGAGTGTGCCATTTATATATTTTAGAGAAACAGGACTGATATCAAGGTAAAATGGCTAGACATTGGTTCGTATATCTAATCTACAAAAGTAAAAACAAATATCCAAGTTCTATAATATAGGGGATCCAAACTTTGGCTCATAAAAATATCTATTAAGGTTGACAACAAACCTAAAATAATCCCATTTTCCTTTGAGATAATGTGGCTTAGGCATGCAAAATTTGATGAACTAGTGGAGGGATGGTGGAAAGAAGAATTTTATATTTAGATTTTACAACCAAACTTCAAATATTAAAGCAAAAACATTAAAATTTAGAATAGAGAAGATTTCAAAAACAATTGAAGATAAATTTTAGCTAGAAAGTTACCTTTGAAAAATTGAGGAGGATCTATAACATGTTAAGGATGACGCTCATCTAGAACAAGAAAAACAATTATTGGGTACTTTTAATGAATTTTACCAAAAAGAAGAAATATTTTGGCAACATAAAACTAAAGTGCAATAGTTGAAATACAAATTATTTTATTATACCACTTTGGCTCATTGGTAACATAATAGTATCTCAATAATAAAAAAATACTTAGGGTTAGGTAATATTTTCTCCAAGAGATATTTATGATCACATCATCTCATTCTTCAAGTTATTATATGAAGAGGATATCAAAATCACATGCTTAATTTCATCCAAAAATTGATCACTCCATATCAAAATTCTTTTCTAACAAAGGAAGTGGAAGAAGTGGAATTGAAAGAAACCCTATTCCAAATGAAAATATTTAGGATACATGGCCCTGATAAATTTCTCATAGGCTTCTTTCAACACTTTTTGTATCGATTGAAATATGAAATTATAGTTGTGGTTCAAGAAATATTCAATAGTAAATGGATGTTTGATATGTTGTGTCACACCTTTCTTCCACTCATTCTAATATGGATAATGGAAAAAGAGTGGATGAATTAAAACCTATTTCCTTATGTAATAAAATTTGTAAAATCATTTCCCAGGTCACCACAACTAGGCTGAATTGAATTTCCTAGACATAATTTACAATGAGCAAAAAAAATTTGTTAAAGAAAAAAATATTCTAGATAGAGTCTTTATCAATTATAAATTAATCCACTCTCTCAAGAGTAAAAAAATATGTGGCCCACTCATTAATATGGATATTATAAAGACCTTTGATAGAGTATGTTGGAATTTTTTAGATAGAATGATGGAAAAATTTAGTTTCAATGAAGATTGGAGACAATGGCTAGCCTCCTTATATAAAGACCCCTCCTTGGTTTTAATCAATGGAATCTCAAGATAATTCTTTAAAATATCAAGGGGCCTTAGTTAGGGAGGCCCCATATCTTGCTACTTATTTATCATTGCTATATAAGTCCTAGGTAGGCTCATAAAAAGACAGATCCTATGACTTAAGATAAACTATAGGTGTCACTTAATTACTCACTATCAATTTATGGATGATACTCTCTTAGACATAAATACAACCCTAAAGGAGATCAATAGAGTTAAAGGTTTTCTTATGACATATGAGATTACTTCTAGACAAGAGATCAACAAGATAAAATCTAAATTATATGGAATCAATCTAGAAGAGAGACACATTAGATTATATGCTTGCCAAACTAGTATGGGTATTAGTGCCCTCCCTAGTACCTACCTAGGTATGATCATATTTATGAATGGTACATTAGAGAGTTTTGGGAGCAAATAATATCTAAATTCCATAAGAAAATGACCTCATGGAAAGCAAAATGGTTATATGTGGCAGGCATATTGGTTAAGATGAAAGTAGTCTTTGGAGCTCTACCCATATTTTGGATGGGTGCATTCGGGCTCCCCAATGAGATCATAAAAATAATGAAAAATATCATGAGAAAATTTCTATGGAGAGGAAATACTAAAGATAAAATTCATCTAGTAGCCTAGGGTAAAATTTGTATAGTAAAGAGTTAGGAAGGTTGGGAATCATAAACCTTTAGTTAAGAGGGTAATTTTAGGAAAATCATTTCAAATAATCTGTGAAGATCATGAATCCATATAGAACAAGTTCTTTAGAGAAAATTATTTATATGGGAATGAACCTGAAAGAATTTTCACCATTTAAGACACCCCTGGGGATCACTCATCTAGAATAACTTTAGGAGGATTAGGGAATTAATACCAAGATTTCTCAAATGGGATGTTCAAATAGGATTAAAGGTTAACTTTTGGAAAGATAACTAGTTAGAAAACCAACCTCCTGATTTCAATAAAAAATTATAAAACATTCAAATCTTTATTTATAGGACCTGAGGAGATTCTGTACAGAACTAATAGAATTAAATAAAGAAAATAAAATGGAAGAGCTATTAAAAAGTGAAAGATACTTGTAACTATCCCACCTAAGTATAGTTATGAAAGGATAGCTATTAAATCCCTCTTGCTTAATCATAGAGTAATGGATTCTAAGGGTGACGTCAAAATAATATGAAGTCCCACACCTTTGTGAGAATACATTGTCAAATCCACTTATTTTACCTTCATAGAGGTAAAAATTAATACTGCATTAGTGTGGAAAATAGGTTTTGTATTCCAAACCATGGGAAAAAACTACATTTTCCTCTAGTTGGTTGTAAATGAAAAATTTATATCTGGGGAGAAAATGAATAAGAGGGGTTGGCATAAAATACTTAAATATGTTTTGCATTATAATGTAGAAAAAGTGTTCTTAATATTCTCCTCCATAATATTCTCCTCCACTTATATTTCCCTATAAGCTATGAGGGAAATTAATGGAAAAATTCAAAATATGCTATCTTATGCTTACATATTTTGAGGTATTGTTCTTTGAATGGGAAAAACCCTTTGGTAAGGATCTCCTATTCCTATGGCACATGATCCTAGTCATTATTTATTGGTGCATATGGTTGGAAAGGAATGAAAGGATATTTAGGAAAATTATATCTAATGAAGAGAAAGTATAAAATATATTTGAGGCTCCTCTTGCAAAATTATTTGAATTTTACTATTCCCACATTCAACAATTAGAGCAAGAGATGATAATTTTAAGCTCTTGGGAGGCCATTAAAACTATTGTGGAAAAATATGAGTTAGGATTCAATAATAATAGATACATTGATGATGAAACTACAAATATATCTTGGATCAAACCTATTCAATTATATTAAAAGCCCAATTTTGATGATGCTAGTAGGGGTAACATTTTCCCAAAAACTTATGGATGAGTCTTGTGAAACAATCATGGCTCTTCCATTGACATTAGGGCTAGCTAAAATATCCAAAACACCAACAACCTTGATAAATCAAAAGTTATATCTTGGATCAAACCTATTCAATTATATTAAAAGCCCAATTTTGATGATGCTAGTAGGGGTAACATTTTCCTTACAACTTATGGATGAGTCTTGTGAAACAATCATGGCTCTCCCATTGACATTAGGGCTAGCTAAAATATCCAAAACACCAACAACCTTGATGAATCAAAAGTTATAGTTGTTAGTGCATATCAATTGCATTAACTTTATTTCATTAATTAGGCACATCCTTTGGTTGGTTAAGGAGGTTACCCAAAAGGGGAGTTGGTTGGGTAGCCAACCAACTTATTTGAAACTTGTATTTATACCCATACAAAATCAATGAATACTTGATCGCTTTATTATTTTCATTGCTGATTTGAACATGGTACCAAAGCAGGCGCTAAGATCGAAGTAGAGTGAGCAAAGTAGGCACTAAGCCTGAGGTGGATCGAGCAGAGTGGGTGAGATCAGAACTAGGTGAGGATTGAGGTGAACATGAAACCTTCGAACACATGGAACAAAAAAATGACATGTGATGGGATACAGGTGACTTGGAAGCTGTCTAGACTCACCAGGCTCAAGGGAAAAAGAAAGCATGGCTTGATTGCTCGAAGGCAATCAAAGTCATAATACGAAAAAATTAACAAAAATCCTTTCCGTTCCCCTTGCCTCATGCATGTGGGATAAAGGGCATAAAAGTTTTTTTATTTTTTATTTTTCTTTTCTCTCTATCATAGGAAGCAACGAATCGAAGATTTTTGGGTTCGATTCTGCTAAAGTTTTTTTTACCCTACCAACGCAGACTGAGAGCGGATCAAAGGGTTTCATGTTCAATTCTATTGAAGAATTTTTTTATACTGCTAATGCATACTGAGAGGGTTATTTGCAATGTGTTACCTAATATTTCAAGTTTAGATAAAACCACCTACCCTCATTTGTTTCACGCCTTGCATTATTGTGACGACGGGGTTTTTTCAACTACCAACAGTTGCCACCACAAGGGGGTTCCAAATACCAAATAACACCTTATGGGGGGTTTCAAATACCAACAGGTGCTATTTCATGGTATCTCAGTGTCCAGAATAACTTTTGGGTGTCACCGTGGTGGTTCGGTATTTCAATTGCGACGGTTTGGTGGGGGGTTCAAATCCCACCAAAAGTCGTGCCATTCTCTGACTTGGGGTTGTTTAAAAGGTTTGTTGACCATTGTTGTTTCACCACTCACTTTCATTGAGGTGGTTTGGTCTTCTTCATTTGGAAGGTGTGCTTGGGAGTTCCAATCCCACCCCCACCATTTTTTTGAAGAACGAGACACTGCCTACAGCCCAGTTCGAGCAACACAATTTCAAAACAAAAGTTGCTAACAAAAAATCAAAGCAACATTTTTTTTTGCTAAAAAAAGTCACTAAAACAAAAAAAATAATATATTTTTTTTGTTAGATGTGTCTCATTCTTTGTCGAAAAATAATTGTACGACAGACACTACAGCGCAAAAGACTACGAGTAGGGGGGGTCCGGGGGGGCCGGAGGCCCCCAAGGACCCCTGGCTATAGTAAAGGTGATTACGTAATAGGTGATGGCTCAGGGTGCGTAGGGGGATGCCCTCGGATACGATGAAAGTGTTAGATGCTAGCGAAGCCGGTCGAGAGAAGCCGATGAAGCCGACGGTGATTTTTTCACCTACTTTTATCGCTATTTTTCACCTACTTTTATCGCTACTTTTGGAGCAACCCCCGGGATTCCCACGGTTGGTGGGTGGTTAGTGGGTGTGGGTGGTTTAGCCCATGGTGTTGTATCCACGGTACCCTAATACAACTTGGTGGTTTAGGGTTGTATGATTTTCCTTATATAATTATTGTAATGTTCCATTTTAGGGATGAGAGAGAGAATAATATATCAAGGAGGATAGACTCTTGTTTGCTGGACTAGCCCAAATTGGGTGAACCAGGGTAAATCTTGTGTGTTATATGTGCATTGAATGGTGTCATTATTTCCTTAGTTATTATTTTTGCATTATTTCTAGAATATGTTTCTATAATTTCTCTTCATTTGGTATCAGAGCCAAGTCATTAGCCATAGGGGGACGCCTTTATTGCTAGGGTTTAAATATGTTTGAAGAAGATCTAGGGTTTCTAGGAGTGAGAGGAAACCTATTCTGGAGTGGGAGTTATGCAGAAGGAGTTTTAAGGAAAAATGTCAGGAAATCATTCAAGGATAGAGATCGAGAAATTTGACGGCAAAAGTTATGGAAGTTAAAGATGGAAGATATGCTCGTGGACAGAGATCAGTGGGCTACTATTTCAGAAACAACAAAACCTACGGGTACTTTCGATGAAGATTGGGAGAAGATGAATCGAAAAGCAAGGAGTCTGATTCAACTGTGTCTTGCAGATTCGATGCTCATCAATGTTTCGGGAGAAGCTACAACAAAGGATCTCTAGGAGAGGTTAGGGGCTTTGTATCAATCAAAGTCCCTAGTGAACAAATTATTCCTTAGAAAGAAACTATACAATCTTAGGATGCATGACGGGGATTCGGTTGCAGATCATCCGAATGCATTCAATACGATGGTAAGTCAACTAACATCCGTAGAAATTAAGTTGAGTGAGGAAGATAAATGCATTACTTTGTTATGCTCTTTACCAGATTCATGGGATAACTTAGTAGTAGCAATTGGTAGTACAACTTCATCCACATTGAAGTTTGAAGATACAGTGGCATCTCTATTATATGAGGATATGAGGAGAAAAGCCATGGAGGGCACATCTAAGGAAGCCCTAACAGTGAGAGGGCGTTCCAAGGAGAAGGAAAAATCTAGATATGGTGATAGGTCTAAGTCTAAAGGTAGATCCAAGTCTCGGGGGGAGTTTGAGAGAAAATGCTAGAATTGTGGCAAGCCTGGTCATATGAAGAAGGATTGCAGATCAAAGAAAGCTGAGTCTATAAAAAGTCTGATGAATCGACTTCCACGAGAGATGAATAAATCCATTGATGAAGCGGGGGATGTATATCCGGCATCCTGCTCATCGTGCTCCACACGATCGGATAAAAATGATTGGTTGATTGATACTGGTGCCTCTTTTCATATGACTCCTCATAGAGGGTGGTTCAGTGAATATGAAAGATATGATGGAGGGGAGGTACTATTGGGAGATGATTCACCACTCAGAATCATGGGTCATGGAAGAGTGAAAATTTTGCTGTAGGATGGTAGGGTTAAGACCCTACCAGGTGTGATGCATATTCTGGTACTTACTAGAAATTTGATAGGTGTTGGCAAGGGGAGTTCGGATTGGAACATTGTATAAGCTATTGGGAAGCACTATGACAAATGAGTGCAATAGCTCAACTATTCCTAAGGTTGATTCTGATAAAAGCTCAACACTCTGGCATCAAAGGATGGGACATATTGGAGAAAAGGGATTATGTACCCTGTACACAATAGGTATGGTTCATGGTATCCCTAATTACTCAATGTCTTTCGAGTTCTGTGAACATTGTATTTATGGTAAACAAAATCGGGTTAGTTTTCCATCTAGTGCCATAAGATCTAGTGGGGTACTAGATTTGATCCACAGTGATATTTTTGGTCCTTTTCCTATGCCGTCTCTTGGAAAATCACGGTATTATGCTTCCTTTGTTGATGAATTTTCAAGATATGCATGGATTTACTTTCTTAAGAGCAAAGATGAAGTGTTTGAAAAATTTAAGGAATTTAAAGCACTTGTTGAGAATCAAACTGATAAAAGGATTAAGGTGTTGAGGTCTGATAATGGAGGGGAATATTATTCTAATGTATTTGAGAAATTTTGTAAGCAATGTGGTATTGCAAGACAGAAGACTACTCCATATACACCTCAACAGAATGGAGTTGCAGAGAGGTTGAACAGATCACTGATGGAGAAGGCTAGAAGTATGCTTAGTGGTGCAGGTTTGGCACAGGAATTCTGGGCAGAAGCAGTGAGTGCAGCATGCTACTTGCGAAATCGGTCACCTACATCAGCATTTCCAGATCAAACTCCATTTGAAGCTCTATTTGGTAAGAAACCTTCTATTTCACATCTCAGAGTTTTTGGCTATGATGCATACATGCATATTCCAAAGGAGAAAAGAAGTAAGCTAGATAATAAGGCTGTTAAATGTATCTTTATTGGTTATAAATATGGTTTTAAATGATATAAGCTTTGGAATCCAAAAACTAAAAGTACAGTGTATAGTAGAGATGTGGTGTTTAGAGAGATGATCAGTGATTCCAGGAAGGTAGTTACAGAAGAGGAACCTAGAACGGTCCAATTTGATCTCATGGAAAACTATCAGACAATAGAAGATCTGTAAGAGGAGCATACAGATGAGGATATGGAAGATGAGCATATAGGTGAGGATATGTAAGAGGATGAAGAAGAGGTTCATACACCTGTGGTAAGGATATCAACACGAGAAAGGAAGCAACCTGAAAGGTATAGTCCATTTGCTTTTCCTACTTCTTTTGTACTATCTATTACTGATGAAGATCCTAGAACAGTTAGAGAAGCTGTTAATTCTGGAGAGGCAAACCATTGGGAAGAGGCCATGGATGGAGGAAATGATGTCCTTGAAAAAGAACAGAACATGGGATTTAGTGAAATTACCAAGTGGTAGGAAAGCAATAGGTTGCAATTGGATCTTTAAGAAGAAGCAGAATGCTGAAGGTAAAGTGAAGAAATATAAAGCTCGCCTGGTTGCTAAATGTTTTTCCCAGGTTGAAGGAATTGATTATGGTGAAGTTTTTTCTCTCGTTGCAAAGCTAACATCAATTAGATTTATGTTAGCTGTGGCTGCTGCATTTGATCTTGAAATAGAATAGATGGATGTGAAAACTACATTCCTTCATGGAGATTTGGAGGAAGAAATCTATATGAGGCAGCCTGAAGGTTTCACTGTTGTAGGAAAGGAGGATCTGGTATGTAAATTAAAGAAATCATTGTATGGACTGAAACAATCACCTAGAATGTGGTACCAAAAATTTGATACTTATGTTTTAGGAATTGGTTTTGTTCGTAGCAATGCTGATCACTATGTGTATTCAAATAAAATTGGTAATGTAATTGTCATTATAGTTCTTTATGTTGATGACATGTTACTAATTGGAAATAGCAAGAAACTGGTCAGGGAAGTAAAGTCTCAGTTGGCATCACAATTTGACATGAAGGATCTTGGCCCTGCAAATTTTATATTGGGTATGCAAATAAAAAGAGATCGCTCTAACAGAAAGTTGTGGCTGGATCAAAAAAAGTATGTTGAGATAGTGTTGAAAAGGTTCAATATGCAGGATTGCAAACCGATGAAGGTACCTATTTATTTAGGTGAAAAATTGTCTGCTGAACAATGTCCAAAAATAGAAGAGGTAGAGGAAATGTCACATATTCCTTATGCAAATGCTGTAGGTATTTTAATGTATGCCATGGTTTGTACTAGAGCAGACATTGCCCATGTAGTGGGAGTCTTGAGTAGATATATGTCTAAACCTGGTAAAGAGCATTGGACTGCTGTGAAAAGGGTGTTCAGATATTTGTGTGGCACCTCTGATTTTACAATTTGCTATGAGGGTATAGGTAAAGAAAATAGACAATTGGATATAGAAGGGTTTGTTGATGCAGATTGGGCTAGAGATCCGGACAGGAGAAGATCTACTAGTGCTTATGTATTCAATTTGTTCGGAGGGGCCATTAGTTGGATGAGCAAGAGGCAGACTATTGTTGCTCTTTCAACTACTGAAGCTGAGTATATGGCAGCCACTGATGCAAGTAAGGAAGCTGTATGGCTGCAAAGACTATGCACTAAAATTGGGTTCTTTCAAGGAGCTGTGAAGATAAACTGTGACAGTCAGAGTGCCATATTTTTGGCAAAGAACCCTGCTTACCATTCAAGAACGAAGCACATTGATACAAAGTTCCATTTCTGCAGGGACATGCTTGAACAGAGGAAAGTGTTGCTGGAAAAGGTATACACCAAGGAAAATGTTGCAGATGCTTTAACCAAGGCTGTAAGAACTGAAAAGTTTAGATTCTGTTCAATTGAAATGGGTCTGGAAAAGTATTCAACAAGTGGGAGAATGTTGGATGTGTCTCATTCTTTGACGAAAAAGAATTGTACAATAGGCACTACAACACAAAAGACTATGGGTAGGGGGGGTCCGAGTTAAATTTAAATTTATTTCATTAATTAGGTGCCTCCTTTGGTTGGTTAAGGAGGTTACCCAAAAGGGGAGTTGGTTGGGTAACCAACCAACTTATTTGCAACTTGTATTTATACCCATGCGAAATCAATGAATAGTTGCTCGTTTTATTATTTTTATTACATATTTGAAAAATAGTGAGGGGTCTATTAGGCTCTCTTCATATGTATACCCATAAATTATGTATGTTAAGAGACTCACAAATTGTCCTTCATGCTTTAAAGAAAAGGAAAATGCACAATTATATATTGATCATCAAAATTGAGGAATTATGGGAGGCACTTGGTAGACTCCCACTAGTTGAATTTCACAATGTAAAACATTTGATCAAAACGTTGATTGACTAGTTGGCCAATTGGACCATTGAAAAAAACATTCAAGAAGAAAAAATCATCCTTGAAGATGAGATCAAGCAAAAAAATAACTTAAGAAAATTATTACAACTTATTCAAAATTATGTGGCTTAATTTAGCATGCAGGGTATATAATAGCAATGAGTGTAGGACATGTAGTATATATGATTTGACATTGGATATTATAGAGTAATATGCTATATATACAATTACATGATACTTAATAGATAAAACATTATCAACGATGATTACAAGTTAATTTAACTATTTTCATTCACTTTAATAATTCTAAGGATTCAAACAATTAGCAATCCAATATGCAACTAAAGATCACTTTAACAAAATAAACTAATTACTAAATGTAATAGAAATGAATTAAAACAAATGTATAAAGGCCTTAATCATTCCAAGGACTTCAATTATTAGAAATTAAATAGGTAGTCCAAATAGCAGAATTACTTTAATAAAATACATAAACAATTAAGTGTAACTAGAAAAAACATAGAGTAAAATATTAACATAAAACCTGTAAACACATAGTACTGGAGATCAAACAGCTATCATTTAATAGATTAGCAATAATTACAATGCAATAGTATAAAATAACTACAAATCCAACCCATGTAATGAGGTCTTACTCTTTGCTCATATTTATAATCTGTGTATTGAATCTTGCACCATAAGATTTACATTTAGTTAAGAAAATAGTTACAGACAACTAGACATAATGTTCTAGAAGCGGACATGGTCGATCTAGATTGCATTCTGCATATGTATTTGATTTTGGCCCATCAATATACAATGGCCTTCTACAAGTATTTGTATTACTAGGGATCAACTAGAACTAGCTGTCAAGCACCATGGTGGTTATAGGTTTGAAAATGACCTTAAACTAAAATCTACTCGAACCTAGGTTCTTTAGTTGGTCATAGAGCTCACTTGGGCTAAAATTATGGTTTTAGGCAGTTAAAAACTTGAGAAGCTTTTATTTTTATATTATTTACTTTATATGCATGATATTTAATTCAATATTGGACATGATGACATTATTAGCTTGAATGGCATGGCTTCTAGCACTTTCAACTTGATGTGTTTCCATACTAGTTTTGGGTACTTTTACCTTTTCCATGTTACCCCAATCTCTTCTTGATTTTTTTTATACCATCAATAAGAGTTGTAGTCTCTAGTATCACAACCATGGGAGGTCCTTGAATGTTGACTCAAATGATCTCGAGTGCTTCATCTCTTTGGTTGATATCACTGCTTCAAGAGATCTAGAATAAATATAAGGAAACTTTAGGTGTTTTTTGGTAGGTGACTTCCTTTTTTATCTTAGATCAAAGCATTTTCAGCCCTACTAAGTCATGATGTCTAAGTTTATCTGGTTTCGAGAAGTTTTAAACTTGTGCAATGTGTTTTGCACATTCCCATGACAATGAAGATTTGTGTTGATTTTCTTGTTGATGTAGGCCCAATCTTGGGCATTCTTCATTCATTCTATATTTGAAAAATTTGTAATACTTAGTGAATTTTTAATATTCAATAGATATTCTCCTTGCTATGTAATGTGGTCAAAAATTAGACCCACATGTTTGGTTCCTCCTAAGGGATTACCACTTGTGGTAATTGACTACCCAAATAGCTTTCCTTCTATATCATGCACTTAGGAAGAAGAGAAGGAGATGAAAATAGATAGAAGATAAAATCTTGAGGGAGAGGAAGAATAATATGGTAATATATCCAATACTTATAGCAAGATGGAGGAGGAATATGGATCATAGAAAGTGGAATATAGGATATGATGAAGAGACATACACACAGATTAGTGGTATAGAAGAAAATAACTGAATAAAAGAAAGGTGATATGATGCTACATGCAATATTATTTAGAAAAAATGGGAAAAGTAGAAACTAAAGAAAATATGAAACATGGAGTTGATGGAACAATGCATAATAAAATGTAAAAAGAAAAATGATATGGAAAGGAGAAAGAGAAGAAAATGAGATATGGTGCAAGGGGTACTTGGATCATGGTATACCTCCCATAAAATTGTACCTCCATGAGAATACTCTACTATAGTCAAAAGATATTTCAGGTCCAGACAAGATGCCTTAGTAAAATATTCTAGGTGCTTGTAGTCCAAAGTTCACCATTCTTGCATTTTTCCTTTTTTTTTTTTATGTAGTTCAACAAGAACCTCCCTTGTATATAACTTGTAGCCATGCATGTCTTTGCTTCTACCTCTAAGCTTGTATCCATACTGAAAAGCATTTATTTTGTTTTCAAGGTATGTTAAGCTTTATATAGGGGCTGAATTATTTCTAGTTGATCTGTTGATGATGACTACACACTCATACTTTCTGATTGGCCACTTTTTCTAAAAAATATGAGTTGTATGAATTATCTATTTGCATGCCTTATTTAACATTTCCATGCCAACTCAATTATTACATGTAGTATAGATTGTCCCATGACACATTCTTGACATTATATGTAAACATTGCTCATGCCATGTCATGAATTTGAGTACCTTTTCTACCACCTATCCAGTTTCCCTTGTCTTGTTCATTGGTCTATGGAGTTAGGGGATGACAGTGGATTATATTGTGTAGGGTGATAAATTATTACATGAATTAAGTGTGTGGATTTGTGGCTATGATATCTACACATGCGAGTTGCACAAGCTTACACAAATTTTTCCTTTCTTCATGATCTAATATTTTTTTCTATCTAATCATGCTTAGAAATTATTCATTTTAATAGCTTTAATATATATATATTTAGTACCTTGTTCTATGTATAGAATATTACTATAAAATACTAGTTTACTAGTTATCTATCTTATTTTATTAAACTATAATCAACCTTTTATTTATATGTTGTCTATTTACACAAAATATGGCATGATTGTTCATGTCTAGCATAAGTGATCTCTGTAATATTTCCTATCATTTTATAATGTCCTAATTATATGATATCAAAATTGAGATTATCTTCATAGTTGATTCCCAAAGACTCATAGTTGTCTTTAGAAGCTTCTAAAACCTATTTGAATTTGCTCAGTTCTCAAGGGATTCATGTTTTTGGACCAGTGCAATGGTCATATATAATTACTTTGAACTAAGCTTCATGTTACTGAGTATTGATATTGCCACATATTCTTGTTGATTTCCTAGAAGCATACTCATTATCAGGTCACTTTATGTTTAATTTGATATTTTTTATCTATGCTCCTTTCTTGAAAATTTATTTTTATCAAACAACCAAAAATGTTGAGGCTTGTACTCCTTTATATTTTTGGAAGAAACATAGCTAGTTATTGAATTTGACTATTTAAAAAAAAATTATGTAGGTAAAATTATAAATGTTGCAACTCTTGCCACATTTGATATGATTCTTCTTTTGACCAGTCACTTATCTATATATTTACATTCCAAGCACTCTTCCTTTTTAGAGTTAATTTTATTTCTTTATATCCTTTAATGTAGAAGGGATATAAACCCTGATTAGGTATTCTGACAATTTTTTTGATACAGGGAATAACAATGTGACTTTGGTCATGGATAAAGCATCCTCTAATTTTCACAAGAAAATATATAGATATGCACAAGAAAAACAGGGGAGGTACATCAATAATCATTATATATTGTATCACCACAAGATCTAGGTCTCCATGTATTATCATTAAAAAATATTTTAAGAGACTAGCTGCTTTTATAGATATCCCTTTAAATGAAAATTATTTGGATTCCACTAGGTTGATGTCTAATCCCATGCTTTTACAAATTTCTAGTTGCATAATTGTGATTCCAACCTCTAGATCGACCACACAATTATGTAGTATGCATTTTTAAAGAGAGAGAAATAAAATGGAGTAGACTAGTTTCTTTGCATGCCCAAAGATGTCTTTATTGTTGTCGATTTGCCACTATTTTCTGATTTTTATAGAGAAAACTCAACTAAATCTACTTTTTTGACTACTAACAGGTCTTCTCTTAGATCTTCTTGTGTTGGAGCAAGAGCGTTGAATAACTATTGGAATTGCTTCACTATTTCTTCCCTCTATTTCAAAGTCATGGCTAGAAAATACTTCTTATACAATTCCATTATTTATTACCTAATGATTATACCTCTAGAAATGGTACTTGAGAACATGATTAAACTTACTTTTATCCACTTTGTGCAACTAAAAATAGAGTATAATTAGGACTATGCACTGCTTCTTGTTCATTATAATTAGGAGGTGTTTCTTCCAAGGACGTGTACTCAGGTATTGTAGTGAAAGCCACTGCATATTCTATCAATGGAGATTTTTGTAAGCATATAAGGTGTAAGCCTCTCCTATTGTATAATTATTCATGCAATGAGGGTCTACAAGTAGCTAGAATATTGATCACTTCCTACACATTTTCACCAATACATTGTTCTGTACCTTTTTCTGTGACACAATTTACAGTAGAAGAGTACCCAAAAATGGTATGTTAATGTGGTTGTTGATATTTTATCTCACAATAATCAAATATATACATTCTATTTTGAGAGAGTCACTCCTCCATTCTTCTAACATATTTAGTCAAGTTTTTAATCATTGCTTCTAGTTCTTATTTTATTTGAGAATGTCGTCTTTATGGTAGGTAGACCAAAGACCTTAGGATCTTGGGATAGATATGACTTAAATTTTTCATAATGTTGTGTATAATGTGGGCTTAGATAAAGTTCAAGTGGATACATGGTATTCCTAGGAGAGGTTTTTACCTACTATAATTAACATGTTCTCAAATAGTATCACTTCTTGAAAAATATATGGGAATCTTCTTTATTTAGATTATTGAATGAGAATACTTAGATCAGGATGACATACATGAATATAATAGAGATGAGATTGGGTAGGGAAGGGTTAAAAATCTTGAGGAATTATTATCCATGTTCTTTTGAAATGAAAATTTGTAGTAAAAAATGCAATCATAGGGGACTCTTCGAATGAACAAAAGAGTGGGTAACAAACAAGAATGGATTCCCAAGATAATCAAATTCATAAATAAGAGCTTTAGCTAAGTTGGCGCAACTACTAATGCTTTAGTCTTCCAAATAACTATACCATAATAACACTTTGCTTTTGAAATATAGGATGAGTAATCTAATCATTACATATTCATAGATAATGTCATATACAAGGGCTAAAGAAGCTACATATTGATAATGTTTGTAAGCTATTTTTCCATTACAATCATAACTAGAAAGAAATTTTAGGCTAACTTTGGTATTTCATGAAGAATTGGGATTTAAGTGGACTAGTATCATACTAAGGTGGACATAATGATTTAGCCATGGAAACAACATATCTTGTTTATAGGTAACGTCTAGGTCTTATATTTAAGAGAATTACCAAAAATCATTGGTAACATGGTAGATGCTCTAATTTACTTTTTATGGACCCTATAATCATATGAAGATGACACAAGCATACATAAATTACAGAGCCACACATAGAACTAATGAACTTATTATAATAAAATTTTAAGTTCTATATCAAAAATGGAGTCACTAGATGAACATACAATATTTGAAAATGAGGTCAATACTATTAATCAAATTTTAATTCCTTGAGGAAGGTGAGATGAATTAAATAATTTTATCCCACCGAGTATGCTAGAAATAACTATATTGTTGGACTAAAATATATTGTTGTTGTGGAAAGGTGTTGCACCTATTGATTTAGCCAAAGTATAAAAATTAGATGAATCAAGATTACTCTATGTTTTAACCTTTGGAGAAGGTCAACTCCTTTGAAATGATTGTTTTAGAAAAATGGATAGAAAGAGAATAAGGGTAGGAAGGAGTAAGAGATAGAAAGTTTAAGGGTAAGAGAAAAAGGTTGAAAATATGGACATGATATATTGTAGAAGCATTGGATCTTACAAAGTAATGTACTATATAGCCAATTACATGATAATAGATAAATAATTCTCAACTATGATTACAGGTTTATTTAGATATTTTCATTCAGTTGAATATTTCTACGGATTCAAACAATTAACAATATAATAGGCAACTGAAGATTACTTTAATAGAACAAACTAAGCATTGGATGTAATAGAAATGACTTAAAACAAATGTATAAAGGCTTTAATCATTCCAAGTATTTCAATTGTTAGCAATCCAATAGGTAATATAAATATCATAATTATTTTAATAGAATACACCAACAATTAAGTGTAATAGAAATGACTTATAGTAGAATATTCACATAAATTATGTAAATGCATAAAAATGGATACCAAAAAACTATTACTTCATTGATTAGTAGCAATTACAATGTACTACAAGGTAAGGCATATAAAGCCAACCCTTGTAATGAAGTATTTACTCATATTTAGAAGTTGCTTATTGAATCTTGCAATGTAATATTTACATTTAGTTAATAAAATAGTTTAGAAATCTAGAAAAAATATTCTAGAATTAGATATGGTTGGTCTAGATTGCAATTTGCATAAGTATTTGATTTTTTTCCATCAATATACAATGATATTCTACAAGTAGCTACAATATTGCGGCTCAACTAGAACCAGTTGGTGAGAACTATGGTGGTTGTATGTCTGAAAATGACTTTAAATTAAAATTTGCTCAAACTTGGGCACTTTAGTTGTTCTCAGAGCTCACTTGGGCTAAAATCATACTTTTAGAAAGTTTTGAACTTGGAAACCTTTTCATTTTATGTTATTTCCTTTGTATATGTGATCCTAGACTCAATATTAGACATGATGCCATCATTATCTTGAATGACATGGCTTTAGATACTTTCAAATCGATGTGCTTCCATCTTGGCTTCAAGTGCCTTTGCCTTTTCCATGTAGCCTTGGTCTCTTTTTGATTTTTTTTGATGTCATTGCTAGGAGTTGTACAACCTTGAGCATTATGACCTTGGAAGGTCCTCGACATTGAATCACAAGGTCTCAATCACATTGTCTCATTGGATGATGTCACTGTTTTAAGAAGTCTAGAATTAGGACAAGGCAACTCAAGAATTTGCTACTGGGTGACTTCCTTTTTTATCCTAGCCTCAGGATTTTTCAGCCCTACTAAGTCATGATGTCTAAGTTTCTCCAGTATTGATAATTTTTGAACCCGCACAATTTATTTTGCACATTCTTATGGAAATGAAGCTTTGTGCTAATTTCCTTATTGATGTAGCCCTAGTATTAGGCATTGCCATTCCCATGACATCTTTGAAAATTTTGGAACACTTAGTGAATTCTTAAGGTTCAATAGAAATTTTTATTGCTATGTAATATGGTCAAATATTAGACACTTAGGTTCATATAAGGATAGTTTGTTTACTCTAGATACATTGTTCAAAAAATATCTACTAGTGAATATTTTAAAAACTAGAGATATTTGACATAATATATTAGGACATGTAAGTGCATATTCATTAATTGAAATGAGTAAAACCAAATTCTTAAAGGATTGCCTAAAATTTCTTGGGAATCTACTATATGTCCAAAATGTATAGCAGGAAAACAACATATGATTCCTTTTGAAGTCAGTCAACATAGATCACGTGAATGATTAGAATTGCTATATACTAATCTATGCAGTCCAATGAATTCCACTAGCATCAAAGGACATAGATATTTTCAGCTATTTATTTATGATTACTCCAAAAAATGTGGATGTTATGGAATTTAAGTCAGAAGGACTCAGTTATTTCAAATAGTTCAAATTGCTAGTAGAAAAGGAAACATGCACAAAAATAAAAAATCTTCGATCAGATAGACAAGGATATTTCTTATCAAAATAATTTAATCTCTTTCTAGAAACCAATGGTATAAAAAGACAACTTACTACAACATATTCACCACAAAAAAATGGTATAGCAAAAAGAAGAAATAGATCAATTATGGAAATGATTCATAGTATGTTAAGAGAAGCACATATTTGATCATCAATAATGAGTAGAGGTAGTTAAAATAGTTTTATGTTTACAAAATAGATCACTTACAAGAATATTAAAAAATTTCACAACTAAAGAAGTATGGATAGGATGAAAAACTATAGTAAAGAGGTAAAGGATATTTTTTGTAAAGCAATAAATACATATTCCAAAGCAAAAAAGAACTAAACTAGATGAGAAAAATATGTACAAGATATTTATTTGTTATGATGATGAATAAATATGATACATAATAATTGATATAATAACAAAGAAAATCTACATAAGCAGAGATGTAGTATTTGATGAAGGAATAAAAAATTCAATTAAAGAATAAAAAACTGATTCAAAAACCAGCCTAAGTTTTTCAAAACAAGACACATCAAGTGAAGATTCAAAATCAGATATGCAATATGTAGAGAATGAAAGCATAATCCTACAAAGAAAATAATGAATATGCCTTAGAGATACACTCAAAGATTTTGTTGGTGTAAAATCTGCCTTTGGTTACGTTTGCACCCAAGACTTTACCAACATTGAAAGATCAAGCTTAAAATAGAGTTTACCTAATTCAATCTCCAGAAGAGGTTGGTTCCTTTATTTTTATGGAAAATAGGGAGAGAGTAAAATACATAAATAGAGGGAAATATAACTATTTATAAGGGCATTTAAATGGTGCATATTAGATAACAACAAAGCAATTTATACAACCTTTTATGGAAAAAAATTCTTTAAACCATTAAAATAGAATAACTAATCCTCTGGTGCAAATTTAATCAAGCATAATACTATTGGAACTATTAATTTAAGAGTTAGAAGAGCTTCAACACAGAAATTTAAAATGATAATTATAGCAATTTCTATTCAGCCTAAATTTATACAACAATTAACAACCCATACATACTTGGTACCAACACTAGTAAGCTAGAAACCAGAAAGGATAATATTTATTTTACTTTTAGAAGTATGTGTACATTGCCTTGTAAACATACAAGAGCCAATCATTTTTTTGGGTCGCTCATCCTATATATAATTTTACATAACAAAAAAACTAAAATTTGTTACAACAATATACCCATAGGCTCATTCTAATAGAGCGGTAGTAAAGAGAGCATGGGATATTCAACTAGAAATGGTTAGAATATTCCTGTTATTGTAATCCACATTTATCTTCTTAAATGTATCATGGTCTAGCTATCTTTCACTTCTCTCATTTGATCCCAAAAATATTGTGCCATCGCATCCTTTTCTCTTCACTTAGCCTTTGGGCTCAAAAATGTCACACCATCATGACATTTTCTCTTCGTTTGACCTCTTGGCTCAAAAATATTGCGTCATCGCGACCTTTTATTCTGACTTAGTGTTCAGGCTCAAAAATTTCATGCCATCATGACCTTTTATCTTCACTTAGCCTTCAGGTTTGAAAATATCATGCCATCATGACCTTTTATCTTTGTTCAGTCTCTTGGCTCAAAAATATCACACCATCACGAATTTTTCCTCTAACTTAACCTTGAGGTTCAAAAATATCGTGTCGTTGTGACCTTTTCTCTTGACTTAGCCTTTGGACTCAAAAATATCATGCCATCGTGACCTTTTATCTTCACTTAGCCTTCGGGCTCAAGAATGTCACACCATAAAGAATTTTTCCTCTGACTTAGCCTACGGGTTCAAAAATATTGCATCGTCGTGAACTTTTCTCCTGACTTAGCCTTCAAGTTTAAAAATATCACACCATCATGAACTTTTCTTTTCTCTTAGCCTTTGGGCTCAAAAATATCACACCATCATGACCTTTTCTCTTCGTTCAACCTCTTGGCTCAAAAATGTCGTGCCATCACAAATTTTTCCTCTAAATTAGCATTTGGGTTCAAAAATATTGCATTATCGTGACCTTTTCTCCTGACTTAGTCTTTAGACTCAAAAATGTCATGCCATCGTGATATTTTCTCTTTACTTAGCCTTTGAGCTCAAAAATATCATGCCATCATGACATTTTCTCTTTGTTTGGCCTCTTGGCTCACAAATATCGCACCGTCATGACCTTTATTTTACACTTAGCAAAATTTTGAGAAGGCCACTCCTTACTCCCCTTGATGTGGTCATTTTGACCTACATTATTGGTGCCTCATGGGAGAATTCTGCTAGCAAAATTTTAGAATCTAGATACTTTATCCACTAGGGAACGAAGTAAAATGAACAAAAAATAAATAAGGGGAGTTATACCAAGCAAAAAAATATTTTGTACTTTGTGTGGTCATTCATCAGGAGTGTCTTCATATATAGATTTCTCTGTGTCCTCTTGCTCAGGTGTCGTTGTGCAACTTGTTGAGGCTTTTTTAGACTTTTCATGCTTCTATTTTTCTTGGACAACTTCATTGTAGGTGGCATAGGCCCTTCTCCAAGCCTCTTCCTATGGATCTAAAGTTTCCTTGAAAGTTAGGTATAAATATTCTAATTCTTCTACTTTTTCATACAATATAACTTTTGATTTCATGTACAATTCATGCAAGCAAGAGTTGATTTAGGTGATATCCTGAGCCATACTAAATATTTTTTCTTCTTGGACCATCTCTTCCCAGCTATTTATCTTCGATTCAACTTCTACAAAAAATTTCCAAGAAGCATTCAATTCATCTTCCTCTAAGCAATTTGAATCCTTATCCCAGAAGCTAGGCATACCATAGTTTTTTTGCTATGCTTACATGTTTCAATATTATCTTAGCCTCTGCCTTGAGTTCTTGCATTATTTGTATACTTTATGTTACCAACTTGTTCTCTTGAAGAATTTCCTGGTAGCTAGTTTGGCTAGGGACCATTTTTCATCCCGAGATCTATATCTGAATATTGCTTGTGTGCTTTATGCTAGGACTTAGATTTTTTTTGCTACGGATAATATTGCTTTTAGGAGGTTGATGGATGCATCAAATTTATCTTCTACCCAATCCAATGTATCCTTAATTTTTACCATGTAGGATAACATAGGCCTTGCGTTTAAGCTCATATTTTTGATTCCTCGATCATTTCTCTCCTAACTACCTTGGATTTTTCCTTGGATAGACCACTGGTCTTATTAGTGTCATCCAAGATATGCTTTTGAAGGTATTTTACCTATTGGTTCAATAGTTGGATTTGTTCCATGACCTTCTTTTCTTCTCCTTTATAATAGGTTGCTTCATTGAACATATTTTCCCACTTCTTTGCTTCATTTTTCAATGCCTTTTCAATTGTATTTTGCTAATTCAAGGCTTCTTCCAAATGCTTCCTTGACTACTCATCCCTGAGGTATATCTCTTTGTAATACTCGAAATTTAATTATATTTTCCCTATGTGAGCTTGGGATTTTCCCCACCCATCCTCCATCGATAGTAGAGTAATATATTCGATGGTTATCTCAACTTGATAATCTTCTAAGGTCATTTTTCCTTCAAGATTTTGGATCAATGGTGTCATCTTCATGGTAGAATATTGCATGCTAATAGGATCCAAGGCTCTCCCTTCCCTGGTGTGAGCTATGTCTTTGTGAATTTGAGTGTTACGTGATTTCAACTAGGAATAAGCATTTGGGGTTGCATTTTTCAAAATTTTCAATTTGGCAATTATGGGGTTACTCTTCAAATAAGAGGAAGGAATGGATTGAAAGTTTAGAAATTTAGCAGTATAGGAAAAGGGAATGGTGGTTATGGATGCATACACATTTGGTTGTTCAATGCAGGTATCTAAGGGGACAATTGAGGATGCTGTTAGGTCAGTTTGGGCTGATGGTGGTGATGGTGGAGGCTACTAAATAGAGGAAGAAGAGGCATCACCCTGATTTGCAAAATGGGAATGGAAATTCCTCTAGGGATGAGAAGAAGAATAAGATGTAGTGAGGTTAATAGGAGACATACATGATTTATTTTATGGGTTGGTGTCTCCAATATCTGGTACATTTTTAGGAGCTTCAGTATAATTTTCTACTATCATTTTCAAGCTAGTATCTCCAGTATCCATTGCATATTTGTCTAAGACTTGCTCTTCGCTAGGGGCATCTCCGATGGGGATAAATTTTTTATCCATTTCAACCACTTCTTTGTTGTTCATATTTTTGTGTCTAGAGAGTTATTTAGTGCTTTCCCATGTGTTTTCTTCTTGGTCCCCTATTTCCTCTTGATCCCCTATTTCTTCGAAGTGTGTCTTATTGTATCCTTTTATTGTGTTTCCCTTCCTTTTTCAGTTTTGCTTTCCTCTTTCTCTAGAAGAGAGGAGCATCATAATTAGACTCTATGTCTAATGTGGAAGGTGATATGAATTTAAGAGCCACATTATTTGGGGCTTCTTCTTGCTCAATGATAATCTCTTTACCTTTGCCCTAGCTAGTCTTAACCTTTTCGATGATGAGTGGAATAGGGATACCATTGCTACTTGGTGGTACTTTATTTGCAATATTTTTAGATCATGTGGTATGATAATCATCATACCTCTTGTAAAACTCATGATCAACTTTTATTCCATATCTGGTGTGCATTTGCATCTGGTACCTGATATGCCACCAAGCTAGGATTTTTGCAAGTGTCCAATCCTTTCCAGTTTTCTTCATCCTTTTGATAACCTTTTCACCTAACTTGTGGCTCAAATTCATATCAAGGTTACATTTTGTTAAATTTTCATAGAAGTCATGCCACAGGGATAACAATTGCATTTTCTCAACGTGCCATTCTAATGTTTCGTCTTCTTCATTATTTCTACCATATTTATCAATCTACCTATTTGATGCATGAAACTTCTTGAAGGGAGTCTAATTGAGGGCAGCCTATTTTTGAGAAAATTTATCAATAGGACTGTACTTCTAATTCTATGGTAATTCAATTAACTTTAAGTTCTTTAGGGTTCAAGTGATTCGCTTGTGGTATCTCTTTTTTGAGACTGATACCCCTATAAATTGGAATAGCATGAGGCATGTACCCGTATTTTAAGCACCTGTGTTGAATTTATAGTTTACATATTCAGTCTACCTCACATACTCCATAGTGAAAAATCGCTCAGTGATATAATATGATAGTAATAAGGGATTCCTTTTGAAGCCATACAATCTGATAACTACCCCTTGAGTCAAGATGAACCAAAATACCTCTTATGAATGAGTATGTTGTAGGGTATCCCACATATTTTAGGAAATTATTGTCATAGTCCCATACATAATTTATAATGCGGGACCTAGAAAATCCATATTAAATTTATAGTATGATTTTGCTTTTGAGAGGATCGACGTCCACTTGTATACACGTAATTCATTTCCATATTGATCCTTAATTGTGGTAGAGATGAATTCCAAATGTTTTGATTGAAAAAAGAAAAGAAAATCCATACTAGGTAAGAGAAAAACCTAAAAACTTTTAGGGGATCCCTTTTTATCCTGAACAAGCCTACATGTATCTAGTAAAACAGATATGTTGGCTAGTCAAAGAAAAGTGATAGTCTTCTTATCTACATGTGAAGCATCGTAGAACTTAGGATTCGACATGCACTATGCCAGTACAATCTACCATCCATAGACCTCCATATAAGATTCTAATGCCACTAAAAAATCTAGTATGGAGAAAAGCTCCTTATTCTTAAATTTAGATAGGGGGATCAGAGATTTTGGTAGGGTCCCCTCGGGAGGAGGTTATGATAAATATTCTTGCGAAAATAATTTTATATTGAGGGCAGGTGTATAGAACTTGGTCGAGTTGATTGGATAAAAAGGAATAGGGTTTAATGTAAGCCTTCTATCATAATTGAAGGTGAACCTAACTACATCAGTTTTTAGGGTAAAGATGATCTAACTCATAGAATTTTTTATAATTTTATGTTTTACATCATAAAATGTTTCCATGGATCTAATCAATTTAGGGTAGGGATGGATAGAGGTGAAAATGTACAAAGAGAGTAGGGAGTTATAGAATAATGTGCTCAAGCATGATGGCATGAAGTTCTTTGCTACCTTGGCTTCCACATGTTTTTTATTTTGCTCTAGATTTTCCATGTTACTCTGGTATAGCTGATATGTGAATTCGAGTCTATAAAACCACTTTCACTTTTAGTGGCCTTGCAATTTTCTTTAGAAGTTGAAGGAGAAGATGTCATGGTTACCCATTGTGATTTTGGCATTCAGAAAAACCTGAGAGGTACCCAGAAGATCTCAAAGAAATTTGGGGAAATCCAAGAATGCTACAAGTAGGGGAAAAATTTCAAAGGATAAAGGAACAATGAAAAAGCTTCTATGAAATAAGTAGATGCGCATGCACATGACAGGGTGACATGCATTAAATATGGTTGGTGGCGCACACCCCACGACTAATTTAAAATTTTATCAAATGCTTTGTTTCATGTTCCACATTCAAGAAAGCCAACTACCATGCATTATCATTTTATCGAGGTCAATGACGTCGCTTCACCGCTGTCCTGGGCCAATAAATTGGTATGGTGGTACTTTGAGAGGTAGGGATTTTAAAAGTTCAAGAAATCTATTTTTCCTGCCAAAAGGCATGGTTGCTTTGATTTTTATCATCGAATGATGAGAATATTGTGAAATCATGACAATTTTCCTTGATGTGGCCTTTGGATGCTAAAATGTCGTGAAAAATTGACAATTTTCTTTGAGGTGGCCTTTGGATACTAAAATATCATGAAAATTTGATGTTTCTTCTTGAAGTGGCCTTTGGATACTAAAATATCATGAAATCATGATAATTTTCCTTGAGGTGGCCTTTGGACACCAACATGTCGTGAAAACTTGATGATTTTCTTTGAGGTGGTCTTTGGATGCCAAATTGCATGAAAAATTGACATTTTTCTTTGAGGTGACCTTTGGATGCCAAAATATCATGAAAACTTGATATTTTTCTTTGATGTGGTATTTGGACACCGAAATATCATGAAATTATGACACTTTTTCTTGAGGTGGCCTTTGGACATCAAAATGTCATGAAAACTTAATATTTTTCTTTGAGGTGGCCTTTGGACACCAAAATGTTGCAAAATTGTGATAATTTGCCTTGAGGTGGCCTTTGGAAACCAAAATGTTGCATAAAATTGATAATTTTCTTTGAGGTGGCCTTTGGATGCCAAAATATCATGAAATTATGACAATTTTTCTTGAGGTGGCCTTTGGATGCCAAAATATTGTGAAAACTCAACAATTTTCTTTGAGGTGGTCTTTGGACACCAAAATGTCATGAAAATTTGATATTTTTTCTTGAAGTGGCCTTTGGAAATAAAAAGAACATATTTACATATAATACATGCAAGGTGGAGAGAAACATTTTACTTGTAGTACAACTTTAGATGGAATTCATTGACGGGGATGGACAAGACCTGACCTTGTTCATTTCTTAATTGGAAGGAGTTCTATTGTTTTTCTTCGATTACCTCAAAGGTTTCTTCCCAAAACACATCGAATTTTTGGTGGTTTTTGGGTTTTTCTTTCCTTTGTTCCACCTTAGAACCAAGTCTCCTACCTTGAAATTATTGATGGTAGCCCTTTTTTCAAACCATTTATTCATGGTGACCATATGTTTTTGATAATGGTCATAGGCTTGTTCTTTCTATTCTTCTAATTGTAGGAGTTGGATCAATTTTTTTTCCATTGTCTTTGCCTCTTCTGTACCAGTTTGATTGAGGAACTTTAAAGTTGGTATTTCTATGTGTATTGGAAGAACTGCTTCTTTATCATAGACTAAAGAGTAGGGAGAGGTGTTGATATACTTCTTGATACTTATCCTATCATCCCACAATGCTTGGTTTATCAGAGAGTGCCAACTTCTCTTATTATCTTTCAGAGTCTGCTTTAAGATTCAAAGTAAGTTTTTATTCATCGATTCAACTAATCCATTTCCCTATGGGTAGTAATTTGAGGATGTCTTCAATTATATCCCATATTTGCATGCAAAGTCAATAATTTTAGCACCTATAAAAAATGTGTCATTTTCTGTGACCAACACATTTAGGATGCCAAATCTTGTGATCAAACTCTCCACAAATTCCATCACAACCTCCTAGTCTGCTTTCTTAGTGGGTACTACCTTAGCCAACTTAGTAAAATAATTTATAGTGGTTAGGATGTATTTATGTCTAGCAATGATTTGGGTTCTATCACTCCGATGAAATCTAACCCCCATTGTTCAAAAGGCTCTTCAACTTGAATGTATTTCAAATGCATTGAAGTGTTTTTATTTCTTCGAACGTATCTCTTCAACTTCTCATAGTTTCTTGTCACTCTGAAGGTTTCTATGAAAATGGTTGGCCAATAACACCCAGTTTTGATGATATTTAAATTAATGTTTCTTCCTGAGTAGTGTCGTCTTGATGGACCCCCATGGAATTCATCCAAGATCTTCTATTTCTAATCATCCTTTATACACTGAAGAAATACTCCATCCAAATTTTTCTATACAACCCTTCAGGTAACAGGGTTTATTTCAAAGCTTAGATCTTGTATCTCCTTCTATATGAAGCATTCAAACTTGCTAAAAACTTTCCATTGTAGAAGCACCTGATCAATTCATTGACCCAATTAGGCTCATCCAAGGGTTGATAATCCTCTGAGGTTGCTTCTTGAGTTTTGCAAGCTACATATTCTGACGAGGCTTGCTTGGAAATTTCTTGACAAAGTGCTTTGCCTCTTACTAGCTTGGTTGGATGGATATCAACATCATATTCTTGTATCTTTGACACCCAACCAACTCCTTTATTGTCAATTTCCCCCTATATGATGAAATTTCTAAAATCGAGGTGGACAACATAAACAATGGTACTACTCTATGAAAGAAAATGCATGAACTTTTTTAAAGACTTCATTATTGCATAAACTTGTTTTTTGATGAATTTGTACTTCTCTTCATGTTCCTGCATAGTCTGACTTAGGAATGCTATAGGCCTCTCTTCATTTTTAGGCCCTTTGTGAGTGAGTACTGCGATGTAGCTGTCTTTTTCACCTATAGCATACAAGATGAAACCTATGGAATAGTCTAGATTCACTTAGATGGGATCTTGGGCTGTCTCTTCCTTTATTTTTTAGAAGGCCTATTTTCTTAAGTTTATCCACATGAATTCAACATATGTTTTCAACAATTCGGTCATGGGTTTGACAATTTGTGCAAAATACGCTATGAATTTGTGTATGAAGTTTATTTAGCTAAAGAAGGATTGCAAGCCTTTTTTTTTGGGGGGTAGAGGGAGTTCTAATAGTGCTTTCACCATGCTAGGGTCTATAGCCATCCCAAAATTAGAAATGACATGACCTAGTCAAATCCCCTCTTCCATAGCAAAAATGGATTTCTTCGGGTTTAAAGAGATGCCAAAATATTTGCATTTATCAAACACACTTCTAATATGGTCAATATGATCTTACTTTTGATGAGATAGCATTGTCATATCATCTAGATATATCACTATAATCTTGTTGATGAGTTACCCAAAGGCCACATCCAGTGCTCTTTGAAAGGTTACCCCAACATTGGATAATTCAAAAGGCATCCTTTGATAAGAGAATATTCCCCACTTGGTGGTGAATGCAGTCTTGAACTGATATTCATCCTTGATCCATACCTGATTGTACCTAGAGAACCCATCTAGGAGTGAGAATATTTCTATTCCTGCCATTGTATGTAGAGTCTGGTCATTCTGTAGGAGAGGATAATGGTATTTTAACGAAGCCTTGTTAAGATTACAAAAGTCAACACACAACCTAATGTATCCATTCTTATTTATAACTAGGACCAAGCTAGATACCCAAGTAGAATGCTTTATCGGGTAGACAATCTTGGCCTCAAGTAACTTTAGTAGTTCCTACTTCATTAGAGCTTTGATCTTAGGATTCATCGATCTTTGCTTTTGTCGTAAGGGTTTTGCACCTTATTCAAGTTTGATTGTATGTCGGATGATCTATTTAGAGTAGAATTTAAGGTCACCATAAGTCCAGGCTATGATGTTAGGGAATTCCTTGCATAATCCTTAGATTTTGTCCAACTCTTCCTTTGTAGTATTTACTCCCAATTTAATGGATTTATCGAGTCCCATTTGATATTCTCTATATTTGTGGTTGTCAACTTTCATTTTATGGCTAGTTCACCTATCGTTGTTATCATGTAGGCTTTTGAGAGTGATCAATCCTTTTGAGATGTGTGTTTTTTTAATTGGATCATGCCTACATATTTTTCATCTTTAAATATTCTGTCATTTGACTAGTTCATATCATGGATGAGAAGTCCACTATTTGTTTGTCATTTTTGAATACCTGCCAAAAGGTATCCTTATCTGGAATAGAGTACATGTAGATTAGCCTAAATATCTTGGAGTTTTGGATGACATTGTTGATAGGGAAAAAATTTGCACCTACAGAAGCTAGTAAATATGCATGAGTGTTCTTTTCCCTTGGGATTGCTTTGAGGTTTAAATATTCAAAGGATTCTAGAAAAACCCAAACCTTATTCCTATAATCCTTAAGGTAATGCTACTTACACATTTATTAGTGACCTGATTTACTATTAATTCAGAGTCTCCAAATATCTAAATTTTTTTGATACCCATATTTTCAGCATTCTTAAGGCCTAAGCAGAATGCTTTATATTCTACTGCATTGTTAGTGCAACTCTAGGTTAACCGATAAGAAAAAACTTTCTCTTTGCTTGTTAGAGATATTAGAACAATCCCTACTTTGGATCTATTTTTGCATAGCATTGTCGAAGAAATGTTTCCATAGTTGATCAGTAGATGGGTCTACCAATCGGAGAGGAGTGCGGTTATTTTTCTCAAGATTTTAAAATTGTGTAGCTCCCCATATATGTTTTGATCATGACATTGAAATATTGGAGAGAGAACGGGTCTTCTTCCTGTAACACATTTTGAGCTTCCTCCATCAAGTTTAAGTCTTCTAGTTCTTTGGTCATCATATTCACTATAGTGGCTTGTTTACCTTCCTCTTCAATATTTTTAATGTGAAAATTCAAAGGTTTTTCATTGAATATTTTCACTCTTTTTTCCTTGAATGGAATTTCCAAGTGCGAGTAATCTAATGATAAGTACCCTCCTATTTTGGTAGTGAATTCTCTAGAGAGACACATACCAAAACAAGGTTCTAGATTCACTACCACTACCTCTTGTATAATTGTAAGCTGAGGTAATCTGTGAAAAACTATTGGAATATCTTTAATTAACCCTACAATTTTGATAAGGATTTCATACAATTGTAAGACACTAGGACTACTCCATGTGTATTCCATTCCCATGGTGTTGCATACTACCTTGGGTATCACAGTGGTTGCAACTCTAGAGTCTATCATAGAGTTGTGTACCACCCATACTTCCATATGAAGAGACACATAAAAGGGAGGGGGTCTATTTTTTCCTGAAGTGGACATCAAGCTAGCTTGTGCAGAATCTAACTAAGTCAAGGTTCTATTCTTATTTTTCATAGATATCAAGAATTATTGCAATAAATCAATTTGCCCTAGAAACTATAAGGTTTCATACATAGTCACCTTAGAGGGAAATTTCTTCATTTCTTCTACTATGTTGAATGGGAGGGGTTCAACACTTTTCTATTTTATAACTAGGACATACTTTTTTCTATACCCCTAAGTAACATTTATTATTTGATGCTTAGTTAGTGAGGGGTATCTCAATTTATCTCTAGCTTGTTACTACATCTCTACTTCCTTCTATTGGGGTGTTTCTTTAAAAATTTCAACTCCTTTCTAACCTAAAATATGGGGATCTTTCTTGTAGGAGGTTATTTTCTCAACTGGATCCTGTACAAGTGAAGGCAATTTCAAGGGGTTAAGCTCTTGGAGATCAACATGCAAGGGTTTCTTTCCCAATCTAGTTAGAACAACCACTTGTTTAATAGAGGGCATCATGAAATTTTGATTTTCTTCCCTGATCATATTAACTTGATGCTTGAGGGTTTTCTTAGCTTTTTCAATGGCTATCTTCTGGATATGATATTGATGGATCATACATGAGAATTCATCGTGTGGATCATTACATTTATAACACAAAAAGTTTGACTCTGTCAAAGTGTTAGTGGGTTCACTATCTTCATTGGTGTAAACCACATTAGATTTATCATGGTTTCTATCACTCGTGGAGGCTTGATCTCTTATTACCTGTAGAAACCTATTTGGTTGGAAATTTATTTTTGCTCATCTTATTTCCATTGAGGTCATATTATTCATCAAAGTTTTCAATGATGCTTACAGATCTTGTAGAGTTGCGAGTTGAGGATCTGGAGTCGATGAAAATATCATCATAGGAAGAGCAAGAATGGTAGGAAGTATTGGAGGAGTTAAAGGTATTTGCATCACTAGGATATTAGGTAGCTTGGTCTATTTGGGGAGACTTGTATTAGAAGTAAGAGAAGGAGTTGGAAAAGAAGTATTAGATTCTTGTGGTAGATCTAAGAAAATATGCATTATCATCTTTGTAGGGAATCTTCCAATAGCAATTAGATCTCTTTCTATTTTTTGGGATTCTTGGTAAATATATGGGAAGGTAAATACTTAGGGTTGCCTACTAGCCATACTTATATTTGAGTTGAAAGCTCCCAGATAATAGTACATCGACTGTTCATTTGTTGGATTCAACCTGTCAGGTACCCTTTGCCAAGTTTTATTGAATTTTATAGTAAAGTCGACTATCTATTCTAGAGGGTGCTTCTAAATATCGATGAATTAGGTTAGCAATGAAAATGGGTCGGCATATTCATTGAACTCTTCCACTAACTTTCCAGCAAGCTGGACCCAGGTAGATATGGATTTATTGATGAGGGCTTTATACCAATAGAGCCTTTTTCCTTTCAAGGAAATAACTAATAGTATTATCATGACATCCTCCTCAATGATGTCATTTATTGGTGCCATCTTGACCATGTCTTGACAATGTTCATAAGTCATCTGCCTAGTACCATCATACTGGGGTAACACCTTTAAAGTTACAGCTAGAATAAGGTGTTGAGATGCTAGATTTAAGGGGCATGTATGGTTCCATGAAGGATAGGGTAAGTTTAATTGATTCACAATCATTGCAACTATGGCTCTACGTAATATTATAGATATATGGGTAGCTAGAGTTAACATTTCATTAGAAATGGTACTAGGAAAATATGTAGGGGAAAGATTTGTGTATCTTGTATTAACAGTAGATGGAGAAGTTCTAGAAACTAAAATAGGATTAGCTCTGAGGCTACCAATGTGTAATTCAAAGAACTCAATGGGATCTTCAGAATTTTTTTCTTTATATCTAGTTATAATAAAAATGGTATTCAGCCAGAAAGTAGATAAAGTCTTTCTTAGGGTTCCTCTCTCAGACGAAGCTGCTAGGTGATTCATAAAAAATAATAAAGGTAAAGGTAATCACAAAAACTTTGATCTGCATATATCATGGGATTGGGTCCCATCGAGCGTGGTAAAAACTATTGGTGCAAAATATACCTCTTATTACATTTGCACTTAATACTTTACCAGCATTGAAATGCCAAGCTTAAAAAAAAGTTTACCCAGTTCAATCTCCAGAGGAGGCTGGTTCCTTGATTTTTAGGGAAAATAGGGAGAGAGTGAAATGCATAAAGAGAGGGAAATATAGCTATTTCTAGGGGTGTTTAAATGGTGCAAATTAGATAAAAACAAAGCAATTTATACAACATTTTATAGGAAAATATTCTTTAAACCATAAAAAAAAAAAACTAATCCTTTGGTGTTGATTTAGTCAAAGCATAAGCCTATTGGAAATATTAATTTTAGAGTTAGCAGAGCTTCAAAACAAAAATTCAGAATGAGAATTAAAGTAGTTTCTATTCAACCTAAATTTATACAACAATTAACAACCCATACAAACTTGGTAACAACACTAGTGAGCCAAAAACCAGAATGGATAATCTTTATTTTGCTTTCAGAATTCTGTGAACATTGCCTTATAAATATCCAAAAGCCGACTATTTTTTTGGTTCACTCACCCTATATATATAGTTTTACATAACAGAAAAATTAAAAGTTACAACAATATACCCATAGGATCATTTTGGTAGAGTGGTAGTTAAGAGAGCATGATATCTTCAACTAGAAATGGTTAGGATATTCTTGTTACCACAATCCATATTTATCTTCTTCGAGGCATCATGGTCCAACTATCTTTCACTACTCTCCTTCAAGATCAAAAAATTTGCACCATCATGACCTTTTCGCTTCACTTAGCCTTTGGGTTCAAAAATGTTGCACCATCATGACCTTTTCTCTTTTTTTGGCCTCTTAGCTCAAAACATCGTGTTTTCATGACCTTTTCTCTTGAATTAGCCTTTAGGCTCAAAAATTTCATGCCATCACAACCATTTCTCTTCACTTAGCCTTCGAGCTCAAAAATATCATGCCATCATGACCTTTTCTCTTCGTTAAGCCTCTTGGCTCAAAAATGTTGTGCCATCATGACTTTTTCCTCTGACTTAGCCTTCAGGTTCAAAAATATTGTTCTGTCATGACCTTTTCTCTAGAATTAGTCTTCAGGCTAAAAAATGTCATGCCATCATGAAATTTTCTCTTCACTTAGCCTTCGGGCTCAAAAATGTCATGCCATCGTGATTGTTTCCTTTGACTTAGTCTTTGGGTTCAAAAATATTGTACCATCATGACCTTTCCTCTTCTCTTAGCTTTTGGGCTCAAAAATATCGTGCCATCACAACCTTTTCTCTTTTTTCAGCCTCTTGGCTCAAAAATATTATGTCATCATGATGTTTTCCTATGACTTAGCCTTCGGGTTTAGAAATGTCACACCATCATGACCTTTTATCCTGAATTAGCCTTCAGGATCAACATATCGTGCCATTGTGACCTTTTTTCTTTACTTAGCCTTTGATCTAAAAAATATTGTGCCATCATGACCTTTTCTCTTCGTTCAACCTCTTGGATAAAAAATATCGCACCATAGTGACCTTTATTTTATGCTTAGAAATTTTTTGATAAGGCCACTCCTTACTCCCCTTTATGTGGTCATTTTGACCTATAGATCCAAAACTAGAGCAAATGTTAGATCTTACTACTACAAGGCTGCAAACCCATAGTTTAACTAGAATAAATAAGGGATTAATAAGTTTTGTAGTATAACCTAAAATGACATTTAATGCATTCAATTATCCAAAATGGAAAGCATATATGAAATCAAAATATGAAACCTTGATAAAAATAAAACATACTATCTAGTTGATCTACCTCCAGAAAATATAATATTTGGTTGTAAATGGATTTACAAGATAAAATATAAAGTAGACAATTCACTTCATAAATATAAAGCTCGACTAGTTATGAAAGGATACACTCAAAGAGAAGAAATTTATTATGAATAAAATTTTACACCAAGAACAATAATGACTACTATTCAAGCAATTTGTGCTTTGAAAACACACCATGGATGAAAACTACATCATATGGATGTAAAATGTGTTTTTATTAAGGGTGATCGTGAAAAAGAAGTATATATGTCACAACCAAAAGGATTTGTAATTAAAGGTTAAAAATACAAAGTTTCCAAATTTAACAAGTCTATTTATGGTCTAAAGAAAGCACCAAGAGCATGGTATATAAGTATTAATAATCATTTATTACATCATAGCTTTGAAAGAAGTGCATTCGATCCAAATATCTATACAAACATGGTTATAAGTCACATAATAATACTTGTGGTATATGTAGATGATATAGTAATTATAGGAAGTTCAAAACATAAAATAAATGAAGTTAGAAAGGATCTAGAAAAAATTTTGAGATGACATATTTGGATAGTTTTCATTATTTGCTTGGTTTAGAAATACATAAAAATGAAAACAATATCACAATAACACAAAAAATATATGCAAAATTATTTCTTGAGAAATACATAATGAAAGCATGTAAATCTAAAGATCCTATGGAACAAGGGTTACAATTATCTAGATTTGATGAGACACCCCTTGTCTTAGCTACTATTTATCGTCAACTAATCAGAAGTCTTCTATATTTGAAAAATACTAGACCATATATAGTTTTCGTTGTGAATTATATTTCAATATTTATGCATGAACCTAGGGAAAGTCATTGGATAGATACAAAAAGAATACTATAGTATGTCAACTAAACTACATAATATGGAGTAATATCTAAAAAGGATGATGGAAATTTTTGTTTTTATGAATATTTGGATTATTATTATGCATGATCTATAAATGATAAAAAAATATGCATCTGATTATGTGTTTTATATTAGCTTTGGACCAATTTCATTGTACAAAAAAGAAACATGCAATAGCACTATCATTCAAAAAAGTTGAATATCGAGCAGAAAAAGATGTAGTATGTGAATTTCTATGGTCACATTATATACTATTATATATGGGTATCAGAGGAACTTTCTATCAAAGATAAAATTGTAGATATTTTTATAGAAGAACTTGGTCAAAACAAATTTTAAATATTTTAGAATCTACTATGTCTATCATGAAATATCAAATAATGTAATACGAGGGGATGTTAGATGATATTCCATTATTTGATATGTACATAAATCATGAAAGAAAGCTAAGAGTATTTTATACAAGTGGTGAGTTATGAATTCAAATATCATATGGAAGGGAACAATCAAGAATATGAAAATACATTTTGTAAAACTATATCATGGAGACAGTACTCCATAAATTGTATCTTGTCTTTATTGATATTGTTCAAGGAATAAGAAAGTAATATTGTTTATTCTGATTATTTATTTTATGATGTATTGATATTTAGATATTATGGGTATGTTATATTGGGACTTGTGTGATATAGCCTATTATATTCTATGGTAATATAAGGATTAAAAAGCTATCACTAGTCATTCCCTATTGTAAGAGACCTGTCTCTTCTTAGATAAGGAGGAATATCTACAAAGAATTAAGAATGGCTTCAGCATCGCAACTCTGCCTCTTACTTGGAATAGGGTTGCTAGGGTCATCATGGATTACTTTACCCTTGATTCTACTTATAAAATCATTAGGATTTTTCATGCTATATTTTTAAACCATTTGAGATGTAAAGCTACTATGAATATTCCTTTATTTATTTTCCATTATATGAAGAAGTCCTTTTTGAATGTTCAAGGTGGTCGTGGTCAAGCCCCTATCCACCAAGGTCTGGCTTTGTTGGTGTTTGAATAGGCTGCTTTGGAGCATGGTCTCAATGCTAATAATTTTATTAAGCCTTTTGCAGATATATATTTTCCTCCGATGGGGAGTACCAAATTGATGGTGGAGTCCCCTTCTCTCGGTGGTGGCTCCTGTTTGGTTTCTGGTTCGGACTCTAGCGACAGTGAGGATATGTATTCCTTTATCTTTGGCTTTGGTCTAGAGTAGATCTCCAAAAATATTCACATTTCCTCCAAAGGGGTTTGGGTAAGGGCCTCAAATGTGGATATCATTGCCCATTTGACTGGCCCTACTTTCAAATTTGACCTGTCACCTAAAGTGCTCATGGAATATATTGATGAACTGGATATGAAGCCCTTATGATCTATTGCTGCTGATGTTCAACACAAGTCCAAATGATTGCATTGCAAAAGGGAGGAAGGTGATATTACCTCTCTTTCTTCTTCCCACTCAGATTTTGAGGTTATTTCAAGGGACCGCTCCCAGGAGAAATCTATAGAGGAAGTCTATGCTCCGGGTGCTTTTGAGGATGTTAAACATGTTTTTTTTCATGACTTAAAACTTATTGATATCAATCAGTGCAAGATGTGGTGCTCTAAGAAATTAACCCTAGACTTGTCTGAGAATGTGCCGCATTTAGCGGGTGCTATTGCTCAAGGCTTAGATAAGTTGGTATAGAACTATCTCATTTCTCCCTCTTTTTGGACCTTGAGGTATGGGTTTTTGTAGTTCTTTTTGTTTGCCTCTGGTCTGTCTTTCTATGTCTTGCTCTGTCTCTCTCACCTTTGTGGATTTCTTTTTAGTGGTTGTGGGATCCCATTAAAACCCTCTCATTTTAATATTACCAAAAGAAAAATAGCTATCACTAGTTACATCCTCCCTATGTCATTCAAAAAAGCCTATAAAATTTTAATTAGGAATCCATTAGAGACTAGGGAGTTTTTTATTCTCATGTTCAAAATTATTTGCCTCACCTATTCTAGATCCATAATTTTGAAGAGGACTTGGTTTTGTTAATTTGGGATACAATTAAGTATTTCTTCTTGCACTACAATATTTGAATTGAAAAAGGAGAGGAAAAATTTTCAAAGCAAAAATTTGTAGCTTATTGCATACCTAGGATAGTGTGCATCATATTACCATGAAGGTCTTTTAGGCTGGGCAGTGTGCTGGAGTGACCTATTGAGGTTAAGTAGTGAAGATCTTAGTTTTTTTATCCCCCCTAGTAGCCAATAAGTTCTAGCTATTTGTTTCCAATATATTTCCTCCTATTTGTCTATAATATCTAACTTTTTCTTGACTAGTTCATCTTCCTATTTCATGTATTCTACATTTGTTTCAATTTGGAAGAGTGTGGCTAGCTCCTCCATCCTTGCAGTGAACAAAACTCTCTAAAGCTAAAATTCTAATTTATTGTTTCTTTTCTAGATTTTGTGTTGAGCTTTAATATGCTAGAGTCATTTAAAGACTCTAAATAATGTTATTACATGGGTAAGGTGCCCATATTCCTACCAAAATTATATTTCATCTCTAATATCCAAGACTCTAAATTGTGTAGCTCCCCATATATGTTTTGATCATGACATTGAAATATTGGAGAGAGAACGGGTCTTCTTCCTGTAACACATTTTGAGCTTCCTCCATCAAGTTTAAGTCTTCTAGTTCTTTGGTCATCATATTCACTATAGTGGCTTGTTTACCTTCCTCTTCAATATTTTTAATGTGAAAATTCAAAGGTTTTTCATTGAATATTTTCACTCTTTTTTCCTTGAATGGAATT
This sequence comes from Wollemia nobilis, assembly GCA_028583015.1. NCBI lineage: Eukaryota > Viridiplantae > Streptophyta > Pinopsida > Araucariales > Araucariaceae > Wollemia > Wollemia nobilis. The sequence goes on along the minus strand of JAQPPZ010002587.1, from coordinate 16,815,250 downwards.
TCCAAGTGCGAGTAATCTAATGATAAGTACCCTCCTATTTTGGTAGTGAATTCTCTAGAGAGACACATACCAAAACAAGGTTCTAGATTCACTACCACTACCTCTTGTATAATTGTAAGCTGAGGTAATCTGTGAAAAACTATTGGAATATCTTTAATTAACCCTACAATTTTGATAAGGATTTCATACAATTGTAAGACACTAGGACTACTCCATGTGTATTCCATTCCCATGGTGTTGCATACTACCTTGGGTATCACAGTGGTTGCAACTCTAGAGTCTATCATAGAGTTGTGTACCACCCATACTTCCATATGAAGAGACACATAAAAGGGAGGGGGTCTATTTTTTCCTGAAGTGGACATCAAGCTAGCTTGTGCAGAATCTAACTAAGTCAAGGTTCTATTCTTATTTTTCATAGATATCAAGAATTATTGCAATAAATCAATTTGCCCTAGAAACTATAAGGTTTCATACATAGTCACCTTAGAGGGAAATTTCTTCATTTCTTCTACTATGTTGAATGGGAGGGGTTCAACACTTTTCTATTTTATAACTAGGACATACTTTTTTCTATACCCCTAAGTAACATTTATTATTTGATGCTTAGTTAGTGAGGGGTATCTCAATTTATCTCTAGCTTGTTACTACATCTCTACTTCCTTCTATTGGGGTGTTTCTTTAAAAATTTCAACTCCTTTCTAACCTAAAATATGGGGATCTTTCTTGTAGGAGGTTATTTTCTCAACTGGATCCTGTACAAGTGAAGGCAATTTCAAGGGGTTAAGCTCTTGGAGATCAACATGCAAGGGTTTCTTTCCCAATCTAGTTAGAACAACCACTTGTTTAATAGAGGGCATCATGAAATTTTGATTTTCTTCCCTGATCATATTAACTTGATGCTTGAGGGTTTTCTTAGCTTTTTCAATGGCTATCTTCTGGATATGATATTGATGGATCATACATGAGAATTCATCGTGTGGATCATTACATTTATAACACAAAAAGTTTGACTCTGTCAAAGTGTTAGTGGGTTCACTATCTTCATTGGTGTAAACCACATTAGATTTATCATGGTTTCTATCACTCGTGGAGGCTTGATCTCTTATTACCTGTAGAAACCTATTTGGTTGGAAATTTATTTTTGCTCATCTTATTTCCATTGAGGTCATATTATTCATCAAAGTTTTCAATGATGCTTACAGATCTTGTAGAGTTGCGAGTTGAGGATCTGGAGTCGATGAAAATATCATCATAGGAAGAGCAAGAATGGTAGGAAGTATTGGAGGAGTTAAAGGTATTTGCATCACTAGGATATTAGGTAGCTTGGTCTATTTGGGGAGACTTGTATTAGAAGTAAGAGAAGGAGTTGGAAAAGAAGTATTAGATTCTTGTGGTAGATCTAAGAAAATATGCATTATCATCTTTGTAGGGAATCTTCCAATAGCAATTAGATCTCTTTCTATTTTTTGGGATTCTTGGTAAATATATGGGAAGGTAAATACTTAGGGTTGCCTACTAGCCATACTTATATTTGAGTTGAAAGCTCCCAGATAATAGTACATCGACTGTTCATTTGTTGGATTCAACCTGTCAGGTACCCTTTGCCAAGTTTTATTGAATTTTATAGTAAAGTCGACTATCTATTCTAGAGGGTGCTTCTAAATATCAGTGAATTGGGTTAGCAACAAAAATGGATTGACATACTCATTGAACTCTTCCACTAACTTATCAGCAAGTTGGACCCAGGTAGATATGGATTGATTGGTGAGGGCTCTATACCAGTAGAGCCTTTTATATTTCAAGGAAATAACTAATAGTATTATCATAACATACTTCTCAATGATGTCATTTATTGGTGCCATCTTGACCATGTCTTGACAATGTTCATAAGTCATCTGCCTAGTACCATCATACTGGGGTAACACCTTTAAAGTTACAGCTAGAATAAGGTGTTGAGATGCTAGATTTAAGGGGCATGTATGGTTCCATGAAGGATAGGGTAAGTTTAATTGATTCACAATCATTGCAACTATGGCTCTACGTAATATTATAGATATATGGGTAGCTAGAGTTAAAATTTCATTAGAAATGGTACTAGGAAAATATGTAGGGGAAAGATTTGTGTATCTTGTATTAACAGTAGATGGAGAAGTTCTAGAAACTAAAATAGGATTAGCTCTGAGGCTACCAATGTGTAATTCAAAGAACTCAATGGGATCTTCAGAATTTTTTTCTTTATATCTAGTTATAATAAAAATGGTATTCAGCCAGAAAGTAGATAAAGTCTTTCTTAGGGTTCCTCTCTCAGACGAAGCTGCTAGGTGATTCATAAAAAATAATAAAGGTAAAGGTAATCACAAAAACTTTGATCTGCATATATCATGGGATTGGGTCCCATCGAGCGTGGTAAAAACTATTGGTGCAAAATATACCTCTTATTACATTTGCACTTAATACTTTACCAGCATTGAAATGCCAAGCTTAAAAAAAAGTTTACCCAGTTCAATCTCCAGAGGAGGCTGGTTCCTTGATTTTTAGGGAAAATAGGGAGAGAGTGAAATGCATAAAGAGAGGGAAATATAGCTATTTCTAGGGGTGTTTAAATGGTGCAAATTAGATAAAAACAAAGCAATTTATACAACATTTTATAGGAAAATATTCTTTAAACCATAAAAAAAAAAAACTAATCCTTTGGTGTTGATTTAGTCAAAGCATAAGCCTATTGGAAATATTAATTTTAGAGTTAGCAGAGCTTCAAAACAAAAATTCAGAATGAGAATTAAAGTAGTTTCTATTCAACCTAAATTTATACAACAATTAACAACCCATACAAACTTGGTAACAACACTAGTGAGCCAAAAACCAGAATGGATAATCTTTATTTTGCTTTCAGAATTCTGTGAACATTGCCTTATAAATATCCAAAAGCCGACTATTTTTTTGGTTCACTCACCCTATATATATAGTTTTACATAACAGAAAAATTAAAAGTTACAACAATATACCCATAGGATCATTTTGGTAGAGTGGTAGTTAAGAGAGCATGATATCTTCAACTAGAAATGGTTAGGATATTCTTGTTACCACAATCCATATTTATCTTCTTCGAGGCATCATGGTCCAACTATCTTTCACTACTCTCCTTCAAGATCAAAAAATTTGCACCATCATGACCTTTTCGCTTCACTTAGCCTTTGGGTTCAAAAATGTTGCACCATCATGACCTTTTCTCTTTTTTTGGCCTCTTAGCTCAAAACATCGTGTTTTCATGACCTTTTCTCTTGAATTAGCCTTTAGGCTCAAAAATTTCATGCCATCACAACCATTTCTCTTCACTTAGCCTTCGAGCTCAAAAATATCATGCCATCATGACCTTTTCTCTTCGTTAAGCCTCTTGGCTCAAAAATGTTGTGCCATCATGACTTTTTCCTCTGACTTAGCCTTCAGGTTCAAAAATATTGTTCTGTCATGACCTTTTCTCTAGAATTAGTCTTCAGGCTAAAAAATGTCATGCCATCATGAAATTTTCTCTTCACTTAGCCTTCGGGCTCAAAAATGTCATGCCATCGTGATTGTTTCCTTTGACTTAGTCTTTGGGTTCAAAAATATTGTACCATCATGACCTTTCCTCTTCTCTTAGATTTTGGGCTCAAAAATATCGTGCCATCACAACCTTTTCTCTTTTTTCAGCCTCTTGGCTCAAAAATATTATGTCATCATGATGTTTTCCTATGACTTAGCCTTCGGGTTTAGAAATGTCACACCATCATGACCTTTTATCCTGAATTAGCCTTCAGGATCAACATATCGTGCCATTGTGACCTTTTTTCTTTACTTAGCCTTTGATCTAAAAAATATTGTGCCATCATGACCTTTTCTCTTCGTTCAACCTCTTGGATAAAAAATATCGCACCATAGTGACCTTTATTTTATGCTTAGAAATTTTTTGATAAGGCCACTCCTTACTCCCCTTTATGTGGTCATTTTGACCTATAGATCCAAAACTAGAGCAAATGTTAGATCTTACTACTACAAGGCTGCAAACCCATAGTTTAACTAGAATAAATAAGGGATTAATAAGTTTTGTAGTATAACCTAAAATGACATTTAATGCATTCAATTATCCAAAATGGAAAGCATATATGAAATCAAAATATGAAACCTTGATAAAAATAAAACATACTATCTAGTTGATCTACCTCCAGAAAATATAATATTTGGTTGTAAATGGATTTACAAGATAAAATATAAAGTAGACAATTCACTTCATAAATATAAAGCTCGACTAGTTATGAAAGGATACACTCAAAGAGAAGAAATTTATTATGAATAAAATTTTACACCAAGAACAATAATGACTACTATTCAAGCAATTTGTGCTTTGAAAACACACCATGGATGAAAACTACATCATATGGATGTAAAATGTGTTTTTATTAAGGGTGATCGTGAAAAAGAAGTATATATGTCACAACCAAAAGGATTTGTAATTAAAGGTTAAAAATACAAAGTTTCCAAATTTAACAAGTCTATTTATGGTCTAAAGAAAGCACCAAGAGCATGGTATATAAGTATTAATAATCATTTATTACATCATAGCTTTGAAAGAAGTGCATTCGATCCAAATATCTATACAAACATGGTTATAAGTCACATAATAATACTTGTGGTATATGTAGATGATATAGTAATTATAGGAAGTTCAAAACATAAAATAAATGAAGTTAGAAAGGATCTAGAAAAAATTTTGAGATGACATATTTGGATAGTTTTCATTATTTGCTTGGTTTAGAAATACATAAAAATGAAAACAATATCACAATAACACAAAAAATATATGCAAAATTATTTCTTGAGAAATACATAATGAAAGCATGTAAATCTAAAGATCCTATGGAACAAGGGTTACAATTATCTAGATTTGATGAGACACCCCTTGTCTTAGCTACTATTTATCGTCAACTAATCAGAAGTCTTCTATATTTGAAAAATACTAGACCATATATAGTTTTCGTTGTGAATTATATTTCAATATTTATGCATGAACCTAGGGAAAGTCATTGGATAGATACAAAAAGAATACTATAGTATGTCAACTAAACTACATAATATGGAGTAATATCTAAAAAGGATGATGGAAATTTTTGTTTTTATGAATATTTGGATTATTATTATGCATGATCTATAAATGATAAAAAAATATGCATCTGATTATGTGTTTTATATTAGCTTTGGACCAATTTCATTGTACAAAAAAGAAACATGCAATAGCACTATCATTCAAAAAAGTTGAATATCGAGCAGAAAAAGATGTAGTATGTGAATTTCTATGGTCACATTATATACTATTATATATGGGTATCAGAGGAACTTTCTATCAAAGATAAAATTGTAGATATTTTTATAGAAGAACTTGGTCAAAACAAATTTTAAATATTTTAGAATCTACTATGTCTATCATGAAATATCAAATAATGTAATACGAGGGGATGTTAGATGATATTCCATTATTTGATATGTACATAAATCATGAAAGAAAGCTAAGAGTATTTTATACAAGTGGTGAGTTATGAATTCAAATATCATATGGAAGGGAACAATCAAGAATATGAAAATACATTTTGTAAAACTATATCATGGAGACAGTACTCCATAAATTGTATCTTGTCTTTATTGATATTGTTCAAGGAATAAGAAAGTAATATTGTTTATTCTGATTATTTATTTTATGATGTATTGATATTTAGATATTATGGGTATGTTATATTGGGACTTGTGTGATATAGCCTATTATATTCTATGGTAATATAAGGATTAAAAAGCTATCACTAGTCATTCCCTATTGTAAGAGACCTGTCTCTTCTTAGATAAGGAGGAATATCTACAAAGAATTAAGAATGGCTTCAGCATCGCAACTCTGCCTCTTACTTGGAATAGGGTTGCTAGGGTCATCATGGATTACTTTACCCTTGATTCTACTTATAAAATCGTAAGGATTTTTCATGCTATATTTTTAAACCATTTGAGATGTAAAGATACTATGAATATTCCTTTATTTATTTTCCATTATATGAAGAAGTCCTTTTTGAATGTTCAAGGTGGTCGTGGTCAAGCCCCTATCCACCAAGGCCTGGCTTTGCTGGTGTTTGAATAGGATGCTTTGGAGCATGGTCTCAATGCTAATAATTTTATTAATCCTTTTGCAGATATATATTTTCCTCTGATGGGGATTACCAAATTGATGGTGGAGTCCCCTTCTCTCGGTGGTGGCTCCTGTTTGGTTTCTGGTTCGGACTCTAGCGACAGTGAGGATATGTATTCCTTTATCTTTGGCTTTGGTCTAGAGTAGATCTCCAAAAATATTCACATTTCCTCCAAAGGGGTTTGGGTAAGGGCCTCAAATGTGGATATCATTGCCCATTTGACTGGCCCTACTTTCAAATTTGACCTGTCACCTAAAGTTCTCATGGAATATATTGATGAACTGGATATGAAGCCCTTATGATCTATTGCTGCTGATGTTCAACACAAGTCCAAATGATTGCATTGCAAAAGGGAGGAAGGTGATATTACCTCTCTTTCTTCTTCCCACTCAGATTTTGAGGTTATTTCAAGGGACCGCTCCCAGGAGAAATCTATAGAGGAAGTCTATGCTCCGGGTGCTTTTGAGGATGTTAAACATGTTTTTTTTCATGACTTAAAACTTATTGATATCAATCAGTGCAAGATGTGGTGCTCTAAGAAATTAACCCTAGACTTGTCTGAGAATGTGCCGCATTTAGCGGGTGCTATTGCTCAAGGCTTAGATAAGTTGGTATAGAACTATCTCATTTCTCCCTCTTTTTGGACCTTGAGGTATGGGTTTTTGTAGTTCTTTTTGTTTGCCTCTGGTCTGTCTTTCTATGTCTTGCTCTGTCTCTCTCACCTTTGTGGATTTCTTTTTAGTGGTTGTGGGATCCCATTAAAACCCTCTCATTTTAATATTACCAAAAGAAAAATAGCTATCACTAGTTACATCCTCCCTATGTCATTCAAAAAAGCCTATAAAATTTTAATTAGGAATCCATTAGAGACTAGGGAGTTTTTTATTCTCATGTTCAAAATTATTTGCCTCACCTATTCTAGATCCATAATTTTGAAGAGGACTTGGTTTTGTTAATTTGGGATACAATTAAGTATTTCTTCTTGCACTACAATATTTGAATTGAAAAAGGAGAGGAAAAATTTTCAAAGCAAAAATTTGTAGCTTATTGCATACCTAGGATAGTGTGCATCATATTACCATGAAGGTCTTTTAGGCTGGGCAGTGTGCTGGAGTGACCTATTGAGGTTAAGTAGTGAAGATCTTAGTTTTTTTATCCCCCCTAGTAGCCAATAAGTTCTAGCTATTTGTTTCCAATATATTTCCTCCTATTTGTCTATAATATCTAACTTTTTCTTGACTAGTTCATCTTCCTATTTCATGTATTCTACATTTGTTTCAATTTGGAAGAGTGTGGCTAGCTCCTCCATCCTTGCAGTGAACAAAACTCTCTAAAGCTAAAATTCTAATTTATTGTTTCTTTTCTAGATTTTGTGTTGAGCTTTAATATGCTAGAGTCATTTAAAGACTCTAAATAATGTTATTACATGGGTAAGGTGCCCATATTCCTACCAAAATTATATTTCATCTCTAATATCCCTCTTTTCCAACCAAAAATTCCTAAACCAAAATGCTTTAGAGAAACATTTATGACTCATATACCATTCCAAGAGAATTGGAAAACAATATTATTATGTATGATTGATAATTTATAGCTTGAGTTACCATCATAGAAAAACCTCTTCAAACATCAATAATCTATCTAGCTTTATATTCCTATTTTCCAACCCAACTTATTTGTGTGTCCAAGTATGAGAAGGCCTTACACATTGTACATCAATCAAATTGAGTTGATTTACTTTAGAGATCATAAATTTGGTGATTTGATCCAAGGATGGGATGTCCTCTTCCTAATACCTAGCTAAAAGCTTAGAATTGAAGTCACCAACCATTATCTAATTTACCTTATCCTTTCCTAAACTTCCCATTTGAGGCATTGCTCCCCAAATATTTTTTATCTGTAAAAATTTAAAATCAACAAAAGTTCTCTAAAACTCTTGATCTTGAAGAGAGACACGAGAATCCCCCTTCTTGCAACAAGATCAATTATTTTCCAATTTAGAGGATTCCACAAATTAATTATACCCCCTGAAAAACCCTAGGATGCTATAGCCATATGCTTTGCATGTATCCATATTTTCTTGGCTATTACATCCATCGATTGTATTGATCGATTGTATTGACTATTTTGTCTCTTGAAGGAGAATAAAATTCGAATGAAGACTTTCAATTAAATTGTGAGTAATAATTTGATGATACTTGTTCTTTAAGCCTATAATATTTCATGATTGTACAATCATTGAAAATTTGAAACTCAATAAGTATCAATTTGATTTACTCTTTCCTAGTTGAATAGCTGATCATCCTCCATTGCTAGTTGCTTTTAATTTGATTTATATCTCATACTCTTGGCATGGGAGTTTCTTATAATTTCTCCACTTGCTAAATTCTAAGATTAGAATTCATTTTGTCTATATATTTATCCTTCATTACGACATCCCTATCAACCATGATGATAGCAAGGTTGAGATTCTCTAAAGCTATTATGGCAATATGGTTTGGGATAGATTGGATATTGGTCTCCAAAACTGGTTTATTTATCCTTTGTTGGAGTACTTCTATATTTTTGGAGGGAAAATTTTACCCTTGTGGTTCTCTCATTATATTTATCTCATTATCCATGTCTATTAGGGGATTAATAATTTCATACCTATTTAGGTTTTTCTCTTCTGTCTAGTTTGATCATGTTGCCATTTTTGTTTACATTTTCTTTCTCTAAGGTGCTTCAAAACCACATTCTAGTGTATTTAAGCTTGAGATTATGGGTTGAGCTTCTACCTTCTTCTCAAGAATTTGGTCATCATTGCCATTATCCTTCAATGGAATGGGCTCCTTTTGGATAATCCCAAGTTGCAATAAGGCAAGATATCATGTTTATGACAAACCCTACACTAAAATGGGATCACTTCATAGACTCTTTTGCTAGACCTAGGTTAAATCCTCCTTATTTCTAGTTTATCTAGCAGTAAGTTATTAAGATCCTCTCAACATAAATTCAAACATAAATGGCTAAATATCCCATCATTGTTTTTTTGGCTACTCCGAGATAGCATCCCAAGAAATTTTCCAATCTCTAAAAAACTAGTTTATACCAATATTCCATTGGTAGATCATACAATTGAACCGAATGGCCATTGCAATGGGTTCAATTCATAGATTAAATCCTAGCTTTCAAGGCTACACAAAAATACTTCTTTCTCCATAACTTATATTTTCTTATTTAAAAGCTTTATCCCTATCTAATCATGAAGATAAACTCACTATACAATATCCATTACTAATGAGAAATAGTGAACTATCCTCTAAAGAATCCTAGTTCTATAAAAATCCAGAGTTCATAAACCCTAGAGGTTGTGTCATGCCAGTAAAGTTACATATTATATCATGGTTAATTCTATACAAAATATTTTCAATCATTAGATGTTGTTCAATAACAATTTTGGGATAGTGGGTAGCCGAGGGAAGACAACCATTAACTCTAGACTAAAATCCTTTATCCATTGACTTCTTATCTATTGCAACAAACAAGCTAGATTTAAGGTATAATTGCTCAAATATTCATCCTCATCTTCTTTTCTCTCCCCCACTGTGTCTACAAAGGACCACTTGGGAGAAGGAGGTAGATAGAGAGCTCTCGAAGGGCCCTCACTAGTAGCCATGAATACGTAGAAAGCAATATTAATTTACTATTCTTTAAACTTGATTTTTTTTAAGTTATAATAATTTACAACATGAGGTGGAAAGGAGCATGTTTTTTATTTTATTTTATTATTTTTGTTGTTATTTACTTATTTTTAAATTGGTTTTGTGTGTTTGTTTTCTCCTTGAGTATGTCAAAGGTGGTAGGCTAGGTCCGAGTCCTGGGCATTTTTTGCGGAATGGATACCCCTTCCTCCTTGGGTCTTACTCGAAAGTGGCATCCCTTTTGGGATGTTTTCCACAAAAAAAAAAAATGAGGTGGAAAGGAGTACAATATTTTATGCAAAAAAAGTTATAATATATTATTATTCTTTAAACTTTGTTTTTTATTTTTACTTTAGTAATTTAAAATACTAGGTCTTAAAAAAGTAGTAATCCTGTATAAAATTCTCAATTAAAAAAATTATAATATTTTAGAATAGTAATTTTATATTTATATTTCATATTACAAATATAATTATTTTTTAATTTTGTTGTCATTAACTTTCATTATAAATAAAAGTGTTTTTTTTTTACTTTAATTTAAAAAAGTAAATAAAACTAATATTAGTAGTTTGGTTAGAAGTGAAGTGTCTTATACAATAGATGATCATTCCTATAGGAGGAGTGGACCTTTAATATTATTAATTTTTTATTTTTGATGTAAGTAGTAGGCAAAAGGAAGTTTCACAACATAAATCCATTTAAAAATCTTAAGGCAAGGAGTAACACCTAGAAATAAATATAGATAATGAATTTATGGTTATATAGGGTGTGGACCTAGGGTTTTTGGACAAGGGTTAGATAACAAGGAGTATTCAATAAATCTTAAGGCAAGCAGTAAGAAACTAGAAGTACTTGTAAGATAAGAATATTGTAGAACTATGAAAAAACCTAAAGGTAAGGATCAAAATTATAACTATGCATGGATCTGGATCAAGTTGTTATAGACCTTGGATTGATTATATTATGAAAACTAGAAGTATTTGGAAGAGAATCATCTTGTAGAACTATGATAACACCTAAAGGTAAAGGATCAATTATAGCTCTGCATGAATCTGGATACAATTATGATAAACCTTGGGTGGATTATATTCTTATTATGAATTACAGTAATGTCGAAAATATCATGCATAACCAAACTTAGTGGTGCCATAATAATTTGGACCCTCTTTCTACTAGACATACTAAAGGCTGGAGAAGTGAAGGGAAAAGGTGGAGAAATCAAAACGAAAAAGAAGAGATAAAATATTGTAGAAACCAAGGAGAAGGGAACTATGGTAGTTTTTGGTGAAATTGTTCTAGGCGTGGAAGCGAGAAGAAGGTCAAAGAAGTCTTCAACGAATAATATCTAGGTGGTTTCTTTGGATACATAGACTTTGTTAATTAAGCTTACGTCTAAAATAAATGAGTTCTATGTAGTGCGATTTCATTGGTTGTTGAAGGTAAGTGTAAATGATAGACTACACATAATATTTTATGGACTGTGTGGAATGAATTCTATGTGGAATGAATTCCTTGGTTGTCGAATGTATGTGTAGCATATAGAATACACATAATTTTTGTGTTTATTTTTATTTATTTTAAAAAAATAAATCTTCCATGCTTCTTTGCTTGAATGGGGAAAAAAATGAATTTTGATACTGCAAAAGAAACACATATATTGGGTGAATAACTAGTAATATAACATGGAGTATTTATGTTCTATGTCATGCATTGTCTAGATGAAGTAGATGTCCTAGTTAAAATAGCTTTAATGCCTTCATTGGTATGTAGCAAATTGAGAAAAAGACTACATATTTGTTGTTTGAATGATAACTGCATTTAGGAATGCATGCATCTAAGGAATGAGCCAAAATATGATCCCACTATATCTGCAAACCCAAACTCTTTTGAACTGGTTGTACTTGATTTTAGATTGTGTCTAAGAAAGCAGTAAGTTGTGTTGAGCTAATGAAGATCCTACATCACCCATGCGTAGAACCCATACTCTTTGTTGAATCCAAAGTCATTTCGTTGTGCTTTAAAGTGTTATTTCAGGTTTAACAGAGATCATATTATGTAATATTTTGGACAAGGGTGTTTAGCCTTGCATGTTTATTATATTTAAAGTTTATTAGTAAAATAAAAATCATAGTTCTTGTGAAATTCCACTACATTAACATTTATTAGTAAAAGAAAAATCGTAGTTCTTGTGCTTGAAAATATAATGCATAACAAAACTTAAACTTATTAGAGTATCCACTACATTTATTAGTAAAAGAAAAATCATAGTTCTTGTGCCTGAAAATGAGAAGGTTGAGGTAGAAAATTAAATAACATGATTTGTGTCTTTTATGCTTGTTAACAAAATAGATAACATGATTTTTTTTCTGTTGTGTAAAAGGATTAGCAATGAACCTTTTAAGGGTAAATATTACCTAACTACTACTTGAGAAGATTAGGTTGTATGAACTTCATAGCGGTTTTCAATACCTTAATTTTGAATTTAATACTACTCTACCTTACCTATGAACTAAAGCATCAAGTGATAAGGATGTCTTTAGGAGAAAAATAAAATCCAATTTTTTGAGGTGTGTGTATGCACACAACAAGATCGAGAGTAATTGTTGGTTTGATAAAATTTGTTATAAAATATGACTGGGTAAATCCTTTAAAGATAAGGTGGTATGGGATGTGAACTCAATATTATTGCTTGATAGTACTATGATAGGTCCCATACTCGGGTAACTTAGCTAAGTTTTAGCCTCAACGTTTGGTATGGGATAAACTATCATGAGTTGCATCGATGATGTGTGATCAATATGTAGGCCAGTGTATTTTCAAGGCTCTATCTAACTATGATAATTACAAAAAATCAGATAGACACATGTCATATTTATGCTAGAACCCTTTCATGCAATGTGTTGAATATGAATGACAAAAAGTTGAAGGTTCAAAATTTTTTGAGCTGGGGAAGCAAGCGTTAATCATTTAGGTGTTATGGGCCCTAAAGAACAACCCCTATCATGGTTTACCCCTCATACCAAAAAATAAGGACGTTAAATGAGATTATCGAATCCATAGAATGACACAATTAGAAGATATGGCCTATCTCGTCCACTTGAATGACTGTCTACAACAGTCGTGAGATCCAAAATTTAGTTTAATATGTTGTACTACTTAAATTTTATCAAAAATATAAATTGGGTGAACAAATATTTCTTGAAACCTTGATGGTTAAACCTTAGAAAATGTAGGTTGAAACAAAAAAATTAACCTTCTTGCTTATCTTATTTGATTGAGTAAAGACAACCAAGTGAGTAGACTTGGGTTGTTACATATGGTATCAGAGCAGACATGATCCTAAGTTGTAGACTCTGAATGTTAAAAAAAAAATGTTGTTACAAACTAATTAAAAACCTCTTTCACTTATAGGTTGATATGACACCAATTCTACATGGTGGGTCCTAGAGAAACCCTATGAGAGGCAAAGAAGAGGAAACCACTGAAAGACCTATAAGGGGACCAAGAATGAATTCGAGAAAAGAAGGTCCTCAATGTGAAATAAGGATGAAATGTTTGAATGAACCACCTCCAAATAAACCAGAAAGAGGAGGAGAAAGCCTTGTAAAGGTTGTAAAATTACTGCAAACTCAAATGGAGTAGCAAAGGGAAGAAATGGCCCAATAGAAAACACATATGAATCAACAATAAGAATTCATTGCCCAACAAAAATAGGTAATATAAAATATGACAGGATGAATAGGAACTAGATTATATAGGGTAGGGGATGTGCCTAGGGAACCTGAGAGATCCAGTTCCAGAAGAGCTAGTTTAAGTAAAGAGTTAGACAAAAACAAAAAAAAGGTTGTAATATCCAAGTTTAATAGGAAAGGTGATAGTGAGTCCGTTGAGAATTGGTGAAGTGAATTGGAGTCCTAATTATTTTTAGTGGTCCTATCCTCTGAATATAAGACTGCTTTGGTAGTTATAAATATGACAGAAGTAGCCTTGCATTGGTGGAAATCTTACAAGAAAGGGAATGCAGTAAAAATTGTTGATATTAAGTGGAAGAAATTTTTCAAAGAGTTCAAAGATATATTTTTGAAAAAATAGTATTATGTGGAAAATTTTGGTGAGTTCTCAAATTTTCTATAAGAAAGCATAATAGTACGAGAATACCATCAAAAGTCTATTCAATTGTTCAAGTATACATCTCAATATGAGTGTAATGAGGAGATGAAGACTAAGAAATTCATTCTGGGATTACATATTAGAATCATGATTGTAGTAAATATGCACAATCTTGTCAATATTCCTACTACCTTTGAATTGGCAAGAAAATAGGAGGCCAATTAGGAATCAATAAAAGCATATTTTAACTACCAAAGCTATCCATAAAGGAAAAATATGAACTCCAGAAATGAAAAAGTGTTGGATTTATGAAATGGGAGAAGGAAAAAAATAAGAAAACCCAAGGAGGATATCAGAACAAGCAAAGTGGTAAAAATAAAACTAATTAACAAAATGTTAAGTACAGGAAAGACATAAAGGATTTTTCAATAAGACAAGACCATAAGTCAGTAAGCCAAGAAAGGTCTAGAGAAACTACTCTTGTGAACATAAATGAGAATTATAATAAGGGAAACAAAGCTCCTCTAATAGGATGTTATGTGTTTAAAGGAGCTCACTACAGTAGTAAATACCCCCATACAACATATCTACCACCAAAAGTTCCAAAGGAAGCTAACCACAAGATCTATGTTGCCACAAGCAGTTTTGAACTTGATGGTCAAATTACTTCTTTCTTATTGATTGGCAAAAAAATTGATAAAGAAGTGAAAATTTTAATTGATAGCGGGTCAACAGATAGCTTTATCTCATCTAGAATAGTGAGGAATTTACCTATTAGACTTGGATTTTTGGCTAAAATTTGGAAGGTAGAGTATGGATCAGGGTAAATTTATTGTGTTGACCAATACTTATTTCACTCCCACATCTCCTTACCACAAGGAAAATCCAATTGGCATGTGTATGTGATGCTTTTGCATGTGTTCGACATCATTCTAGGAGTGGATTGGTTGAAAGCCCATAAGGCTCTTTAAATTTTGAAGGAAGGTGGGTGGAATGTTTGGATGAATCTAATAAAAGGATTAGAGTTAGTTACGATCGAAAGGAAGTTAAACCATACCTATTTATTGCAATGCAGATTAAGAAGGTTATTAAAAAAGATGTATGATTTTCATAGTCAAGTTGAATTAAAATAAGGAGACATAAAGAGAATCTAATCTATTCCATAAATATCTAGTGTTGGAATCCTTTAGAGATGTATTTTTGGAGGAACTTCTAGGATTGCCACCTTAGAGGGAGTTCGATTTTTCAATAGAGTTTTTTCCTGGAGCTACACCAATTACAAGATCACCTTATAGAATGAACCCCATAGAGTTGCATGAGATTTAAAACATAACTTCTGGATTTGCTGAAGAAAGGTATAATTAAGCCTAGTGTGTCAAAATTTGGTTTAATATGCCATACTAAAAGTTTATCAAAAAGATAAATTGGGTGAAAAAATCTTTCTTGAAACCTTGAAGGATAAACCTTAGCAAATGTAGGTTGAAAAAAAATAACCTTCTTTCTTACCTTGTTTGATTGAGTAAGGACAACCAAGTGAGTAGACTTGGTTGTTACATTCACATTACACTCTTACAAGAGACTTGGGCATATCCTACATATTACACTCTTACATGAAACTTGTGCATATCTTGCACATAGACACATAAAGAGGAAATATAAATCACTGTCCTAAACTATAGAATCAAAGCTTAATCTATTACATATTTACTTTTATACTATAAAGGTACCATAGGGGTACACTTTTATGTATCAAATAATGTAATATTCTCCAATATTAAAGGTTAATGCACATATTTGACGAATAACTTCCATACAATGGAAGAGAGTCTAACCAACAACTTAAGTTCTTGAAAAAGAACAAAAATATGATTCTACTACAACCTTTCAAACATGAGGATTATGATAAGGGAGGAGAGTCCCATAAAATTACAAGAAAGAATGTTTAACTTCATGAGGGTTGATTTGGAGGTTGCTCAACCTCATGAACTAAAGACTAAAATTTAAATTCATTAAAGGACAACAAGTGTGTATACCTTATTTTGGGCAACTTAAGAGAAGGATATAATAAAATATTTTTCAAAGGTTTTTTTCCTCTTGCTAGAAGAAAGGATTTTAGGGGGTTGATAGTCATTGTTGCTTACCTACCATTCTACACCCATATATCATAGGGTTTACTTTGATAGGGGTTGGTGAAGGAATGAGAGCTAACTAAGGCTTGTAACTGAATCAAAGTGGACTTTGAGATTAACAAGAATATCCAAAGTTTGAGTTTGAGATGTGAAATATGAAAGGGAATCTTTGGGGCTAGTGCCTAGGAAGTGGAGAAGGGTTTTTAGAATCTAGGGGTTATTGAGGGCCATCGACATGGAATTTTTTAGCTAGATTTTTAGCAAAAACTTCTAAATGAGGGTCATTTACATTGATAATTTTTAGGTATTTTTTGAGTAATGGATTCCATATTTTTTCAACTAATTTTTTTGGGCAGTTCTTGATCAAGTGTCCAACCTCTCTATAGTAAAAATAGGAATTTGGTAAGTTTAGGTAGATGAAAATTTTATTAACATGGAAACCTAATCCATTGAGGTCGAGGTAGGGGCAACGACTTGGATATATCCATTTCCAAAAAAATATACGGGTGAATTATATAATTAAATTTTTTTTTGAAACAAGATAGGACCACAAAACCCTACCAAGGAGAGAAGTAATTTTGTCAACAAATGGGCAATGTAAAAGAGTTAAACAAGAAAGTTCAATCCAAAGAGGATATTTTTCACTAAAGGAACCCTTTGAATGAAAATCCAAAGGTCAACATTGAAGATAGCTTGTTGGTAAGTAGATAACTCATGTTCCATATTGAAGAGCTTTTTAGACATGTTCAATATTTATATAATAGAGTATCATTCCAATATGAAGAGTGGACCTTTAACATTTTGGATTTTTAATATTTGGTGCATGTAGTAGGCAAAACAAAATTTCACACCATAATCCAATTTAAAATTTTACAAAATGAATGACACCTAGGAATATAGGGTTTGGAACAAGGGTTGGATAACAAGGAGTATGTATTTCATGCACCTTAAGACAACTAGTGGAAAACTAGAAAATTTTGAAATACGAGCATCTTGTAGAACTATAATAACACCTAAAAGTAAGGATCAAACTTATAGCTATGAATAAATTTGGGTCAAATTATCACAAACATTTAATTGAGTATATTCTTATGATGAATCCAAACCTACCTAATAATCTCTATAAAATATAATTAATTTTTTAACTTTAATATTATTTCATCAAATAACATGAACTTAAATTATTAAAACATAAAAATTCAAAATAAAAATAAATATAATATTAATATTAATATTAATATATGCATATCACTATCTATGTAATATTAAAAAAATATAATTTTAAAAACATTTAAAAACAATATCATAACTAAAACAAGCTACAAACTCACCTAACAAGTGTCTGCCTTATTACATGGCCAACCACTATAATTATGTTAAGAATTATAATTTGACTTTACCTGAAAATAAAACATAATTATGATACCTAATTCTTACAATTTTTTAAAAGGAGTAATAGTAATACGTCTATAAAGTTAATTAATTTTAAGTTATAAACAATGGAAAAAAAAATTATTGAAATATAAAACCTATGTCCTAATTTTTTTTATATTACTAATTACAATGAAGTTGAATATTATTAATAAAAATATTTTTTATTTATTATATACTTATTTACTTTATTTTATTTTAAATTTATAATATTAATTTTTTATTTTGTTAGTGTGAGAAACCCTACAATCAAAGCATAGCATATCGTCAAGCAATCTTCACCTAACCATAATTCCTTGTAAAGCCAAGAGTTATATTTATCAATAAAGAATTTAACACACAACCACCACACACCCACCCCCTCACACACTCACCCACACTGCGATTTGAACCTTGACCCTCCCAAAGAAGAGCCAAAGCTCCGCTGTCCTTCCTTGGACAAAATAATAATAATATAATGAAATATAGGCAAAAAAAGACCCCGAGGACTAGGTGGTTGGTAAGTGCCAAGAAGAGACCTAGGTTCAAACTTTGGGAGGGAAACCAACCCTTTACAATGGTAGAAGTTTGCTCCAAATCCTCTGAGTGCGGATCAGACCGATGCTAAGAGCACTTACCAAGAAGAGACCTAGGTTCAAACCTTGGGAGGGAAACCAACCCTCTTTACAATGGTAGAAGTTTGCTCCAAATCCTCTAAATGCGCATCAGACCTATGTTCGACAACTACGGTACGGACCTCGAACGACAAGTGGTCCCCATCTCAGGTCAATAAATATGAGACAGATAAGTTAGTGCCCGTCTCAGGTCAATAACAATGAGACAGATAAGTTTGTTAGAAGCAGTCTCCTGATTTCAATTCCAAACTTACCGGTTACTAAAAATAATAATTGTAAAAAAACTATAGACAAAAATACCTTTACAAAAAAAAAAAAAAATATATATATATATATATATATATATATATATATATATATATATATATATATATATATTTATTTATTTATTTATTTTACGAGGTTACGAAGGCGTATAGGAGTAATACATGGCGTGAAGAGGACGAAATACACAAACTATCATGAATTTACGTGACTATGACAGGAAACGACTTTGAAAGAAAAATATTAGAAGTATGATTTCATGACGTCATTCAATGTCCAAATGAATTAGCCTTTTAAAGAATCTCTAACCGGGAGTTATACAAGTCAAAAACTCCAACTATATAATCATTAAGAATGTTATGCTTGCTTACGATTATCTTCAAATATTGACAAATTTAAAACCTAGTAAAGTTGGTTAACACGCTTCTCTTTCATTATAACCCTACGTTATGGTTGACTAGGATAAAGATGTAAATATCAAATAAATACAATGATTAACTGTCATACAAATGTAGAATGTTGATCTTTGGTAGCTCTGCTCAACGGTAGTGGCTCTCGCTCTGCTCAATGGTTGTGACTTTTAGTTTTGGTGGATTTTGGGTTGGTTTTCATCGGTTTGTGTTTGTGTTTGGATTCTTGCAGTTGTTTGAGCGGTCCTCTTGTCCGGTCCTTTCTTTTGTGTTGCCAGTATGTGATTTTCATGAAATGCGGTATCCGGGTGGAGAAGCTTTGGACGAACGAGTGGAATCTGTTTCTTTGGAAAAACCTTGTGGCCAATGTTGGAGTTTGATTGATTTCTATTATTAGTGTGTTTTTCTATTTTCATGGGGTAATATTCCCTATGAATATCTCTAGTTGTAATAGGTAATATTTAGGTGGTTTGGTGTGATGTTGAGAACATTTGATTCTCATATATTTGTTTTCTTTACCCACTTGGGAGATTCGTCTGTTACATATTCTCATGTATCTGTCTTTTACTAACTTGGGAGATTCGTCAGTTACATTCCCAAGCTATATATTGTAATGGATTATCATGAATTAATCAGTTCAGATTAATTCTGGCTCACAACCAAGCTATTGGGGAGGCTGCGCCCAAAAGGAATGGGGGAGCGTAGACTTAGCCAATCGGGTTGTTGATGGAGATGTTCATCCCCAACTCGAAATATTTGTCTCTGACTCAACTGTGTCCTCTTTATTGGTGAATCTTTTTGGTAATTTAGTGGGAAAATTCTCTGGGAGTAGACCAGATGTTGATGCTTTAAATATATGGGCCATCACCCGTTGAAAGCCTCTGATGTTGATCGGGTGTTGGAAGAGGAGTCATGGCTTTTCAAAAAGCATGGGTTGTATTTGAGGAAATGGGACTCTAGGTTTAACCTTGCTACTCACAAAGTGGACATGGTTCCGGTTTGGATTTGTCTTCTTGAAGTCCCTCTCTATTTATGGCATGACTCCATATTCAAACAGATTGCCAATGCAATTGGGAAATTTATCTCTTTTGATGCCTCTTCCATGTCGGAAGATAAAAGGCAATTTGTTCGCCTGAGTGTTCTCATGGACTTGTCCAAAGAGTTGCCAAAATCTATTTTGATCAACTCTCTGGCGGGAATGTGGGAGTAGGTAATCATCTACGAACATGATAGCTTTTCATGTTTAGCTTGTGGGGGCAAAGGTCATTCATATTTGCATTGCAAAATAAAGTCAAGGGATGCCCCTACTAGGGTGCAGCGCTCGCAAGGATTTGTGTCCGCGGTGGAGAAAGGGAAGAGACCGACCTCTATTTCTGGTGTTAGCAAGTCTGTTTGGTCTTTCCCCTCAAAGAAGCGAAGAATATGGAAGAAGAAATCGTTCGCTGCCCCGTCGGTCAAGGAAGTCACTGCTCCTTTGGTGGCTCTTCAAAATTTGGCTCCCCCTCTTTCCTCCCCTCCGTTGGCGCTTGTGGTTAGGGAGGAGGAGTTGGTCAAACCGATGTGTTCAAATATTGCAATGGAGAATTCTAATAGGCTAGAGGTGGACTTGTTTTCGGAAGTCAATCTGGCGGAGGCTTCTATCCCCTTAGACAACTCTTTCGAGTGTCTAAATGCTCTGGCAGAAGACTTGGGTCCATCGTGCTCTAAGGCCCAGATGGCGACCCCGGTGGGGTCCTTAAGGGAATGCCCACAATCCTCGGTGGCTCGTTGTCTATCCTTCTCTCCTGGCATGGCCAATCGTGTGGATGGTTGTTCCCCCTCTGTGGTAAGAAATGAAGCTTTAGTGACGGATGTGGCTCCTGCTTCCCCGTCTCCTCAGTCGGTGGTAATGGAGAAGGGCTCTCCTAGCCCTAAAACCCATAGTCACAGAAGACGTTTGATGGATTTGGGCAAGGCCTGTAAACCTGGAAGGCCTGTGTCTAAAGTAAGCAGGAAAAGAAAGGCCAATGAGTCTATGGCCAATGGAGGTCAATCTAGACTAGTTCTGAAAATTGGTGAAGGTGAAAAATGATTGAGCTTGGATGGTTTCTTGAGCTCGTCGGTAGGTGGTGGAGATAAAGTGAGTTCCCCCTTCCCATGAAAATCTGCTCATGGAACATAAGAGGGCTTAATAGCTCCTCTAAGAAGTGCTTATTGGCGTCCTTGAGAAGAGAATTGGCCCCTGATCTGTTATGCATTCAAGAATCAAAGCTTGAGGTCGAGTCGTGGAGATCGATCCAAAGGGCAGTATGGAAGGACTCGGGTTTCATGGCCAGTGAAGCTGTGGGAATAGTGGGTGGACTCCTTTTTTTTTGGAATTCACATAAATTTGATGGGCATGTAATCTCTGCTTCACGTAGAGTGATAAATATTCTTTTTTGGTGCAACAAAACCCAAAGGCGTTGGGTGGTCTCCAATATCTATGCTTCGAATACCACTTATGAAAGGAGAGATTTCTGGTAGTTGTTGCTAGAAATGCGTCAAACCTTCATTCATGAACATTGGTTAGTGATTGGAGATTTTAACTCCCCTCTATATCCTTCGGAGAGAAGGGGTGGAAGTGGCCCTAAAGAGCGCAGTCTTGCTGACCTAGCAGATTTCATATCTTTCATAGAATTACGAGACGTGGATTTGAAAGGGGGGCATTTTACATGGAGTAACAAGAGGTCGGGTAATGGTTTGATCCTAAGCCGGTTGGACAGAGTGCTAGTTTCATCTGGAAGTCTTGATTTATTTGGGGATGCGGTGCTTTCCACCTTGCCCAGAGTGGGCTCGGATCATAATCCTCTCCTTTTGGAGACTGTTGAAAACTCTTCTTTTGTTTTGAGACCCTTCCGCTTTGAAGCAATGTGGTGCAACTTCCCTAACTTTGAAGATTGCGTGAAAAAATGGTGGGATGAGGAAGCACCGGGATCGGGCCTTTTTAAAGTTGCCTTCAAAATTTGAAGGCTTCATCATCAATTAAAATGGTGGAACAAGAACGTGTATGGTAATATATTTAGGGAGCTGGAAGCTTTAAAAAATAAGGTCGCTAAAATAGAGAAAAATATTGAGTCACAGGGACTCGATGAGGTGTTATTAAGGGAGGAAAGGGAGTGCTTAGCCAATTATCATAACAAACAAGCAGATATCAAGTTGCACTGGAAGCAAAAATCGAGAGAATTATGGCTAAGAGAAGGTGACAAGAATACACGGTTCTTTCATGCGTCCACCATGCGACGGAGGAGTAGGAATAGAATAGTGGAGATTATTAAGGAGGATGGCAGCTCTATCAGGAAGAGCGAGGAAATTCGATTGGAGGCTGTCAATTTCTTCAGTTCTCTTCTTGGTCCCCCTCGAATCGGGATTTGGCGGCGGAACGTGTTATGTTAGATGTCATTCCTACGTTGGTGATGGAGGAAATGAACGCGGGTTTGGAGGCCCCACTCACAGATGATGAAATATTTAATGTTGTTAAGGAGCTGGGGCCTTTAAAGGCTCCAGGGCCTGATGGATTTCCTCCATTGTTCTTTCAAAAATATTGGAATATTTGTGGGTCTGAGGTGGCGGAGGCTCTGAGAGAAGCCCAAAGATCGATGAAGATTCCTAAATCCCTGAATGCCACGTTGATTGCCTTAATTCTGAAAAAGGATTCTGCCTCGTCATTTAAGGATTTTAGACCAATCAGTTTGTGCAATTCTTTATATAAATTCCTCTCTAAGGCTCTGTCTAACAGACTCAAGGGGCTGCTTTCGAATCTCATTGATATGGCTCAGAGCGCCTTTGTGTCGGGTAGACAAATCTTAGATGGCGCTATTGTCATGCATGAGCTTCTTCATTCGGTCAAGTACAGTGGTAGAGAGGCTTTCCTTTTAAAGCTCGACATCAGTAAGGCTTATGACAAAGTGACGTGGCCATTCTTACAAGAGGTGATGAGGAAGTTTGGCTTCAGCGATCGGTGGGTCACCCTTATTTTGGCTTGCATTTCTTCAGTTTGGTGCTCCATTCTAGTGAATGGATCGGTGTCTAGATTTTTTAAGTCTCACCACGGTTTGAGGCAAGGCGATCCGCTTTCCCCCTTCCTCTTCCTCTTTGTGGCGGAGGCTTTGGGGAGAGTGATTGGAAGGTTGAGCGGGGAGGTGGGTCTTCATCCAGCTCTCCCATGTCCACCTGTATCTCATCACCAATTTGTTGATGACACTCTAATTGCTAGTGGTGCATCGGTATTTTTTGCCTGGGATATTAAAAAGATCTTATTGTGTTATGATAGGGCTGCTAGTCAAGAGATCAACTTTACGAAGAGCTTTCTCTACTTTGTTAACACTCTGAAGCTAGGCAATCAAATATTGTGAATATACTCAATTGTAGGATTGCCACGTTGCCAGCGACCTATCTTGGACTGCCTCTCTTCGTGGGGAGAATGAAAGACTCACTGTGGGACCCTTTGATTGAAAGAATCCAACGTAAACTAGCCTCTTGGAAAGGGGTGTTGCTGAGCCAAGCAGGGAAGGCGGTACTTGTTCAAAGCACGCTCCAGAGCATACCCATTTATTTCATGTCCTTATTCATGCTCCCTGCTAAAGTAATGGATAAAATTGATCGTATTTGTAAAATGTTCCTTTGGGCTGGATCGGATTTAAAAGGCAAGTACCACTTGGTCGCTTGGGATCAGATTTGCAAGAGGAGAAAGGACGAGGGTCTTAATTTGAAAAGAGCAACACTTATGAATAGAGCCCTGGTTGGTAAATCAGGGTGGTTGGTTGCTTCGAACGCCGAGAGACCTTGGTGTTCTATCCTTAAAGCGAAATACAGATTTAATTCTTTCTTGTCAGACGATCTCTCCCCGAGAGGCTCCATTTTTTGGAGAAGCTTAACAAAGATCAGGGACTTTGTGAAGGCTAAAAGTAGGTGGATCATTGGTGATGGGAGAAACGTCAAGTTTTGGGAAGACCATTGGTTGAGGGAAGAGTCATTATTGGATGACCCAAATCTCAGGGCTCTTGCTTTGAAAGCGATGGAGGAAGGCAAAATTTGGGTTTCCCAATATATGCCTATTGTCAATGGTAGGCGTTCATGGAATTCTCATCCCTATTGGGTGTCCAACCAGAATGATTTGGTCAGTTGGCAGAGACTTTTAGTGGAACTTAACAGGTATGCGATCAGACAGGACGATTCCAGAGACCGTTTGATTTGGAGCGAGGAAGTTGAAGGTGACTTTACTGTGAAATCAACTTATTCCTTCCTTCTCCCGAAGATGAGGCTCCTTTTCCAGTGAATCTTATTTGGATTAAAAGACTAATCCCAAAGATCAATATTTATTTTTGGTTGGCGGCTCAAAATAAAATACTTTCTTTGGAGAATATTCGAAAGAGGGGTCGCATTATGGTGAACAGATGCTATCTATGCAAATCGGACTGGGAATCCATGCAACATCTGCTCCTCAGCTGCCCATTCACATGGCAGGTATTTATGTTTATTTTTAATTGGTTTAACATTTATTGGGTGTTTCCAGGTACATTGATGGACAACATCCTTCAATGGTGTTCGTCGTTCGTGTCCCAATGACTATCTTGGTTGTGGAAAATTATGCTTCCCCATGCGTGGTGGGGGGTGTGGAAAGAATGGAATGCCCATGCTTTTAATGATGTTGAGACCGATGCTGTCAGGGTGGGTACTAAGATCATTAACAGAGCATTCGAAGAATGTCTTGGCTGCCTTTGTGGGTAAATGGCCCAAGGCACCCTCCTCCTCCGACGAAGTTGATTTGGAATTTAAATTGGGTTGGAGCCCTCTTCCTCGGCCCCCTCCCCCCAAACCTGATCCTAGAGCAGGAATTAAGTGGGCCCATCCGACTCCCAATTGGCTGAAACTCAACTTCGATGGGGCCTCAAAGGGTAACCCCGACAAGGCTGGAGAAGGCAACGTTGTGCGAAACGAGAATGGTGACATCCTCATGGCATTTTCTGAACCCCTTGATTCCCATTCTTCACACTTCACGGAGGCTCATGCAACTTATATGGGGGTGAAATTGTTAGCGGATGCTGGCTATCAGAATGTGGAAATCGAAGGTGACTCATTGAACATAATCAAGATGCTCAAAGGGGAGTGTACACCTAGCTGGAATGTTCTCAATCTTATTGCCAAAGCTAGGAGATTGTTGTACGCTTTTGAACAGGTGAACATTCGCCATGTGTTCCATGAGGGGAATGCACTAGCCGATATGTTGGCCAACCGTGGTGTCCACTGTGCTACTTTTTCGGTGTGGAAAAATGATGTCCCAAATGACGTAGTCTCCCTTGCTAGGAAAGAGGCTCATGATGCTTTGTTTTTGTAAGGAGGAGTCGGACATCCCTTTGGCTCTCATTGGAAGGGGTGTTCGGTCTCGCTTTGCCCTTTGATCGGAGTTTGTTAGAGTTTGTTTTACCTTCAAAGCGTTGTGCTTTTCTAAGTTCTCTCCGGAATCATTATGGTTATTAGGAATTAAACTCTCTCGGTTATTCCTAATAGGTATAATATTTTGGAGATTGTTATTATGGTTGAGAGTTTGGCTATATGTATAAGGTTGTGGGGACCCTTTCAAAACCCTCTCTTTAAATTAATACAAAAAAAAACTTTCATACAGGTGTATTCTTACATAAACTGATCACTAATTCTCATTTAAACACATTATTCATCAATAAAATTACCTTCTAAAAACTTATTATTTTATAACATTTAAGTGCTTTCAATCCGTGGTATTGAACACTCTAAAACAAAACTAATAAAAATAACCCCATACTCTTCTCTCCAATTCAAGGTATTTTCATTAAATGGATAATAAGTTTTCATCTCCACCTTCTTACTTCAAGACGACAGATGCGTTTTGAATTATAGACCACACTTCACATAAGGACCAGTTACATATATTATCTCTGCAATATAATTGGTACATGTGGAACCTTCTCGTAGGCATGAAGCAGGTAAAATAATTCATACCTTTCAAATCAGTGATTTTTTGACAGCTTAAAAAATTTCCATTCATTGTCCTTCTTAGACCCGTCTCTGATTGGGTAGTAGCTTTCCACATGCTCACCTAAACACCAAGAACTATAATACCTATTCAAAAACACAATGAATGTGGGCAGCACATTTCGAGTAGAAAAAAAAAAAACAAAATCAAATATAGCGTGGTGAGTTGAGGGCGTTGGTTAAAAATATTATAATTCGAATATAAGATAACGTTCATCTTGATGCTAAGCTCGTATACGCTGCATAACATAAACAAAATTATATCCAATTATATATTCATGGAATTAAACGTTGGCACTTTCACGTTATGTAGAAGATATGTTCAAACTATTCACAAAAGAATGGGACTTATAACCAGATATCTATTCATGGAATTAAACCGTGGCACTTTCACGTTGTCCAAAGGATCTGATTTCACTTGGTAAAGCTGCCCGGTTAGCTCATACATTATTGCTTTAGGTGAAACATGCTTCTCACTTGGCCCTTCATTCTCTTATATTAAGACGTAGGAGGTAACCCATTTCACATTTACTGTCTTGTGCTGACATCTTGGCAGTGGCTGCTTGTGACTCTGTCGAACAGGTAATCTACCAATTCTTTTTCATATTTTATGTTACAGGACCCATTTGTAACTACAAATAACAATGTCGAGTATAAATCTTTAACTTCTTCATATAAATTTTCATTAAGGTTTTAAATTTTTTATTTTGTTAACAAGTTTTTAAACTAATCTGTCCATTATCCGCTAGTTTTCCCACTACTATGAATAACCTGAAGTGTTGAGTATTTAAATTTCTTTCTTTTACTTAACCAGTTTGTATACCTTCGAGTGCGGCTGGGAGGTCCAACGTGGACAGTGATGCTGGGAAGAAGGGACTCCAAGACTTCACATTTAAGCTTTGCTAACACCAATATTTCTGCTCCAACTATGAGCCTCACAAATTTGACTTCAATATTCCAAGCTCAAGGGCTTTCCTCCAAAGACATAGTAGCCCTTTGAGGTGAATAAATTTATTTTTTTCAAATTATTACATATGTTTTAAAAGTAAAGAGTTTTATGTGAAAAATTACACATCTAATACTTATTATCAAATAACATAAATTCAATCAACTAATTTAATTCCTTTCATTCTTATACTTAAATTCCAAGGCTTGATAAAACCTTTTTAATGCTATATCACTAATTTATATAATGTTTCACGTGCTCACACAGTTAGCCAAGCTCGTTGCACAGTATTTAGAAGCAGGATTTACAATGACACCAATGAAAGCAGACGGGCGGACGGGATGCGCGGCGGAGCGGAACTATCAGGCGGGCGGAAGAAAACAGTTTCGGCGGGAGCTTGCTGGGCGGAAGGCGGAAGAAGACCGAACGGTATTTTAAATGACGTCCGCCCGAAATGACATTGGAAAGTGCCGCCCGATAGCTGGGCGGTAATTTATCTTTTCGTCCGCCCGAATGCAACTTCTAAATTCCGCCCGAGGAGTGGGCGGAAAAACACTAAGCAATACTTGGGCGGGATTTGGGGTTTTACTATCTTCCGGCCGGCGGTAGTAATTTAAATATCCGCCTTAGGACTAAACTTAAAAAGTTTCGTTAAGAAATAAAATATAACTTTCGTCCGAGTTATTTTGGGCCGCCAAAGGGTTTTTCGCCACACATTGGGCGGAAATTCAAATGAACAATATTTTAATCAAGTGGAAGCATAAAACCATAAATAAATATATTTTATATTAATTGAAATGAGATCAATTGCGTCTACAGTTTTACAATGTTTTTAAATACAAATTTTCACTGAAGGCTTCTTTGTCGAGAAGTTTAATCGCTGCAGGTTAAATCCAAACGGAAGTGCTGCAGCTTCACCTCTTGCACTGTTCCTTGAAGTCTTCTTTTTTCGAATTTTTTTCTCTTCTGTCATGTTTTATTTTCCACACTCAAATTACTTCACCTCTTGCACTGCTCTTTGAAGTCTTCTTTTTTCGATTTTTTTTAGGTGGAAAAGGCTCACCAACAAATTGACATGCATTAAACTCAAACTTTTTCGAATTCTTTTTCGATTTTTTAGGTGGAAAAGGTTCACCAACACACTGACATGCATTAAACTCAAACTTGATGTTAGCAGACTTGTCGAACAATTGCAGTCAAATCGCGAGCTATTGGTAATAAATACAGGTACTACAAAATCTGGCGATAGATGTAGAGGATAAAATCTGTAAGATGGTGTCAAATATGGTTTAATTTTCTAACATCCTCCTTTAAACCAGATTTCATAAAAGCTTTGACACCGAGCATTTCCTTCAGCTTGTTAAAGTCTTCATCTTTCAAAGGTTTTATAAAAATGTCTACGATCTAGTCTTTGGACCTGCAAAATAGTAACTCAATTTCATCATATTTCACCAGTTATCTGATGAAATGGTACCGGATGTTGATATGCTTGGTCCTGCCATGAAATACTAGATCCTTTAATAGTGTATGGCAGAACTGTTGTCACAATAAAATGTTGTTGCCCCTTCTAGTTGATGATTCTATTTGTCTAAAATTATTCTCAGCCAAACTTCTTGGCATGCGGGTGAAGTGGAAGTAACTTACTATGCCTCAACAGTTGATAATGCAACAATTGGTTGCTTCTTTGATGACCAAGAAACTGCTCCCGATCTAAGGTGGAAAGTATAACCAAAAGTGCTATTTCGATCATCGATATTGCCAGCCCAATTGCTATCAATGTAGCCAACAAGGTCAAGCTGGTCTTTTCGAGCATAGTAGATTCCATAGATTTTGGTCCCATTGACATACCACAGTATTCTATTCCATGCTTGCAAGTGAGTGTTCTTCAATGCTTCCATAAATATTCTAATCAAAATCAATGCAAACATTAAATCTAATCTAGTTGCAATAAAATACATCAGGCTTCCAACTAATTGTTTGTAGAAAGTTGGATAAATATTGCTTCCGCAATCATTCTTGCTCAGTTTTAGGCTTGTTGCAACTAGTGTGATGGTAGTTTTGTTGTCCTCCATATTAAACATGTTCAAGACATATTTTGCATACTTGCCTTGAGAATTGAAGATACCATCCATAGATTGGTTAACTTCGATGCCAAGAAAAAACTTCATTAGGCCTATGTTCGTCGTCTCAAACTCCTTTTTTCATGGAATTTTTTAATTTTTCATATATCATATTGCTATTACCAGTATAAATCAAAATGTCTGCATACAAGTAGACTATTATCAGCTCCCATTCTCCATTTATCTTCATGTAGAGAGTGTGCACATATGGGCATTTGATGAACCCATTCTTCTAAAAGTATGCATCAATGTGGCTATACCAAGCATTGAGTGCTTGCTTCAATACATACAAGGCTTTCTTCAGTTTCAAGACTTTACCTTCTTGTCCTTCCAACTCATAGTCGGGTGGTTAGTCTATGTAGACCTCTTCTTCCAACACTTCATTGTGCTTAATTCTGGTGATGGGTACCCTACGTGGCCTTGTGAAGGCACATGTGCTTGCTTTATCCTCGCTAGAGTGAAATCTAACATTTCTTTGATGGTTATTGGATGTTTAGACCTGGATGTAAGCACTTAAACCACAGTTAACTTTTATATTATATTTGTTCCCTTAAAATTTTGACTAAGACAATAATTTTAATAAAAAATAAGAAATAAAAAGCAAGAAATTTCACAACAGCATAAATCTAATTTATAATCTAGGTTCATTCCTACTAAGTTCTATTAGTTCTACAAAATTCATATATTGCAAATTATGAAGACCTATGGCATAAGCTCGTAGACTTGTTCTACTCAGTGTTTGACATATTTACATCCTCTCATGCATTATCTCAATTAAAAATAAATAAATATATAAAAGTACATCGCATTGTATATAAACATTTTATGAAAGAGGTTGCATTGTAATACAATCATTTCTTTATGAATGAATTTTTTAAGCTCTTAAACATAAATAATTTATAGATTTAATTGTTTATCCATTTATGTATTAAAAAAAAAGTTCGTTCTTTGAATGATTATTTTACAATATTTTATGTAAAATATAATTATAGTAAATTATTATTCTTTAAATTTATAATAGTTTAGAACATGCATTTTTCAAGAGAATAATATTCAATGTTAAGTAATATCATAGTATATTATTATTTCTTCAACTTTATTTTTTGAAGTTTTAATAATTTATAACACGAGTTTTTTTTTTTGGTATTATTAGAAAAGAAGGGTTTTGAAAGGAATCCCTAAACCTCTTACATCAACTTTTCCATGGGAGAAATTTCATAAAACACAGCTGCGCAAAACAATCACTCTAGCTCACAAGAAGGAATACAAAAGACAAACATAAACACCACATGGAAACATTGCCAACACCAAAAACAAGAAGGTGGATCCACAAACCAAATAGGTAAAGCAAAGGTAAGATCAACAATAAGATGGCTCTAGATTTCCACCAAGGAGTATTTGAAACTCGATTGCCACGAATGATAGAGTCAAAATGAGAACCATTCTTCCAGTTTGAATTTGGACAAGAGAAATTATTGAAGGATGTGAATGGCACCAGTTACCTATAATAGATGCGATGAAGAATTATTATCCTCAAACAGAAGTTAAGCCACCATTAAACAATATGAACATCACAATCATAGCATGCAAAATTTCAACAATTCAAATTACCATAAATACCAACAATTTTGAAACAAAGACGATGTAACATATAAAAATACCATTGATTAGATTACAATTTATGGTTAATGTAATAAACCCCTACGACCAATGCATAGGGCTGAGCAGTCCCTCTCAACCATAATCCCTCGTAAGATTGAGAGCTACACTTATCAATAGGGGAATAACACAACCATTTGGATATCAATAGAGTGCACATAGGGGGAATGGAGCCATGTCAGCCTTTACTAGTACATAGGATATTCCTAGTTGCACCTTGTATTTGTAGAGTGAACACAAGGGGAATAGATTCTGGGTCAGCCTCTTCCAGCACCCAAAACTTTCACCAATTGTTCTAGACAAGAAGATAGAACACAAGGTTTTAAAGTAGTAATTATATTTAATATTTTCCATTCAAAAAATTATAATATTTTTCAATATTAATGTTATATTTAAGAATATAATTTTTTTTTAAATATTAGCATAAAATTTTGAACTTCAATTTTCATTATATATATATATATATTCTCAATTAAAATAACAATAATAATATTAATAAGTTTTATGAAATTTATCAAATGATATTAACTCAATTGATGATATTCCTCAACATTCAAGGAGGTCAAGGTTCGTGTAATATCAATACGTAGTGATGATATAATATAAGTGGAATCCATTTTAATCCATATAACTTATTACAAAAATATTTTTTATATAATTTATTTATAATATTGAATCAAATGATAAGAAGAAATGTATTTTATATAATAAAGAATCGTTCTAATATGGATCAACCTTCAACATTATTGCCTTTCATTTTTTGTTGACAAGTAATAGGAATCAACGAGTTTTATACAATCTAGCCTACTAAGTTTTATCAGTTCTAAAAAAAAATTAGATTACAAAAGCTTTATCTTTTCCACAAGGCCTATGGCAAAAGATCTTCGACCTATTTCTATCTTGATATGTTTTCATCCCTCATACATTATCTCAATTAACAACAAATAAATATATCACATCATATTTGTGCATCCACATTTTGTAAAAGCTATAGCATTGCAATGCAACCACTTATTTGTAAATGGATTTTCTAAAATCTTACCCATGCATTATGATTTATAGATTTTATTATTCATCCACGGAATAAAAAAAAATCCATTCTTTGAAAATTCTTTAGAATATTTGGTGTAAAAATAATATTAAATTATTATTATTTTATTTATTTATAGTTATAATAAGTTAAAATATCAAATTTTAAAGGAGTTAATATTTCATGTAAAATAAAATTTTATTATATTATTATTCTTTAAATTTTGTTTTTCAAAAGTTATAGAGTAGTAATTTTGTGTAACATTTTTTATTTAAAAAATTATAATAAATATTAATATTATATATCTTTCATTGTATTTCATTATTCTAGCTTTATAATTTTATTTGATGATAGACATCAAGGCTTTCAAATATCAATGGACTCAAGCATTTTTAAACTTGTATTTGAGCATGAATGGTGTGTAGGGTAGTGGGGACATAGTTCAAGTTTGCAAGATTGGTTCCTAGGGTAGCGATAATGGTGAGAAGAGAATGGGTTAAAATTTTGAGGAGGCAACAAAAACAGGTGAGTTGAAAGATGGTCTTGTCGACCCTATGGTAGCTCACACGTTTTTATCAAGTGAAGAGGAAGGGTCTTTGGCCAGTATGGATTCCCTACTAGGTGGTGCTATGAATAGGGTCCCTTTGGGGCCTTCACTCTAATAGCCCTTTGATCCTAGTGTCAGATGTTTTTTTGTAGTGATAGTTTCATATCATTCATGTTTGTGTTTTTCACACATTATTTTTGTCATTTCTCTAGTTGAAGACACCCCCTATGTTTCCAAGGGCTTGATTAAGCTCACGATGGAGGATGAGACCTTCAATTTTGTGGGCAAGTTTCTTGGTACTTGATCAACTATGGATGATGTTAGGAGGTGGGATTTATCCAAATGGCGAGCTCAGGGTCACCTAGGATATCATAACTTTTCCCCAAGATTTTTTCATGTTCAAGTTTAATTATGAAGAGAATTCTAGACAAGTCCTTTGCGGAGGTCCATGTTTCTTCAGGAAGCAAAAAAATTCATCTTTATTTTTCAACAAAAAATATATATTTTTATTTGTTTCCACTTCAATTTTAAAAAATATTATATAAGTATTCTTTATATAATTTTTTTATGGATTTATAACAAATGGTGAGATGTGATGTGTCTTATATGATAGAGGATTGTACCAATATAATACATATACCTTTAATATTGATGTTTTTCAATGTTTGAGGAAAGCAGTAGGAAGCAAAGATTTTCACACCATAAATATAGTTTACAACCTAGGTTCTTTATGGCCCAATTCTATTAGTTCTACAAAATTCATACATTACAGATACTTTATCTCTTTAGAAGGTGTTGGAAATCCAGCCAACCATACATTAAAATGAAAATTTGGGTTGTTAGATGACATTTTTAGCCTTGGAAAGCGTCTCCTTAGAGGAGACAAAACAAAATTGTAGAGCTTTCAAATATATACAATCTAAAAAAAAATGGGCTCAAATGAACACCCAAGTCAAAACTTATGGCCAAAATACTAAGACATGTAATAAACACCGTTGATGTAGATCCGACGGATGTGATTTGCTAGGGTTAGGGTTTGCTTTGTTTTTTCTTACTTAAGGTAGTTTTAGGGTTTTATTTTATGAAGAAGAATTTTGCATTGTAGCAAGTATGTGAGCTCTTCCATATCCTATAAGGAGATTGTAACAGAGTACTGAAACTTTTCCAGAATTATTCTAGATAATAATAAGATAATAGTTGCTCCAATTTTTTTTTATTGTATTATTGTAAATTGTTCATTTGATATTAGAGTGAGGCGATCGAGAAATTGGCTTCAAGTAACTATGTGTAGACACCAAAACGACACCAATCCGATTATGTGACTGCAAACACTGATCGCTTTGACACACACAGCCCCTAGGGCAGCCCTTAGAGGTTAAACAGTGGTCCTAACCACTTTCATAGCAATTTTGTAAGGTCAAGAAGCAATTTGGCACATTCAGGCACTTTGCCCAGTATTCGTCTCACCCAGGGACGAATACTAACTGGGATTCGTCTCACCCAGGGACGAATTCTAAAATCGTCTCTGGTCAGGACGAATTCCAGGTTTAACGGGCAAAAAGAAAAATGCCGCCAAGTGGCAGCCAAGGACAATCAATTATTGCCTCTTGCCGTGCATGCGCGTGTAGGTGGGTAGGTTGGCAGTTAGTGGACTATCACAAAGGCAGTCATGGAAGCCCAAGTCAGGGAGGAGTCTCCTCCCTCTTGGGAAGGCATGGCCACCACATGGCATCCCTGCATGCCCCTCCAAAGAGACCCCATGGGTCTATAAAATGGTGGACTTTCCCACCCAAATGAGGACAGGTTGGAGGCATTTTCAAGCAACGAAGTGCTGCCAAATTGAACACCCTATTGCATCCTTTTTGATTCACCTTTTCACATCCATTAATCTCTTTCGCAAGAGAGGTTATTGGGTGGCTTTTGGAAGCGTGGATCCGAACCCAAACCCAACATTTGACCACCTTGAATCCACCAATTTGTCGACAACACAATCCTAAGAGATTTTGGGCCCATCCCTAGTGGATTGGCGCCGAAATCAAGTGCCAACGGTGGGAGGCCCACTCGGGCACCCCGCATTTTCTAAGTTTCATTCTAAAGTATTCTAGATCATTTGTTCATCTTGCATTTCATGTTATGCTGTCTAGATAATTCATAGCTTCAATTCCATAATGTTTTGATCAGATTTCATCATGCTTTTTGTCGCTTTGTTGTCCCACTAACTTGCAGGTAACAACATCAAATTCTCGATGATGGAGGCCAAATTGGGAGAATCCGACCATCTGGGTCATCCCAAAATGGCCCCAATTACTTAACCCCTTTGTCTGTAGGTGTTTTGGAGATCCCGAGGTGTGACATTGGAGCGACATCAACTCGGCGTTCTAACACAGTCGAATTCGTCCCACCCGGGGACGAATAACAGTCAAAATTCGTCCTGCCCAGGGATGAATTCTAGTTGAAAGTAGATTGGCTGACTGTTTCAATGGCAGTGGCCCTCTGGTAATGTCTTCTGACCTCTGTCAGATTTGCAGGTCATTTAGGATCATTTCATGCATCATTTTAGTCAGTCTTAGGCATACATCTTTCACTAATTTCAAGGAACAAATGTTTCATGTTTGTAGCAGGTGCTACTAACGCCTTTATTGTTTCTTTGATTGTAGGAGAAGTAGCAAGAACCAAGGACTCATCAACATCAATGGCGGCAACACTTTGGCCCGCCCATTTTGCATGTGGGCATGCGGAAGGAGGAAGACTAAGTCACAATTGTAACCAAGATCTATTTAACGCTCCTAGCCCCTAAAAAGGGAGGAGACGTCTTTGTAACCGAGGATAAGAAAATTGAATAAAAAGGGTTGTGCTTTCCATACATCTTTCTTTCATTTTCGATTTATCTCCTTTCTTTGTTTCATGCATTTCAAAGGCATAGGATTAAAGCGTTATATTTTGTCTTACATTGCATAGCTATAGTTTTCCCTTTTATTTCTCGGCTTTCATGGGTGACACGGTGGGACTCTGTCCCCTGGTTTTTAAGATCAAGTAACTGATCCATTTCTGTGTTTTGTGCTTGACAGGTACAATTTTTTTTAAAGCAGACTGTTATTCGTCTCTGACTGTGACGAATACTTTACTGTAATTCGTCTGACCCTAAGACGAATTCAAATTCGTCTCAGGCAGGGACGAATTCTGTTCTGTAATTCGTCTCACAGAGGGATGAATTTTTGTCTGTAAATTTTTAGAGCCGAGGATCAGAAACAACAAGTCTGGGCAGAAAAGAGGTAAGGTTCCAAAACTGTCTTTGTCATTTTTTGATTTTTTGCTTTCACTTTCTGTCAATTCTTGCATGCTTAAGGAAAGTAGTGGTTGCTTGCATGTTTCAATTTTAAGTAAAATAAACCACACACACATCACGTGGCACGTTTTTAACCAAGGAGCTGGTCGTAAGACCCCAGCCCTTGAGCAAGACCAACGGTGGGTTCATCACCACCTTGGCTTAGCTTTGCATCCATTTCCCCGATTGTCACTGTTGTTAGGCGTAAATCCTGACGAAAGCTGACCGAGTGTCATTGGGGTGATTCCCATGCATGCGAGGATAAGTCTTCTATGGTAGGTGTCATTAACAGGACAATCCCCCTTCCGTACCGCCTATGTTCCACGTACCATCTGCTCTCACGTACCTATAGTTTCCCTCTCGTAAGGGCGGGTATATAGAGAGGTTGGTATATCGGTCCGACAATGGTATATTGAAGGGGCGACCATTTATGGGAGTCATATGAGCCAACATTCTGCATTTAAACGTTCTTCAAAACTTGCAAAAACAAAACAAAACATCAAAATGCACTAAACCAGTTTAGGACACACTATTAAATCTTTAAAAGAGATAATCACTATTTGTGTATGTGTGTGTTCATTTCTGCTTAGTGTAACAAAAAAAAAATCATCATAAACGAGATAAAAATCTGCTTAGCTAGTAGAGAAGCACCACAATGGTGTACACCCGTAGCCAAGCCCAATCAAGGGCGGATGCTATGGAAGGTGCACAAAGAGAGGGCGCTGGTCGCCTTCGCTTTAGCCCTGAGGACTTGGCCATACCGCCTTGGCGGTCTGGCCTACAAGAGAGTCCACATCAGGCCACATCAAGAAGGAATTATTGGGACCCTCCTCTGTGGAGTATGCCCATTCAACACAGCCCCTTTCGGGAAGAAGCTTTACATGTGGCACTCGATGTAAATAGAAAACCACCTTTTGAGGCTAGATCTGAGTGGCCACAGCACGATGAAGCGCTAGAGAGGCACAGTGTCCATGAGGAGAGACAACGTGAATATGGTACCTCTCCTTTGCCTCCCATTAGAACAGAAAGACAAAACCCAGAGCACAGGGCTCTCCACACAGGGCGAGCCAACTCCGCCCGCCCCTTTCACACCCATGAAAGGGAGTACGAGGAAGACCATCGCATTCCTCGGGAACAACATACAACATGGGAACCTTGCATTTCTACACCTGCTAGATATCATGGTCACCCATCGAGGCCAAGCCTCAAGTAAATGCCGCCTACCTCGACAGAGGGAAGCGACCCATTGAAATTTTAGATCATCAAGATCGAGGCAAACACATAGGAGAAACATTCAAGCCTCCTGAGAAAAATATGGCAGACCAAATTGACCCGACAGTCGCCAGACATGCCGCCCGCCAAGCTCGAATCACGCAGCTTGAGCAAGGTCATCAGGAGTTAGAGTACTTATACCGCCTTAATAAAGAGCGCATGCAGCACGAAGCGGATGAGCTACGTTATAAACTACCTGAGAGGGTGCCAACCCCTCGCACCCAAAAAGTAGAACAATATGAGAGGCATAACCCTTTGGTGCAGGACAGGTCTCCGCGACCTCGTCAAGCTTTGCCTCCGAGACCTTATAGACCCGAGAGGGAGGCCACTCCCCGAAACAATGATGGGTACCCTCAGCGGGGACTCACTCAGGGTCATAGGTCTCGCCTAGAGACTCCTCAAGAAGTTCATGAGGAATATGAACCAAAAATAGAATGGGCCAAAATGCCCTATCAAGGTGGGAGGGCTGCCATTCGGCCACCCCCCCATAGGCCTCCAGTCTCCCATAACTCACAACGGGAGCAAACAAAAGAGGAAGAGATTAAATCTTTCGATGCATACAAAGCGCTATTAGAGCGTTTGGAGTCTGTGGAGACAAAAGCTTCTGGGCATCAAAAGCCCATGTTACGTCAACTCCGTAGTCATCCAGTGCATCCCTCAGTGCCCACACCTCTTTACCCCGAACATTTCAAGTTGCCTCAATTGGCAGTCTTTAAAGGTGAAGAGGATGCTCAAGAACATGTCACAAGATTCTTGAGCCAATGCTTCGGCATTCAAGATAATGATGCATTGTTGCTTAGGACATTCATAACCACATTCGTGGGCCCTACCTCGGATTGGTTCACACAGTTACCAAAACACAGCATAAATAACCTAGATCAATTAGTAGATGCGTTTCTTGAATGCTTTGCCTTCAACACCAAGAAGAAGGCATCACTGAGTGATCTGGCCAGCCTTAGGCAATATGAGGAAGAGACAATGGCAGCATACGAGAATCGATGGAGGGCTTTGCTTTCTAAGCTACCCTACCTTCCCCCTATGTCTGACCTCACACAGATGTTTGCACGGAGTTGTCTGAAATCGATCTCTGGGCTATTGCTGCTGCAGCAATACGCCAGCCTAGAAGAAGCTTTGGTGCAAGCCAGAGTTATAGAAGAGATCAAAATAGGGGAGGGCACAATCGCCAAGCCTAAAAAGAAAGAGTGGAACAAAAACACTAAGACCGGGACTACGCAATCACAACCCGCTGTGGTTAATCAAGTTGCGATAAATGTCCCCAAGCCTGTGCAAGAAATACAGCCCCAAAAGGCTAATTATCAGGTAGTGCCTCCTAATTATGAAAGAGACAATAAAAAATAGGAGCAAAATCAGCAACGTCACCCTAGGCGACAATTCACCCCTTATGCGGAGTCCAGGGACTCCCTATTTGACCGCTTGTCAGTGGCAAATTTAGTCACCCTTCCAGAAATCCAAACTGTAGATCCTAACGCTCCCAAGCCTAAGGGATACAGAGAGGAATTATATTGTAGGTTCCATAGGCGAAGGGGACATGACCTGAATGGATGTTGGAAATTCAAGGGATTAATCCAAGATTTGATCGATAATAAAACATTGGCCGTGGACAACCCCATAGCGCCAAATAATCAACAGATGGGGGTATTCAAGGACCCTTTGCCTGCCCACGAGGCACAGGAAAAACCTCTTCAGGTCAATGAGGTGCGACAGAATCTTCCCATGCAAGGATTTGTGGGAATGATCAGCATAGTGACCAGGAACAAAAAGTACCCAGGAGTTGCCCCCGAGGCAGCTACAAGAGAAGTTCCAACAACGTCGCAACCTCAACAATGCCCTATGCAGTTGCCTCCGCCTAGACCCGAGGTCACGATACGGACCAAACTCACGCAGAGTTTGCGGACCACATCGGCTAGGCTTTCCATTTACGAGCTTATTCAACAGTCAACACCCCATAGAGAAGCTCTCATGGAAATTTTGAAAGCCATCGAGTTACAGCCTCACGAAGCGAATTCTTTCAATAACTTCGTGGGACATGTGAAACGATGTACGGAGCCGGTCATTACCTTCAGAGAGGATGAAGTTAAAACAATATCGAATGACATGGCAGATCCACCCCTGCACGTTATCGCGCGGGTCAACGGGATCCCGTACAAGAGAGTGTTGGTAGATACTGGCTCGTCCAGTAACATCATTACCACTGTAGCATTAAAACATCTGAAGCTGCCAGCCTCTCATATCACGGCTTCCACATACACACTACGAGCATTCAACGATGCAATATGCTCGATAGTCGGCACAATTGTTCTGCCTGTCCAGGTAGGACAAAAGACAATACCTACATTGTGCCATGTTTTGGAAGGCGAGATGGCATATAACATACTGCTAGGGCGGCCATGGATCAGGGACATGAAGTGTGTCCCTTCGATCGCTCACCGAGTGTCTAAAGTATGCATTTGAAGGAGAAGTTCATGTAGTCCCGATGGACTTAGAACCCTTCAAATATTGCAATGCGATGCAATTAATGCCTCAATCGACCCTCCCTTCAACGCATTTGGATTTCCAGTTAAATCCATCTAAACAGGGTCCAATACCGTAGGCACCACTGGTGACCAAATCATCAAAATCCCAGCCAGGTGAGTCTTCATCATCTGCTCCTTCACTACCAATGCCACCTGTCATGGCTAAACAGAAGGACAAAGGAAAATAGATCTTGGAAGAGGCTCAGCCCCTAGAAGAGGGGTTGCCAACAATATCAACTGTATCAATAGAAGAAATACCTAGCACAACGGAAGCTGAGACTCCTAACCCACCAAACATGGAATGGACTCAGGAAGGCCTCCCGTTCCCTCCCTCCCAAGCATCAACAATTACGGTTGAAATGGCCAGTACGGGCCTGGGGGAGTATCTAGTGCAGAATGTTGTGGCAACGCCCACGCTAGAATCAGTACAGGACATGGGGAGACCTCGCCTTCCCATAGGGACAGTTGTTCCTCTAGGTTACCCACCAAACCAGACTAATTTTGTGTATGGGGGCCTTGATCATGGTGTTGAACCATGCAAGCAAAAGGACGAAGACGAAGAGCCTTTTGCTGAAAATGTCAATTATCTGTCAAACCCGGACTTCGCTCTGAGATATCTCGGCCAATGCAATTGGCATGGATACGGGCTAGGCAAGTATGAGCAAGGGGTGCGTGTCCTTTGCCAACCAAGATACCAAATGCCATATGATAAGTCGGGAGTAGGGTTCAACCACCCCCTGCCCTTAGACATCTTGGTGGAAAACATGCAAGGCCTAGGAATAGGCAACAAGGGTGGATTGGCATCAGATCCTTATGCCAACCCAAATACAGAATATACATTGGGAGATTACCTCCCATGGTCAACAAACACCCTTGGTAACATCAGTAATCCCTCTCCTTTGCTAGAGAGAGGTGAAAGTTCGGACACTAACTCCCAAGGAGAACATAAACGGTGTCCAAAGATCTTTTTGAAACTGTTCCCTTTAGAGGTTCCAGTTGAGCCAATACAGTGTCAAGAGAATCAGGTCCCTCCACCAAGAGTGGAACAACCGCAATGGGACCAGATTAATTTGCTGGAACAAGGTGAACCCTTAATGTCGCAAGCAGTTGTTGAAGAAAATGAACATTTTTGGATCTCCGATAGTGATTCAGAAGATGAGACTGAGATGGCCTATCTCAACCACATGCGACAGATGCAACAAAGGCAACAAGTGCAACAACGACGTCCCTTAGGGATTGATGACTTATTTGCATAGATGGGCATACTTCCAGGGCATGAGTGGTATGTAGACCCAACGGGGTGGGACCAAGTGTTGGATCCATGGCTCCAAATCTATGATGAGCACCGTCCACCCCGAGACCCTATAATGACATCAGTGTCGAGGGAAGACCCTGTCCTCCTATCAGCACATAGGGCAGATCCGTTCGTGCCCGTTCCCCTAGAGCCAGATCCAGAGTATAGGGAGCATCCAGAATGTTCAAGTTATCATACCCATGGTAATGGAGACCAAATTCATTCCATCCACATGATCTCCATTGATTTGACCGCACCCATCCGCAATCGGGCCGATCCAGCACGATCATTGCATCTAGACACAGATGCCATCGATTGGGATCACGTCAATTCACCTCTCTCACCATCAGAGTACTGGCCTTTCGGTAAGATGCCTCATTTTACCCCAGGGACAACTCAGGATATTTTTTAGGCTGAAGAGGAACCCGAGGTTCCCAACGCAGATTTAAATTCAGCTAATGATATCCATTTGATCCCGACTCCACATCAGTTGGAGGACGGATCCCACATGTCAGTCGAGGAGACGACCGACGTAGATATCGGCATAGATCCAATGAATCCATAGATTCTCAAGTCGGGGTAAGTCTTTCCCCCGAAGAGCAAGCCGACTACATTGCCCTTCTCAAAGAGAAGAAGGAGGTTTTTGCATGGTCATACAAGGATATGCCAGGACTAGACCCGTAGCTAGTCACGCATAATTTAACGCTTGATCCGACAATCAAGCCCGTAAAGCAAAAACTACGTAAGATGCACCCAACAGTGGCCTTGATGGTCAAAGACGAATTGCAAAAGTTGTTGGATGCACAGTTTGTCATCTGCGTGGATTATCCGCCATGGCTGTCCAACATGGTGCCCATCAAAAAGCCCGATGGGAGGATTCGCATATGCACTAATTTTTGAGATCTAAACAAAGCGAGTCCTAAGGATGATTTCCCCTTGTCGAGCATCGACGCGTTGGTAGACGCTACAGCAGGTCACGAAATGCTCTCCCTCATGGATGGTTTCTCAGGATACAATCAGATTCGTATCAATCCTGAAGACCAACTAAAAACGGCGTTCACAACGCCTTGGGGGACATTTTGTTATAAGGTCATGCCTTTTGGCCTTAAAAATGTTGGTGCCACCTACCAACGTGCCATGACGTACATCTTCCATGACTACATGCATAAAACTTTGGAAGATTACATGGATGATTTGTTAGCCAAGTCTCTGTTGCGCTCAAATCATATCGATGACTTAAGCAAGATCCTCGATCGCCTCATGGAGCATAAAGTTAGACTAAATCCCAAGAAGTGCGTATTTGGCGTCACATCTGGAAAACTCTTGGGTTTCATAGTCTCAAAGCGAGGCATCGAGGTGGACCCAAAGAAAGTCAAGGCAATCCTTGAAATGGTTCCCCCAACTACCATCAAGCAGCTCAAAAGTCTACAGGGAAAGGTCGCGTCGATTAAGCGCTTCATAGCGCAATTATCTGACAAGTGCCGACCCATGAACAAATTATTGCACAAGGGGGTTACATTTCACTGGGATGACGAGTGCCAATCAGCCTTTGACGACATCAAACAATACCTGGCTTCGCCACCAGTATTGGCACCACCTAGACCAGGAGTGCCATTCTACTTATACATCTCAGCTACTGAGGTGGCACTGGGCGCCATGCTAGCCCAGAAGAATGAACTTCACAAAGAACAGGCTACTTACTATCTTAGCCGCACCTTGGTCAGTTATGAACTTAACTATGCA
Organism: Wollemia nobilis; assembly: GCA_028583015.1. Lineage (NCBI taxonomy): Eukaryota > Viridiplantae > Streptophyta > Pinopsida > Araucariales > Araucariaceae > Wollemia > Wollemia nobilis. Next base: position 16,772,907 of record JAQPPZ010002587.1, on the reverse strand, counting down.
TACGTCGAGAAACTCTTCTTGGCAAGTGGTGTTTGCTACCAAAAAGCTATGCCACTACATGTTGAGCAACACTACGTATGTTGTGTCTAAGGAGAATCCATTGCGATACATGATGAGTCGTACTTATCATAGTAGTCGCACGGCAAAATGGATCATGTTGTTGACGGAATTTGACATAGAGTTTATTGGACAAAAATCTATCAAAGGACAAGTCATAGCCGATCAACTAGCGGAGGCTCCTCTTGAAGACGATCAGCCTCTAGTCATAGAACTACCCGATGATGGGGTCTTCCATGTCTCAGAATCGCCAGATTCTGATGAGCCTGAGTCACAGGCTGACATAACCCTATTCTTCGATGGTTCTAAATGTGAGCAAGGTGGTGGCGCAGGAATTGTATTCTTCACACCGTAGGGCGCTCCAATGCCCCTGTCATTTAAATTAAACTTCCCGTGCACCAACAATAATGCAGAGTATGAAGCCTTGCTCATAGGTCTTCAGACAGCAATCGCCATGAACATCAAATGACTGAACATCTTTGGTGATTCGTTGTTAATAGTCAATCAAGTCAAAGGGGTATATCAATGCAAATGCCCAGTCCTACAGGCTTATAAAGCCCTTGTGGACAAATTCTTGGCAAAACTTGAGTGGTATGACATCGAGGCACTCCCTCGATCATCGAATCATTTTGCGGACACAATGGCCTCCTTGGGGTCACTAATCCCGCAAGACCTTTTCGGTGATATGACAACCATTCAAGTCAAAACCTTATCGCAATCCGCGATGGAGCGTGCAAGCTCAGACTTGACGCCAGGAATCCACATGATCCAGATTGAACCATCCTCGGATAAGTTCTCTCGAATCCAAGATCATCTGAAACATGCCAACTGGGGGTCCTTGTTCTCCCCTACTCCCATTAATAGCAACACAACGCTATTCTTACAGGTTCTATCCCATTCAGCGTTTGCTAGGGATGAACTTCAAGAGGGATTGGCTGTTCATACTTGTCGAGGTTTTTGATCAACAGGACTGGTATTTACCCATTAGAGACTACCTCAAGTTAGGTAATCTCCCGCTTGGATTGACTCATGCCGCAAAATGAGCACTCAAGCAGAAAGCGGCTAAGTATGTCTTGATAGGAGACATTTTGTATCATCGTAGCTATGAAGGAATCCTCCTTCGTTGCTTGGACCAAGCAAGAGTCCACTTGGGCAGTCGCCCAAGCGCACGATGGTACATGTGGTGGCCACTTCAGTGGTATGGCCATCGCAAAGCGCATTCTTCGCATGGGCTATTATTGGCCATCTTTAGAGCGAGATTGTTGCGCATATGTCAAGAAGTGCGTGAAGTGTCAACATCATGCCAATTTGATGCACGTACCTTCCCAGGCCTTGCAGACAGTCCAGTCTGCTTGGCCATTTTTGTAGTGGGGCTTCGATCTAATTGGAAAGATCTCCCCTGCATCGTCAGGCCATCACACGTTTATCATAACGGCCACAAAGTATTTTACCAAGTGGGTGGAAGCAGTTCCGCTTACCTCTACGACAGGACCCCGCATTGTGGAGTTCATTTTGCATAACATCATATGTCATTTTGGTATTCCATCCAAAATAGTCTCGGATAATGGGACGCCATTCAAGAACAAAGACGTGCGTGCTTTGACCACAAAGTACAAAATTCAGCACAGTTTTTTGACACCCTATTATCCACAGGCGAATGGGCAAGCAGAGGCGTCAAACAAAATGCTAGTTGCCATCCTTAAAAAGACCGTCACAGACAGTCATAAGGATTGGCACATTCAAATCCCACTTGCCCTATGGGCCTATCGCACTAGCATTCGGACACCCACTGGGGCCACTCCATTTTCGCTCGTGTATGGCTCCGAGGCAGTCATGCCTCTAGAGTTGGAGATTCCTTCCCTACGCATATCAATGCAGGAGTTCATCGATGATGACTCTGCGCGGTAGGCCCGGTTAGACCAGCTTACGTTGCTTGATGAATGACGCGTTAATGCTCTCGAGCATTTACGTATTTATCAAGAGCGACTTAAGAAAGCTTACAACATGAAAGTTCACCTGAGGGACTTTCGGGTTGGTGATTTGGTTTTGAAGGAAAACCAATAGAATTCTAGTTTGTCGTCCCACCTAAGGGACAAATTTGTGGCAAATTGGTTAGGTCCATATGTCATTGATAGCAAAATAGGACCCGGGACATACCGGCTAGCTTCTCTTGATGGAATCAAGGAAACAGAACCCTTGAACATCAGTCATTTGCACCCATTTCATATCTAAGAGAGCCAAATCCCAAAAATGCTCCAAGGATTGCTTGGTCAATCCCAAAATGCTCCAAGGATCCCTAAAATCGCTTGGTCAATCCCAAAAATGCTCCAAGGATCCCTAAAATCGCTTGGTCAATCCCAAAAATGCTCCAAGGATCCCTAAAATCGCTTGGTCAATCCCAAAATGCTCCAAGGATCCTAAAATCGCTTGGTCAATCCCAAAATGCTCCAAGGATCCCTAAAATCGCTTGGTCAATCCCAAAAATGCTCCAAGGATCCCTAAAATCGCTTGGTCAATCCCAAAAATGCTCCAAGGATTCTAAAATCGCTTGGTCAATCCCAAAAATGCTCCAAGGATTCTAAAATCGCTTGGTCAATCCCAAAATGCTCCAAGGATTCTACAATCGCTTGGTCAAAAAACGGTTTAAATCGGTCAATCAAGAAAATTCAAAAACAATAAAACAAAAAAAAAATCATCAAAAACAACAAAAATTTGCATCTCATTTCTAGGCATGCTCAAATTCATCAATAGAGAGCTTTTCTCGCATCTCATCTTCATATTCACAAAAATCAATCCATCAAAAATACAAAAATATATAGCTGCATTAAGCATCGCACCCATACATTGCATATTTGTGGTCGTAAAGGTCAAAGGCACCATAGACTGTAATTATTCTGCTAAGTCCATCTCGTTCCACACTTTTCCATTTTACAAAACAGCAAACAAACGCCATTCACTGTTGTTTACCACAATAGAGTCAGTGGTCTTATAATGTATCAAGAGTTTTCGTAATTCGAGTCATCATTTTGCTCTTTAGCCACGTAATGTACCGAGTCGGACAGATTTTACGAAGGTAGAGTTACACTTGAAATACACCTTGTTACGTAGCATCCCAACACAAATTAAAACACATAAAAATTCCCAAGTTGTGTGAACGAAAGATGAAACCTGCATAGTAATCCAGGTCACCATAAGCGAAACGGTTATCTTGCTCATCCCCCTGTGCGAATGGTTCTAGAATGCTGAGAATTGATAAAAGGACGAGCTCTTCCCTATTCATTCACCTTCATATACAGTGGTTTTTACCACTACCAAATCCCAATCATAGTTGGTTCCCAAAGTTGTAAGGATTCGTACTACACGTCCCTGCCAAGGATGGGTAGTCATCCCCAAGACCTAAAAGGATCAACGCCATTCACGAACAAAATTCCAATAAATCATCATCCTAACACTTTCCATTCACCTTTGGTCTCCAAGTTGTAAGGATTCGTACTATCCGCCCCTAACCAGGATGGGTAGTCGTCCCCAAGGCCTAAAATATCAATGCCCCTACTTCATAATCTCCATCATCCCCTTGGTCCCCAACGTCGTAAGGATTCATACTATCCACCCCTAACCAGGATGGGTAGTCATCCCCAAGGCCATGAGGATCAAAGCCATTCACAAGTTCAAACTCACACCGCTCAAAATACAAAATCAAGTAACAGTGGTTATCACCACTATTCAAAATCCTTGCTCAAAAAGAAAAATAAATAGAAAAATAAACAGTGATTTGCATCACTATATAGACAAGCAAGTCTCCCAAATCATTCAGCCAACAAACAACCTGAACTTGAATCTTTGGAATTCTCAGCATTCGAAAACCATCTAGGTGATCCTCATTACAGGTTTGGTTGACAGCCTATCTGGCAATGGTGGTATCCTACCCGCATGACGATATGTCTGTCACATTCGCTTTGCGTATATGCAGACCAATGTTTGCATAAGGATGAGCTAGCTTATGGTATCCTGGATAACACCGTAGATTAATCTAACTAAATACAACAAAGGAGTTAGTGGAGCTAATTAGGTGATCCTCAGTACAGGTTCGGTTGAAAGCCCACCTGGCACTGGCGGTATCCTGACAAATACCACATAAATGAACTCAATTGCACACACAGGGATGTGAAATAGCTTGGTCAAAAATGAGTTCGATTCATACCTTGGTCAAAAGTCTTGTAAGATAAAGTACATTCGTGGCTAGTGAGTTAAAACCGTCTGAGTCTCAGAAAACCTTAGCTACATTTCTAAACCAACTGCGCTACTTTCCATCTTTGCAATACCATCAAAAAATACAAAAAAAAAGAGAAAAACCACATGTATACATACAAAGTGATGCATCACAGCAATCACCTAAAAATGAAATAAACAGAGTCCTAAATAGTCTATGGTGCCATAACCAAACATCACAAATTCCATCCATCCATTTCATTTTGCATATCACATATAAATAAAAAACATTTGCATTCATCATAACATATGCATTCATCAAAATAAATAAACATGCATACATCCATATTCATCAACCATCATGCATAAAATCAAATCATCACATGTGCATAACCAAAATAAAATCGGTATATATATATATCATCAAAAAAATGCCCGCAAGCTACAAAACTGGTCCTCAGACCCCGCAATCATATAACAAAATCACCCACCCTAAGGCGTCGACCACCATGATCATGCAGGATCGGTGCGACGGGAACTACCCCCCGTGGTGTGGGTCCTATGGGACCCTATAGGGCGGCTACTACTAGCCCCCACATCACGCCTGCTACCGCCTCCCTCATCCAATCGCCTGCGATGAGATGATGCTGACTGCTCAGTAGCACTGTCCCTCGTCCGACGTGAAGATCCACTTCTCGATGGCTCAGGTAGCCGCCCACCGAGGCGGATGACCTCCCTCTCCAAATCTAGCCGATGCCGACACCACTCTGCCTCCCGTCGATGGTAGTAAGCTACTGCATCATCACGCTATGCCAAAACCCTATCTCGCTCTGCTAGCTGAGCCCGCAGGAGATCCCTCTCCCACAGCGCGTCCCCTAGCTCCTGATCTCGTATCCGTAGCAGCTCTACCAACCATGCATTCTCAGCACGTACCCCAGACTCCATCTCCTCCATATCCGCTTGAAGCATAGGACTCTCTGGAATAGCAACTGCTTTGGCTCCCACTGCTCCTCCATGTCCTGCATGTCCGGCTGATCCGGAGCTCCCAAATCTACATCCTCATCCCCCACCTCAACCATGTCCGCATCCTCCAACGGAGCTCCCCAATCATCCCCTGGTGCCTCAGCACCCTCCATTGCCACCTCCGCGCCTCCCAGTGGCCCCTCTCCTCTCCATCATCGTAGTACCCACCACGAGTCATACTCAGTGGTAGTCCCGACGTCATCCACGTCCGGGACGTCGATCACCACATCTGAATCCTCGCCCAATGGCACGATGACCGGTCGATCTAGAGTCCTCTCATCTCCCCGATGTCGATAGACCACGGGCTCACCAGGAAACCCCTGGCGCACCCCAAACTGTCGTGTAACCCGGCTATATGAGAAGAACTCATGCTCGGTCCCATGCCGCCCAATCAACCATCGCTCCCTGCGTACCCGTCGAAGCCACTCTCCAGCCTTCGGCCAGGCTGGACAGTCCCGATAAGGGTGCCAAACCACCTCCCTTGGAGTGAGCCGAGAGAAGGCATCGGCATAGTGCCCTACGACACCTGCCCACCGTCGACTCTACCCCTACTCTCCGGACCACCGCCACAAACTGCATACCCTATCTCCTTATCCTCCATCGTCGCCCGAGTCGTCCATGGTAACCCGGTTGGCCTCTCAACTGCTATGTGCTGCCAACCCTAGCACTACAATAGATAACTATAGCTGACCCCCTTTCGCTGTCGACAACGGACCCCATACAGCTCCCCGTAGAGCTGTGCCAACAATGTCTGTCCCCATCTCAAGATCAGCGGTGCCTCTATCGGGCACTCTACCAACTGCCACACCAAATCCAGCAGGTTCCATGGGAACCTCGTGCCTGACGAGTCAGGTAATAACATGTTAGAAATGAGGCCCATCAGGAATGCGTGCCTCACTCCTAACACCCCCCTCTCCTGCCACCATCCAACCAAAATCTCGCCAACCTGGCAGTCCACCTCGGCCGTCTCCACTGGGTTCTCTACACCCAACCGCTCCCCATGCCCGAAGCATCTCGTCAGTATAGTAGTCCGCTGATCATGCGGTGATGTCCTGATGGGCAGTCCATCTATCAAAATTCGAAGAAGCCGATAGATATCCTCCAGAGTCATAGTCATCTCCCCTGTCGGGAGATGGAAGGTGTTGGTCCACGGATCCCAAAGTTTGATCAGGGCCGTCAGATAGGCCTGATCCGGGACCACAGGCTCCAGTCGAGCCACCTGCTTGAGCCCAAGGGCATCAAGCCACTCCCAATCAGCCTCAGTCAGTGCCCCCTCGTGCCTCAGTGAAAGCAGTGGGTACACGGTACCGGCTCCTAACAACCTGCAAAAGAAAACAATTCAAAAAAAAAATTAAAATCATGGAAAAGAACTGTACAGAAAAACAACACACTTACAGTTTTAAAAACAAAAATAAACTCTAGGGAGCACTTACAGGTCTCGCTTCGGCTCCGCCGCTCGAACCGGTTTGTGTACTCATGATGGCAGGGAAAATCTAGCAGCGCTTCGCTTCGCAGAATTAACCTCCTCCTCCCCGCAGCTCCAAATCGCAAGAAAAATTAGACACAAATGAGCCCAAACTCAAGTTTTGGCCCTTAAATAGGCCTTTGAGCTGGAATTCATCCTTTACTAGGGATGAGCACTCTGGTTAGCGCTCGTCCCACCCAGGGACGAATTCTAAAGCTGGAATTCGTCCCACCCTGGGACGAATTCAGGCCAGAAACTTCAAAAACATCAAAAAATGAACAAAAATGCACTAAAAACAGATAATAAATTTTCCCGATGAGAGTGTTGTTGCACTTGACATCCCGGGCATACAAAATAGATGTTGGGGTCACAAATTGTCATTATCCTACTCCCTAAGAAGGCTATCTTAGCCGGACCGCTCCATGGGAAGACGGATTTTTGCCAATTTCAGCTCCAAACAACGTCGCAAAAAGGGTTAACACCCACCAAAAATAGGTCCAAATGTTGGAAAAATTGCACATGCTTAACGATAAACCATCTAAAGGCACCCTTGCACAAGTCATCTTGGGTCAAGCGACTCGTCGCTTTTCTCACGAAGGTCATTCCCTCATCGATTCGTCGCTTGAGGGGGTAGTCACACTTAGTCACCAATCAACAAGCACACACCCAATCAAGGCAATGACATGCATTCAAAGAATCATTGACAAAGACAATTACGCTCCTGCTTGGGGCAATAAACAAGCAATTATCACAAATTGATCAAACACTTGGCATTCCCGAAGCATGAACACAAGGTTCCCCTGTGGACAAAAGGTTGCGCCCTTTGCCTAATCATGACTGATCAATGTCCAAGCTCAAGTCACACCTCACCAAAATAGGTTAACACTTGAAATCAAATTCCTTAGCTCGTCAGAAGCAAGGATTCAAGAATGCATGCCCTTTCCATGCTTGGGGCATCAAAAGTTGGTTAGGTTACCAAGAAACCCTAATCATTAGTGCTTTGGTTATCTATTTTTGCTCGACGCTGCGCCATGCACAGCGCATCCCAAAAAGGGGCATCTATAGACACCAAAACAGCACCAATCCGATTATGTGACTGCAAACACCGATCGCTTTGACACACACAGGGAGGTTAAACAGTGGTCCTAACCACTTTCATAGCAATTTTGTAAGGTCAAGAAGCAATTTGGCACATTCAGGCACTTTGCCCAGTATTCGTCTCACCCAAGGGACGAATACTAACTGGGATTCGTCTCACCCAGGGACGAATTCTGAAATCGTCTCTGGTCAGGACGAATTCCAGGTTTAACGAGCAAAAATAAAAATGCCGCCAAGTGGCAGCCAAGGACAAGTCAATTATTGCCTCCTGCCATGCATGCGCGTGTAGGTGGGTAGGTTGGCGGTTAGAGGACTGTCACAAAGGCAGTCATGGAAGCCCAAGTCAGGGAGGAGTCTCCTCCCTCTTGGGAAGGCATGGCCGCCACATGGCATCCCTGCATGCCCCTCCAAAGAGACCCCATGGGTCTATAAAATGGTGGACTTTCCCACCCAAATGAGGACAGAGTTGGAGGCATTTTCAAGCAACGAAGTGCTGCCAAATTGAACACCCTATTGCATCCTTTTTCGATTCACCTTTTCACATCCATTAATCTCTTTCGCAAGAGAGGTTATTGGGTGGCTTTTGGAAGCGTGGATCCGAACCCAAACCCAACATTTGACCACCTTGAATCCACCAATTTGCCGACAACACAATCCTAAGAGATTTTGGGCCCATCCCTAGTGGATTGGCGCCGAAATCAAGTGCCAATGGTGGGAGGCCCACTCGGGCACCCCGCATTTTCTAAGTTTCATTCTAAAGTATTCTAGATCATTTGTTCATCTTGCATTTCATGTTATGCTGTCTAGATAATTCATAGCTTCAATTCCATAACATTTTGATCAGATTTCATCATGCTTTTTGTCGCTTTGTTGTCCCACTAACTTGCAGGTAACAACATCAAATTCTCGGTGATGGAGGTCAAATTGGGAGAATCCGACCATCTGGGTCATCCCAAAATGGCCCCAATTACTTAACCCCTTTGTCTGCAGGTGTTTTGGAGATCCCGAGGTGTGACATTGGAGCGGCATCAACTCGGCGTTCTAACACAGTCGAATTCGTCCCACCCGGGGACGAATAACAGTCAAAATTCGTCCTGCCCAGGGACGAATTCTAGTTGAAAGCAGATTGGCCGACTGTTTCAATGGCAGTGGCCCTCTGGTAATGTCTTCTGACCTCTGTCAGATTTGCAGGTCATTTAGGATCATTTCATGCATCATTTTAGTCAGTCTTAGGCATACATCTTTCACTAATTTCAAGGAACAAATGTTTCACGTTTGCATTAGGTGCTACTAACGCCTTTATTGTTTCTTTGATTGCAGGAGAAGTAGCAAGAACCAAGGACTCATCAACATCAGCGGCGGCAACACTTTGGCCCGCCCATTTTGCATGTGGGCATGCGGAAGGAGGAAGACTAAGTCACAATTGTAACCAAGATCTATTTAACGCTCCTAGCCCCTAAAAAGGGAGGAGACGTCTTTGTAACCGAGGATAAGAAAATTGAATAAAAAGGGCTGTGCTTTCCATACATCTTTCTTTCATTTTTGATTTATCTCCTTTCTTTGTTTCGTGCATTTCAAAGGCATAGGATTAAAGCGTTATATTTTGTCTTACATTGCATAGCTATAGTTTTCCCTTTTATTTTCGAAATCTCGTGCTTTCACTATGGAATTTCTACTGCAGGTTTTATAGAAGCTTCTCAGAGATCTCAGTTCATGTTGAAGGGAGCTATTATGGCCAACAACACCAATTCAATTATGATACCAGAATTTGAGAGTTTCGACTACGAATATTGGAGCATCTAGATGAGGATGATTCTGAAGGTAAAAGAATCTTGGGCCATCGTTGAAGCTGTGTTCACCAAACCAAAATACTGGAGTGCATTGACTGTAGATCAAAAGAAGGATATGTAGGAGAAAGAGAGAAAATAATTTGGCTTTGGCTTTCATCCAGTCGACTCTAAATAAGAGTCTCTTTCCCCATATTTTTGCCTGCATTTTGGCTCAAGAAGCATGGAAGGTGTTGAAGGAGAATTACCAGGGGAGTGCCCAAGTTAAGAAGGTGAAGTTGCAGACTTTGTAGAGATATTTTGAAAATCTAAAATAGGAGGATAATGAAATTGCAGGAGATTACTGTGTTCAGGTAAAAAAAGTAGTAAATAAAATGGTTACACTTGAAGAGATCATAGAGAAAAATGTAGTAATTAAAATGGTTTTAAGAACCTTGATAGAGAAGTTTGACAATGCAGCCCTTATCATAGAAGAAATGAAAGACATCTCAAAAATGGATATAGATTCGTTAATTGGATCTCTCACATCTCATGAAGAGAGAATTTCCAAGAGGAATAAGGATAAAGAAGAAGGTTCTATAGAGGAACAAGCTTTTTCGACAAAAGAGAATGATGGAGGAAGAGGTCACGGTAGGGGTTCCAGAGGAAGAGGAAGAAATGAAAGAGGAGGTAGAAGAGTCTCCTATGGTGGTAGAAGTCGAGGAATATCTCAAGATTCAGATAATGACTAGGCTCATGCTGTAAGAGGAGGATCTAGTGCAAGAGGAAGAGGTAAAGGTCGAGATATGATAAATATGCAGTGTTATAATTGTAAAAAATATGGCCATTATGAGATGAATTGTAGACTAAAAAAATCAACACATTATGGAGAAGAGGATTCCTATGACGATGATACTTTGTTCTGGATGATTGAAGAAAAATTGGAGTAAGCAGCTTTCCTCTCTACACAGAATAGCATAAAGGAGACATGGATCCTAGACAGTGGGTGCACAAACCATATGACCGACAAGAGGGATGTGTTTTCATCTCTTGATTCTTATTATCAATCCAGTATGAGGCTTGGGTATGATAAGAGCTTGGAGGTGGTTATGAAAGGAGAAATGGAGGTTCCTACCAGGAAAGGAAAAATAATGAAGGTAAAAAATATTTACTATGCACCCCGGTTGAAGCATTCATTAATGAGTATTGGTCAAATGTTAGAAAAGGATTATAAGTTAGTGTTTGAGGATAGAATGTGCAAAATTTATGATCAGAGGAGAAAATTGATTACAACTGTAAAGATAACCAAGAACAAGCTCTTCCCATTATAATTTGTAGATCAAGGGGGAGCTTTAGAATTTTTTGGTGTAGAGAGTAAGGAGAGACTATGGAATTTATGGTTTGGGAATTTAAATTATAAGAGTTTTAATATGCTTTCACCACTTGTTTATGGGTTGCCAAAATTTGAAGACTCCAAGGAGGTTTGTGAAGGCTGTGTACTTGGCAAACTTGCAAGGGGGAATTTTTCTCATGGTGAAGCATGGATGTCCCAACATCCATTATAGTTGGTTCATAGTGACATTTGGGGACCAATGCAGACATAGAGTATGAGTAAAGCTTCTTACTTTATAACTTTTATTGATGATTTCTTCAGATATTGTTGGGTTTATTTTATTGAGCATAAGGATGAGGCATTCAATTGCTTCAAGAATTTTAAGGCTCTAGTTGAAAATTAAAGTGGTCATTATATCAAATTTTTGAGGACAGATAGAGGAGGTGAGTTCTATTCTCATGAATTTGACAATTTTTGTAGTGATTTTGGGATTAAAAGGCAGAAAACAAGTCCTTACACACCTCAACAGAATGGGGTGGTTGAAAGAAAGAACAGGACTTTGGTGGATATGGCACAATGTATGATGCAAGAAAAATATATGAGTAAGTTTTATTGGGCTAAAGAAATTAGGTTTGCTAATTACATTTTAAATAGAAGTCCTACTAAGAGTCTTGATAATATTACCCCTTATGAATTTTGGTACAACAAGAAGCCAAATGTAAATCATTTTAGAGTTTTTGGATGTGTGGATTTTGTGCATGTTAATGGTGAGAATAGGAAGAAGTTGGATGCAAAGAGTGAAAAAAGTATTTTTATTAGGTACAATGAGCAATATAAGGCTTACAGGTTCTTTAATCCTATTTCACATAAAATAATTGTATCTAGAGATACAATTTTTTATGAAGGGGTAATTTGGGTATCAGAAAATATTTTTGTTGAGGATGTTTTTGGTGAAGAGAAGGTGGAACCAAGCCATGTTTCAGTTCAGCCCAGCCATGAAAGAGAAGGTTCTTCCAGTAGTTCTCCACCTCCATCACCACCGGCCAAAGGAAAAGGTAAAATATTGTTGAAGGATCACCCATAATCTCAAATTATTGATAAGAATTTCCATAAGATGGTGACAAGGAGTCAACATACAGAGATGAATGCAGTAATAGAGAGGTTAGAGAACCTACATCTTTATGGAGATGATGATAGTGGAGATCCCAAAGGTGATGTTGTAAACTATGCACTTGTTTCACAAGTTTCTAAAGTTTCAAAATTTGTTGTTGATGATTTTGAGCCTTCATGTTTTGAGCATGCTAGTACTAAAAAAGTGTGGATGAAGGCTATGCAAGAAGAAATGCATTCTATTGAAAATAATGATACTTGGGAGTTGTGTGATTTTCCCAAGGATAGGAAATGTGTAGGATGCAAGTGGGTCTACAATATCAAGAAGAACAGTGATGGATCCATTGAGAGGTACAAGGTATGGTTGGTAGCAAAGGGTTTCACTTAGAAATATGGTTTGGACTATGAGGAAACATTTTCTCTAGTGGCAAGGCAAGAAATAGTAAGGATGTTGCTATCATTGGTAGCTCATAAAAGTTGGAGGGTGCATTATATGGATGTCAAAAGTAAATTTATCAATGGGTATTTAGATGAAGAAGTATCTGTGGAACAACCACAAGGTTTTGTTGTCCAAGGAAAATAAGATCAAGTCTACAAGTTGAAGAAGGCTTTATATGGGCTGAAGCAAGCTCCAAGAGCTTAGTATGCTAGAATCCATGAGTACTTATTGTAGTGTAATTTTGAAAGGAGTAAGAGTGAGCCCACTTTTGTACTACAAAAGTTGGAGGGTGCATTATATGGATGTCAAAAGTAAATTTATCAATGGGTATTTAGATGAAGAAGTATCTATGGAACAACCACAAGGTTTTGTTGTCCAAGGAAAAGAAGATCAAGTCTACAAGTTGAAGAAGGCTCAATATGGGCTCAAGCAAGCTCCAAGAGCTTGGTATGCTAGAATCCATGACTACTTCTTGTAGTGCAATTTTGAAAGGAGTAAGAGTGAGCCCACTTTGTACTAAAAAATGGAAGGTAATGATATTCTTATTGTATGCCTTTATGCTGATGATATGTTATTTATGGGGAGTAGTTCTTCTTTGAATGATCATTTTAAACATGATATAAAGGAGTTTGAGATATCTGATTTGGGTTTGATTAGTTACTTTATTGGGATGGAAGTACATCAAACTAGCAATGAGATTTTTATTTTTCAATCCAAATATGTAAGGGATATGCTGAAGAGATTTGGTTTAAGTGAATGTAAACCTGTAGCAACACCCATTGCACATGGGGAGATCTTGAGTTTGGAGGATGGAGCTGAAAGGGCAAACAAAATAGAGTACAGGAGTATTGTTGGTAGCCTTATGTTCCTTTGTAACACTAGGTCGGATATATGCTTTGATGTTTCACAATGTTCTAGGTATATGTCTAATCCATCACAATTACATTTGAAGGTAGCGAAGAGGATTTTGAGATATGTTCATGGAACAATTGATTATGGGATCCAGTACTCACAAGCAAATAATTTAAAGTTAGTGGGATTCAATGACAATGATTGGGACAGTAATATTGATGATAGAAAATCCACGAGTGGGCACTATTTTTCTCTTGGTTTAGATTTGGTGACATGGATTTCCAAGAAACAAGCTATAGTGACATTTTCTTCTACTAAAATAGAGTATATTGCACTTACATCGGCAAGTGCATAAGCATTGTGGCTTCGAAAGGTGCTAGGAGAGATTGATGAGAAGCAAGGGATTCCAACTAATTTATTCTATGATAATCATAGTGCCATTAAGTTGGCACATAATCCTATCCACCATACCAGGCCCAAGCATTTCTACATCAAGTACCACTTCATTCGGGACATGGTAGAGAAGGAACAAGTTAAATTAAGGTATTGTTCCACACACGATCAAGTAGCAAATATTTTTACTAAGGGAGTAGTAAAACTTAATTTTTTGTTGCTAAGGGACTTGATAGTCAGTCCCCTTACCAGCAAGGTGGAGAATATTCAAAATTTGGCTAACCATATATTAAAACAAAAAATTTGAGCCGTTAGATGACATTTTTAGCCTTAGAAAGTGTCTCCTTAGAGGAGACAAAATGAAATCGTAGAGCTTCCAAATCTGTGCAATCTAAAAAAAAAAAGTGCTCAAATGGACACCCGATTCAAAAGTTATGGCCGAAATACTAAGACATGTAATAAACACCGTCGATGTAGATCCGACAGATGTGATTTGTTAGGGTTAGGGTTTGCTTTGTTTTTTCTTAGTCAAGGTAGTTTTAGGGTTTTCTTTATGAAGAAGAATTTTGCATTTTAGCAAGTGTGTGAGCTCTTCTAGAGCCTGTGAGGAGATTGTAACAAAGTATTGAAACTCTGCCAAAATTATTCCAGATAATAAGAAGATAATAGTTGCTCCAATTTTATTTTATTGTATTATTGTAAATTATTCATAAGGGCCTATGACATAAGCTTCTCAACCTATTTCACTCTAATTTTGATATGTTTGCATCCCCTTATGCATCATTTCAATTAAAAATAAATAAATATCTAAGTGCATCACATTGTATATGTGCATTTTACAAGAGAAATTGCATCAATGCATCCACCTCTTTATGAGTAGATTTTTCAAGTTTTTAAAAATAAATACTATGATTTATATATTTTATTGTTCATCCACTGAAATTGAAAAAATATTCATTCTTTGAAAGATGCCTTCAAATATTTTATTTAAAATAAATTTAAACTAAATTACTATTATTTAAACTTTGTTTATTTAAAATAATAATAATTTACAACTTGAGGTTTTAAAGGAGTACAATATTTCATGTAAAATAAAATTATAGTGAAATATTATTATTTAATTTTTTTTTTGAATTTAGAAATTTTTAACATTCTCAATAAATAATAACAATAGTTTTGAATATTGGTTTTATCTTTAGAAATATAAAATTTTGTCAAAAAATAAATAAATTTTCATTTTTATTAAAATTATTATATTTTTCTACTTCAATTAAAACAATAAATAAAAATAATATTAATATTTATTATATAATTTTTTTATGGGTATGAAAGAAGTGGTGAAACGTAATGTGTCTTATATAATAGAGGAGTATTTCAATATGGACCTTTAACATTTCATCTTTTATTTTTTGGTCATGTACTAGGCAACAAGGAGTTTCACACCATAAATCCTACGAAAAAAATTAAAAAGGATCCCGTGAAGGTTCTCATGAAGGTTCAACTCCCTACAGAACAAAATAAAATTGGTCCAAACGCATCTAAGCTAAAAAATAGCCTAGATTATTATAACATCGTCCATGGGCACAAACATAAAGTGTGAGGTTCTACAACTTGTTTTTTTTTTTGCAAGTATCAATGTGCCACCTTGGCATATCAGTGTAATAAGGTCCCACAATTCGCCTCACATTATGATCCATCACGATCCTTGACATCGTGGCACTATTCAACATTAGTAACTGCAAGTTCACTACAAGAATCAATGATGCATTGGGGAAGGTTGTCCTGCTACATCCCCAGAGATTGGATAATTAACCCAAATTTTGCCATTGTATCTGCCGCCAGATTGCCTTCCCTAAACATGTGTTGAATACACCTGTTGTTAATCGCCCTTAACTGGACAATGGACCCTTTGATGATTGGTTGCATGTTCCAAGGTGGATGTGAGACCTCTTTCAAATAATTTATAGTGTTTAAAGAGTCTCCCTTAATTATCAAGTACTAGATATTGAGCTCGATAGCTATTTGGATGCCTCAGAAAGTTGCTCGAGCTTCTACAAAATTGTTAGATTGGACTCCAAGTTTTTCTGCATAAGCCAGGATGAGACGACTTCTGTCATCCCTGATTATGCCTCCACAACTCACGTCATTTGGGTTGCATTTTGATGCACCATAAAAATTTAACTTGAACCACTGAGGGGGAGGGGGAATCCAAGAGTCAAGGGATCTATCCACAACAGCCTGGGAATGACCAAAAACCTCAAAAGACAGGTTAGCATAACGTGCCACTTGAATCTCAAACGGTGATGAAGGAAAATCCTCAAAATATATGATATTGGCATTTTCAGAGGCAAAAGTTACAGCTCTCAAACAAATCAACTCCAGATCTAGGGACGAAAATCGAAAAGCTTGATTATTTCTTTCCAACCAAATTTGCCACATAAAATGAGGAAGAATGATCGACCACCAAAACTTCAAGCGAGTGGAATTTAAGGGGTTTGGCCACTGGGTAATAAGATCACTGATAGACTGAGGAGTAACCCAAGAGATGAAAACATTTGACAGGATCATTGACAGGACAAGGCTAGAAAAAGGGCACTCTAGAAACAAATGATTAACTGACTCCCATGCAGATTTACATAAGTAACATCTAGGGCGGGATCATACCATGGATTATCAAGTTATCACTGGTGAGGAGTCTATTTTTAGGAGTCACGATCATACTTTTTACAAATGTTTCTACTGTGATGCAGTTTGTTTTTCTTTATTCGTTATTAAGATAAGTTAGTGACATTCCTGATATGATTTTTTCTCCACCCACATTTATAACATTTTTATAACATTTAAGTGTTTGCAATCCGTGGTATTGAACATTCTAAAAATGTAAAAATAACCCCATACTCTTCTCTCCAATTCAAGGTATTGCCATTAAATGGATAATAACTTTTCATCTCCACCTTCTTACTTCAAGACCACATTAGACGACACTTCATATAAGGACCAGTGCAATATAATTGGTACATGTGGAACCTTATCGTAGGCATGAATTAGGTATAATAATTCATACCTTTCAAATCAGTGATTTTTTGACAGCCTCCAAAATTTCCATTGATTGTCCTTATTAGACCCGTCACTGATTGGTAGTAGCTTTCCACATGCTCACCTAAACACCAAGAAGTAAAAATAACCCCATACTCTTCTCTCCAATTCAAGGTATTGCCATTAAATGGATAATAACTTTTCATCTCCACCTTACTCCAAGACCACAGATTCGTTTTAAATTATAGACCACACTTCATATAAGGACCAGTGCAATATAATTGGTACATGTGGAACCTTCTCGTAGGCATGAATCAGGTATAATAATTCATACCTTTCAAATCAGTGATTTTTGACAGCCTCCAAAATTTCCATTGGTTTGTCCTTCTTAGACCCGTCACTGATTGGTAGTAGCTTTCCACATGCTCACCTATAACCAAGAACTATAATACCTATTCAAAACCACAATGAATGTGGGCAGCACATTTAGAGTAGAAGAAAAAAAAAAAAAAAACCAAATTTAGCGTGGTGAGTTGAGGGCGTTGGTTAAAAATATTATAATTCGAATTTAAGATAATGTTCATCTTGATGCTAAGCTCGTATAGGCTGCATAACATAAACAAAACTATAAGCAATTATATATTCATGGAATTTAACGTTGGCACTTTCACGTTATCTAGAAGATATGATCAAACTATTCAGAGAAGAATGGGACTTATAACCAGATATCTATTCATGGAATTAAACCGTGGCACTTTCATGTTGTCCAAAGGATCTGATTTCACTCGGTAAAGCTGCCCGGTTAGCTCATACATTATTGCATTAGGTGAAACATGCTTCTCACTGGGCCCTTTCTTCTCTTATATTAAGACGTACGAGGTAACCCATTTCACATTTAGTGTCTTGTGGTGACATCTTGGCAGTGGCTGCTTGTGACTCTGTCGAACAGGTAATCTACCAATTCTTTTTCATATTTTACGTTACAGGACCCATTTGTAACTACAAAGAACAATGTCGAGTATAAATCTTTAACTTCTTCATATAGGTTTTCATTAAGGTTTTAAATTTTTTTATTTTGTTAACGAGTTTTTAAACTAATCTGTCTATTATCCGCTAGTTTTCTCACTAGTATGAATAACCTGAAGTGTTGAGTATTTATATTTCTTTCTTTTTCGTAACCAGTTTGTATACCTTTGACTGTAACTGGGAGGTCCAACGTGGACAGTGAATAAAATTATTTTTTTCAAAATTATTAGATATGTTTTAAAAGTAACGAGTTTTATGTTAAAAATTATACATCTAATACTTATTATCAAATAACATAAAATCAATCAACTAATCGAATTTCTATCAAATTTCTTGAATTCTTATAGTTAAATTCCTTTGACTTGATAAATCCTTTTTAATGCTATATAACTAATTTATATGATGTTTTAGGTGCTCATACTATTGGCCAAGCTCGTTGCACAGTGTTTAGAAGCAGGATTTACAATCACACCAACGTTCACTCCTATGCCAAGTCCCTGCAATCAATCTGCCCTTTAGGTAAAGCGGGCAACAGAAACCAGCCACTCTTGGATGAAATTTCTCTCACACTCTTTGATAATGGTTACTACAAGGCTCTCAGAAAAAAGAGAGGAATCCTTCGTTCAGATCAGGAGTTTTCAATGGAGGGTCTACTGATTCTCTGGTCACTCAATATGCCACCAACGCCAATGCCTTTTTCGAGGACTTTGCCAGTGCAATGGTGAGGCTGGGGAACATCCAGCCTCTCACTGGGAGAAATTGGAGAAGTCAGAAAGGAAACCAAGTTAAATCTTCAAAATTTCTAATTTTAATTAATTGTAGTTTAGAAATTTGATATAATTTCTACTTTTGCTTTATTAAATAGAAGATAATGTGTTAAATGATATCAAACTAATAACCTATTTTTCTTATTATTTGAGCCATCTTAATATTTTATATCTGCTCTAAAACTAAAATAATCTTAATAAATACCTTCTTTTCGCATCATTAAGTTTGGTGTTAGAAAACTTATATTAATACAAATAAAATATCCATACCTTCTTTTCGCATCATTAAGTTTGGTGTTAGAAAACTTATATTAATACAAATAAAATATCCAGTCCAAGATGTCGCAGTTTTTATCACAAGCTAGAAGATTTTTATTTTTTTTTATTTTTGTACTTTTAAGATAAAATTCATTATTAAAATAATTATATCAAAATAAGTTTTTACCCTTTTTTAATTGATAGTAGAAAGAGTTTTAAAAGGTCCTGAACCTATTACAAGTATAGTTTTGAAAGATATGTCAAACATTAGATCTAGCAATAAGACATCAAGAAAGATTGAGCTCGATTTCATGAATCAAACCTAAAAATCCAATGAAACAACCTCAACCTCCTAGCAAATAAGCTGCAGATTTTTATCAAGCAAAATCAAGAGATTGTCTCATTGTCAAACCAGCATGTGCTCAGGAATTTAAAGCACCCAAAAAAAATAGTAGAATAACAAAAATGCTACCGGTTAAAAATAAATTTACAAATGAAAGCACCCAAATCAAAGCATTTGCCGCCTAGCAGGAATGGAGAACAAGGAAATCCTATCATCACGATCAACAAATCCATCCAAAAAAGCGGATAAGAGGAGAACCCTTCATAAGAATAGCTGGTATAAAAAAACAACATTAAAAATACCAATCAACAAAATCCTCAGCAAGAAAACCATCTAGGAGACCTGCAAAAGAAATTCCATGAAACCCGTAAATCTCGCTGGAGCCAACCAAAAAGTCTTCAACCATTGAGAATCTAGGCCAAAAATGAAATCTAAGGTTTTAAGGAAGAAAACCTGAAAGATTTACTTTATCATCCCGCTCTGAAAAGAGCTGATGCCCAGCCCTCAACATAAACACCAACCAGGACAACTATTGTTGTAGGTGAGTTGCAGAAGGGTAGGGTAATCCTCAAAGGGAGGTCCCTGGTTCGAATCTCTACCCTACCAAATGCACATCTGATACCCAAAATCCAACTAGTCCCTCCTAGGTGATTTTGACAGTGCAGAATGTTAGAAAAATTAAATTAATCTTCACGCCCATAAATGCTTCGACGCGAAGCACTTCCGAAAAGCATTTGGAAAATGCTTCGACGCGAAGCACTTCCGAAATGCCTTCGGGAAATGCTTCGCCCCGAAGTAAAATAAAATTGCCCTCCGAAGCAGAATTCAGCCGAAGCAAAAATCGGTCGAAGAAGAATTCAGGCACGTTGATCGGGGCATTTATTGTCCAAGTGTGCGAGTAGCTGGAGTGTTCGACGATTTGTCAGGAACCACACTTCGGAATTTAACTCTTGTCAGTCGGTCGATGAAACTCTCCCGCCTTTTGTCCTCATCCCTCGCCTATAAATATCAGGGTTATTTTGTCATTTTGCAAGGAGTTGGAAGTGTGGGAGGATAGAGAGTGGAGCAGAGTAGCAGAGAGCAATAGTGAGCATAGGGCAGCCGCAGAGCTAGGGTTTCAACCAGCAGAATAGCAGAAGGGTGAAACCAGCAACTGCCAACAGTCGGAGAGTGGAGCAGCAGCTTCCAGATAAAACCCGTGTCTTATCTTGCAAATGTTTATCTTGTAGAAGTTTGTATTCGCTTCAGAAGGAAGCCATTTGTAAATCCGGCATTATATTTAATATATATAATATTATTCTGCAAATTCGGGTCTCCGCATATTCGTTCTCGGCCTCGAGGTATTGTTTTGTCCGTAGACATCTCTCAACTAGGGTTTGCCCCGAAGTGGCAAAATACCCGTTCGATCCAAAAAGGAGTCGGGTTTATTTGTTTGTGCCGAAGCACATTACGGAACTTCATTTCGCCGAAGTTGCCGCGGGTTGCCAAAATTCGTAGCTTTCCTATCCGAAGTAGTCACTTCGAAAGAAAACTGTGCGAAGCAGGTTGCTTCGCCAGGATTTTCCCCGAAGTAGTTCTACTTCGGCAAATTCTTCCCGAAGTACTTACTTCGGGAGTAGTGTTCCCCGAAGTAGTTTTACTTCGGCAGGTTTTCCCCCGAAGTACATACTTCGGGACTATTCTCCCCGAAGTAGATTTACTTTGGCACTTTGTTCTCCGAAGTAGCTACTTCGAAATTTTTTAGCCGAAGCTCCTCCCAAAGCTTATAAATCGCCGAAGTTTATTTTTCGAAGCATTTCTTTTGACGCGATTTATTTTTCGAAGTTGATTTAATTCTTTCAAAGTGGTATCAGAGCCTACGGTGTCGTGACGCGAAGATAGAAGCATGGCTTCCAAAATAAATTCCCTACAATTGCAGATCTCACAATTTAATGGCAAGAACTACGATTACTGAAGCATCCAGATGAAAATCCTTTTTGGGTCTCAGGATTTGTGGGACTTCATCGAAAATGGTTACCCGAAACTGGCAGATGCAGTAGCACTGGCCGCCCTCTCCCAAGCTGACATAGATCTTCTGAAGGAGAACCGGAAGAAAGACCAGAAGGCCCTGTTTTATATCCTACAAGCAGTTGAAGAGACCATCTTCTCGTGGATTGCATCAACTACCAAGGCCAAGAAGGCCTGGGAAATTTTGGCTAGTTCATACCATGGCACCAATAAAGTGAAGTTGGTAAAACTACAGATGCTCAGGAGAGAGTTTGAGAACCTACAAATGAGTGAGTTTGAGTCAATGAGAAATTTCTTCACCCGAAAAACATATGTCATCAACCAGATGTGGTTGAATGGTGAGATTGTGCAAAACCAAAGGATCGTGGAGAAAATTCTACGAAGTTTGCCAATGAAGTTTGATTCGATGGTAATTGCAATAGAGGAGTTGAGGGATTTGACAACCCTCTATGTGGATGAACTAATGGGTTCTTTGCAGACACATGAGCAGAGGCTGAGCCACTCAACTCAATCCTCTTTGGATCAAGCATTTAAGGCACAAGTCTCAGTCCAAGACAACAGCAGACAAGACTCCCACCATAGCGCCTCTAGTTCTCAATGTGGAAGAGGCAAAAGCAGGCGTGGGAGAAGTAACAAGCAAGGAGGGAGATCAAACCCTCATGTCAATGAGACCAGCTGCAACTTTCATCAGCAAGGAGGAAGAAGCACTGGAAAAAAGTAGCAAGGTGGCTCTCAGCAGAAGAAGGACATGTCAAAGGTCCAATGCTACTATTGCAAAAAGTTTGGCCATTACATCTCACAGTGCAGAACGAGAATGGCGAAAGAGAATCAGCAACAAGCCCATTATACGAAGGAAGCTAGAAATGCGGTAGGAGGAAATATGCTACTGACTTACAATGTTGAAGAGGAGAGAAAGAAAAAAATTTGGTATCTTGACAGTGGGTGCAGCAACCACATGATCGGGAACAGAGACATGTTCTCACAACTGGATGAAACAGTCCAATCCGAAGTCAATATGTGGAACAATAGCAAGGTTCCCATGATGGGGAAAGGAAAGATCCTCATCCGCACCTGGTACGGAGAAAGAAAACAAATTTGCGATGTTTATTATGTGTCTGGGTTAAAACACAACCTGCTAAGCGTAGGACAACTTGTGCAAAAGGGACACACTGTGTAGTTCAAAGATGGTGTTTGTTCCATCAGAGACAAAGTACATGGACAAATCGCAACCGTGTCCATGACAAAAAATAAAATGTTTCCACTGTAGATTTAGAATGAATCTTTAATGTATCTGAGTGCAGTTGTGAAGGATGCTACCTGGCTGTGGCATCTCAGATTTGGTCACTTGAGCTTTAGTGGCCTGAATTTGCTGCACAAGAAGCAGATGGTGAAGTGTTTACCCCTTATTGAGCAATCAAACCAAGTTTGTGAAGGTTGCATGGTCGGTAAGCAGCATAGGGATGCATTCCCTGTAGTATAGTCTTGGAGAGCATCACATCCATTGGAGCTGGTGCACTCAGACATTTGCGGTCCCATGCAGACCAGCACATATGCCGACAACAAATACTTCCTGACCTTCATAGACGACTTTAGCCGAAAGACATGGGTTTATCCCATCAAGCTGAAGTCAGAGACATTTGTGAAGTTTAGGGAGTTCAAGGATCTGGTTGAGAAATAGAGCGGATATTACGTGAAGACTCTCAGGATAAACGGTGGAGGAGAATACATCTCCAATGAATTCCATAACTTCTGCAAGCAGCATGGAATTCGAATGCAGTTCACTGCCAGATACACACCACAGTAGAATGGTGTAGCTGAGAGGAAAAATAGAACAATCATGGAGATGGCATAGAGCATGCGGTGAAAAGTTTGCCACATGAGTTCTGGGCAGAAGCTGTAAGTTGTTCAGTTTATCTGCTGAACAGATGTCCCACCAAGAGTGTGAAGGACAAAATTCCAGAGGAAGCCTGGAGCAATCTGAAGCCAAGTGTGGCTCATTTGCAATTTTTTGGGTGTGTTGCATATGCACATGTTCTAGAGGAGAAAATATGAAAGCTTGATGACAAATCTAAAAAGTGCATATTCATAGGGTACAGCGAACAAGCAAAGGCATACAGGATGTACAACCTAGTGACGAAGAAACTTGTCATCAGCCGAGATGTGAAGTTCCTAGAGGACGAATCCTGGAATTGGAATTCAAATACTGGTCAGTCTGAACCAAAAACTATTGAACCTATAAACTTGGAGGAAGACAGTGTACAGCCACCTATACATTCAAGCAAAGAATAGCAGTGCCAAGAACAAAGACACCCTCATCATCCCGATCACCTCCACTTGCAAGCAGAATTCAAAACCTGAGGACACCTACAAAGACTCGTAGCTTGCAAGACATTTATGAGGTAACCCGTAATCAATTAGATGAAGAATATTCTAACTTTACCTTATTTATAGAGTGTGATCCAGTGGAATTTGAAGAAGCAAGTCAGAATCACAAATGGGTGAATGCGATGGATGAGGAGATAACAACCATTGAAAAGAATGAGACATGGCAACTGACTGATCTTCCAGCAGGGAAGAAGACGATTAGGGTCAAGTGGGTGTATAAAACAAAGTTCAATGCCCAAGGAGAAGTTGACAGGCATAAAGCCAGATTAGTGGTGAAAGGCTACAAGTAGAAGTCAAGATTTGACTATCATGAGGTGTACGCACCTGTAGCCCGACTTGACACAGTCAGAATGATTCTGGCATTAGTAGCTTAGAAATGCTGGAGTGTGTACCAGATGGATGTCAAGTCTGCCTTCCTAAACGAAGTGTTGGAAGAAGAGGTCTACATAGACCAGCCACCCGGATATGAAATACAAGGACAAGAAGACAAGGTTATGAGGCTGAAGAAGGCCTTGTATGGGTTGAAGCAAGCACCCCGAGCATGGTACAGTCGCATTGATGGCTATTTCAAGAAAATGGGTTTCAAAAATGCCCATATGAGCACTCCCTGTACATGAAGACAAATGAAGCAGGTGAGCTCATTATCATCTGCATGTACATGGATGATTTGATATATACTGGCAATAGCAGCAGCCTATTTGTGTAGTTCATAACAGCCATGAAGACCGAGTTTGAAATGACAGACATGGGGCTGATGAAATTCTTTCTTGGCATTGAAGTTGACCAATCAGCAGATGACATCTTCATTTCTCAGGGAAAGTATGCAAAGGATGTCCTGAAGTGTTTTAAGATGGAGGACAGCAAGCCTACCATCACCCCGATAGCCACTGGTTTGAAGTTGAGCAAGACTGACAATAGCAGAAGCGTTGACCCAACTCTCTACAAAAGCTTAGTTGGAAGCCTGATGTACTTGACTACAAATTGGCCAGATCTGATGTTCGGAGTCAGTCTAATCAGTCATTTTATGGAGACTCCGAAAGACACTCACTGGCAAGTAGGCAAGAGAATTTTGCGATATGTCAATGGCACGAGGAACCATGGAATTCACTATGCCAGACAAGACTAGCTTGAGTTTATTGGCTACACTAATAGTGACTGGGCCAGTAACTTAGATGACCGAAAGAGCACTTCAGGATATGCATTCCATTTTGTATCTGGAGTTGTCTCTTGGTCCTCAAAGAAGCAGCCAATTGTTGCTTTATCTACAGCAGAAGCAGAGTATGTTGCTGCCACCTCAGCCACCTGCCAAGCTGCCGTCGAGAAGAGTTCTGTGTGAACTACATCATCCGCCCGAAGCAGCAACAACAATATTTTGCAAAAAAAACTTTGCCATCACGCTCTCGAAGGACCTAGTTTTCCATGGTCGAACGAAGCACATTGATATCCGATATCATTTCATCAGAGAGCTGGTGAAATTCGATGAAGTACAGTTGCAATTTTGCAGGTCCAAGGAGCAGCTAGCTGACATCTTCACAAAACCCTTGAAGGAGGAGGACTTTGCCAGATTGCGAGAAATGTTGGGCGTCAGAGAACTCGTGAAGTTCAATTTAAAGGAGGGTGTTAGAAAAATTAAATTAATCTTCACGCCCGTAAATGCTTCGGCGTGAAGCACTTCCGAAACGCATTTGGAAAATGCTTCGACACGAAGCACTTCCAAAATGCCTTCGAGAAATGCTTCACCCCGAAGTAAAATAAAATTGCCCTCCGAAGTAGAATTCAGGCGCGCTGATCGGGGCATTTATTGTTCAAGCGGGCGAGTAGCTGGAGTGTTCGGTGATTTTTTAGGAACCACACTTCGGCATTTAACTCTTGTCAGTCGGTCGATGAAACTCTCCCGCCTTTTGTCCTCATCCCCCGCCTATAAATATCGGGGTCATTTTGTCATTTTGCAAGGAGTTGGAAGTGTGGGAGGATAGAGAGTGGAGCAGAGCAGCAGAGAGCAATAGCAAGCAGAGGGCAGTCGTAGATCTAGGGTTTCAACCAGCAGAATAGCAGAAGGGTGAAACCAGAAGCTGCCAACAGCCGGAGAGTGGAGCAGTAGCCTCGAAATAAAACCCGTGTCTTATCCTGTAAATGTTTATCTTGCAGAAGTTTGTATTCGCTTCAGAAGGAAGCCATTTGTAAATCCGACATTATATTTAATATATATAATATTATTCTGCAAATTCGGGTCTCCGCATATTCGTTCTCGACCTCGAGGTATTGTTTTGTCCGCAGACATCTCTCAACTAGGGTTTGCCCCGAAGTGGCAAAATACCCGTTCGATCCAAAAAGGAGTCGAGTTTATTTTTTTGTGCCGAAGCACATTACGGCACTTCATTTCGCCGAAGTTTCCGCAGGCTGCCGAACTTCGCAGCTTTCCCATCCGAAGTAGTCACTTCGAAAGAAAACTGTGCGAAGCAGTTGCTTCGCCAGGATTTTCCCCGAAGTAGTTCTACTTCGACAGATTCCTTCCCAAAGTACTTACTTCAGGAGTAGTGTTCCCCGAAGTAGTTTTACTTCGACAGGTTTTCCCCCAAAATACATACTTCGGGACTATTCTCCCCGAAGTAGATTTACTTCGGCACTTTGTTCTCCGAAGTAGCTACTTCGAAAGTTTTTTAGCCGAAGCTCCTCCCGAAGCTTATAAATCGCTGAAGTTTATTTTCCGAAGCATTTATTTTGACGCGATTTATTTTTCGGAGTTGATTTAATTCCTTCACAAAACCCCTTGATGATGGTTCTGATGATGGTTTCTCAGACCAAGGCGACCCTGCAAGAGGTTTTTTGCTAAATTAAAGCCTCCTCCTATGCTAGATAGTATGCAGAATCCTTGAAGCCCTTCACCAAGAGGTATCCAAAATCAACATCCCTTAATTACAAAACTGGTATGACCTTCCACCCACCAACAAAGCTAACAACTATAGCTCCTTCAGCTGACCCAACCTACCAGCCTATTGTTGGAGTTCCTTCAGCCAAACCAACAAACCCTACCACCCAGAACAAATCCATCAGATTGCAAAGAATTTTCTAAAAATGAGGGTCCTCCTTGTAAACCCTTAGAGATGCAAGCCTCTTAAAGTTTATCGTGAAAACTGCAAAAATCTTAGGATTTACCTTCTTAGTGGTTACTCTTAGTGGTTAGTGAGATTATAAATTAAAATATAATCTTTTTAAAAATGAACGTGAAAAATATTTTATATTCACAACCATAAAAAAAAAAATTATGCTTAACCTTCAAACATAATAAATATTGTCTTAGCTCAAGAAACAGGTGCCCAAACATTTATATCTCCCATAACTTTTAATTTTTTTAATTTATATTATTAAATAATTTGATTTAACATAATAGTTATAATAACGTTTAAATATATCATATGATTTTTAAATTTTTAAATAAAAATAAATAAATTTTAAGGAAATGAGAAATTTTATTTTTGCTATTTTTTTAGTATGTTAAAATTTTAAATTGAAACAGAAATAATATGAGTTTAAATTTTTTTAGAAGAATTTTTTTTTATATATAATTTTTTAAAAATAATTTTGGAAAGGGTATGAAACTTATTTTAACATTTTATTTCAAATGATCCTCCAAATAAGAATTAAGGTCACAATAATTTTGTTTAAACAGAGCAACAGTCTATGTTCTAATATAAAACAAAGCCAACATCATTAGGCTTTAAATTTGATGGATAAATGTTTGTATTTGACTTTTGTTTTCTTCCATTAAATTATTGGTTAAATGTTTGTGTTACCCGTTGTAGAATACACATTAAATTATTTGAAGCGCATCAAAATTACTTGCATGATTTTAAGTTGTACATTAACATGTGTTCTTTTGATTTATTTATATTTAATTTGGATACATTCTTCCTTCTAGACAGTTTACTACACTCAAATTACCTGTTTCTTCGTATAACTTGAAATTGAATACAATAAACTTATGATTGACTGAGTTAATGTTGATCTATTACAACCATTTTTCATAGCTTTTTTTTTCTTTTAATTTTATAAATTAATTTTTAAATTTGAATTATTTATGATTGTTTTCTAAATTTAAAAAATATAATATAATTCCATGGCTATGGTTTTAAAGTGATATGCCCATGACAATAATGCAGTATTTTATCTTTAGGTTTTTTTAATATTGTTTGATAGTATATAAATATGCTCACAAAGTTGACATTTATAGGTTTTTAGTTAATAGAAATTTTTTTATTTTATATAGTTTTCAAGAGATTTTTACATGAAAATTTGAAGAATTGTTGAAAAATTTGTACAAATGTACTGAATGGATATCCAACTATTATAGAAGATTTCAAGCTTATCAACACGTGTATATACATTTTTACTTGTATAAATAATCATTATAATTAATGTTTTTGTACTATGTGATTTGAAGGAAACACAATGATTGAAAATTTGGAGGTGCAATGACACTCAAATTTTAAACATCACTTTAATTTTTATTGGTAGGTAATTTTATCTACAATCATTATAATTAATGTTTTTGTACAAGTGATTTGATGGACACAAAATGATTGAAAATAAGATTGACTTGTACTATTGAAATTTGAACGCATAATGACACTCTCAAATTTTAAATGTCACTTTAATTTTTTATGACAAGTAAGTTTATCTATGATCATTATAATTAATATTTTTGTATGAAGTGATTTTATGGAAACACAATGATTGAAATGAATATTGACTTGTACTATTGAAATTTGGACTTATAATGACACTCTCAAATTTTAAAAGTCACTTCAATTCAAGATTTATGTCTGATTTGAATAACAAATATTGATGCAATCACACAAGAGGGGGTCTAATGAAAGACTAACTCTCTTTGCAACTAATTTCATTATTTACTCAAATGGTAAATTACTTTTTCAAATGAATGACACCTTACTCATAGAAAGACAATTTTTTTATTCGAATGTCTAGTTGACCTCCACTTGGCTTCACCTTAATGTTCAATTAAATAGAACATAAATTCAATGTAATAAATTCATTATTTGAATGACAATGTTTAATTGACAGACACATGAATTGAATGGAAGGCCATCCACTTGGCTTCACCTTAGTGTTCAATTGAATAGAACATAAATTGAATGGAATAAATTCATTATTTGAATGAGAATGTTTAATTGACTGACACATGAATTGAATGGAAGACCTTTGTATTTTCAACATTGATGTCCAATTTATTGGCACATGAATAGAATGGCAACTAAAGTCACTTAAACACATTATTATATTGCCTAAATTATTCATTTAAATCATGTTCTCAATTATGTACAATGATTAAAATATATTTCAAACTACATTCTAGGTTTTACAAGAATGATGCTAAGGTTCCCTCTTACATGATATTCTTACTTAGATAGCAAGACTCATCTTACATGAATGGATACCAAAATATTTATTTGAATAATTCTTATATCCTTAAACCATTTGAATGATGTTGTAATCCTTAAGTGAATGATAATCACACATTAACTACTAAAGGGTTTCCATTTTGTCAGTGCTTTCCTTCCTAGATTGCATACTTTCCTTCCTAGATTGCATTCAACATCCAAACTTCCATCAATGACCACAACCTTATTTTGTTGAGATGATGTGAGGTTATTTTCTCTAAATAACAACATTATTCAAATGAGCTATTAGAGGGTTATGCCTTGGATCAAATGGTAACCAATTTTCAACTTCCCTTATAAACTATGGTCCTACACACACCCAACCATTGAAAATCTACAACATACCAATTCTAGTAATATAAAGTATCCAAAATCTACACTAAACATGGTATAAATTGTAATTTAGAACATATATTTATTAATATTATTATTATAGAATAATCATAACATAATAAATAATGTTTCAAGGTGATGAATATAGAGTTGTCTATCTTCTTCCTCCCTCAATTCAGACCTGCCATCTCACGTCTCTCTTTTTACTATTTCTCTATGCACCTTTATGTTTAGTTTACTTCCTCTTTTCCCACCATGAAAATAAAACCCTTCATCTTCCTCTTCCCTATTTTTGTGTGCTAGTTGGATAGTTATCCAAATAGTCACTAGCAGTCCCATGCATAACCATCCAAGTTTTAATTTTTCAAACATAATTAATTACAAATAGTTGGATTTCTCACATCATACTCATAGGGTAAGATGAAATTTTTCATGAGTGAGATCTTATGAATATTTTTGGTAGACTATGACTAAGATGCCATATTTAGCAACCTTGAAAGCATTCATCCATGTCATTGCTTCAAATGATTGGTTCATCCACTTGGTCAAATAATCATAATATACTTTACATCTTGTCCTCTTGGCCACTCTAAAAGCTATCATGACCTCTATTTCATCCCATTCCTTTTCTAGCAATTGTGTTATCCAGTATTTCATCAAAAAAATTGAAGTGATATCTTTGGTATTCTTTGTAGGCTTATCATAGTGTGGATACAAATTTACTACATAAAAAATTGGTGAGATGTCTACTCTTAGAAGTTCAATTTTGTATGCATTAGCTAAAAAAATCATCAATGCTTGCATAATGACATGCCACTCCTTATCATAAATTAAAGATTTTATCTTAGCTTCATTCATTTTCACACTGAAATAGGTAATAGGTTTGTCTTCTTGGGTCAATAATCCTCTAATGGCTATTATGCTTACATCACAATCTACTTGGAAAACTTTGTTAAAGTTTGGCAATGCCAAAACCAAATACTTTGTGAATTTCTCTTTAAATATTTGAAAGTTCATTTCTATTGTGTCTATCCATTCAAATTCATGTCTACCTATATTCATAATTTTTAATATTGGATCACAAATTTTGGTAAAATTCCTTATGAACTTCCTAAAAAAACCTGCTAAACCATAAAAATTTATGGCTTCAAACATACTCTTTGGTGATGGTCACTCTACAATACCATTTTCCTTTGCTATATCCATCCACAAAGCATACTTGGTTATGAAAATACCCTAATATATAAATTCCTTCTTCATAAAACTACACTTCTTCAAATTGATTAGTAATTGTTCCTCTTTCAACCTTTGTAAAACTAATCACAGATGCATTATGTGTTCTTATTTTATCTTGATAAATACCAAAATATCATCCATGTAAACCACCATAAAATTACCAAGAAAAGGCTTCAAGACTTTGTTCATTAGTTGCATAAAAGTGTTGGGTTCATTTTTCATCCAAAATGGTATGACCTTCCATTCATACAAGTCTTCTTTGATTTTAAACTTAGTATTCCACTCATCTCTATCTCTATTTTGAACTCATATCTATCTCTAGTTCAAATTTTATGGTAACCATTTTTTAAAAAAATCTTTGTGAAATACTCTACTCCACAATATTTTCATCAAGTCATCTATACCAGGTAATGGAAACCTATATTTTATTATGATCTTATTTATTGATCAGGAGTCTATATGCATACACCAATCTTATCCTTTATTGGATGTTAGTACAACTGGTATTGCACATGAGCTCAAAATTTTCCTAATAATCCCCTTCTCCAATAGCTTTTGGACTTATTTCTTAATTTCTTTATTTTATATGATTGTTATCCTATAGGCTTCCTTGTTTGAAAAACATTATCTAGGTATGAAGTCTATTTGATGACTAATGCTTCTCATAGGTAGTAACTCATCGAGTAAATTTTCCAAAATAATCTTACCATATTCTTCTAACAAATGCTTTATTCATGTGGAATGTTAGCCATCTTATTTGTTGTCCTATATTTCATGGGATGAGTAATTAAATAAAAATATGCTTCCTCCTTATTCATCTCCTTCAAGAATTATTTTTTAGAGATTAGAAAAATTTTGGAGTGACCGCTCACCTCTTTTCTTTTGTCACTCAATGGACTTAATGCATAAAGTTTTTTGTCCTTGATAATTGAATAAGTATTTAGTCTACCATAATGCACTATGTTTCTAATAAATTTACATGGTCTTCTGAATAGAATGACATACACCCATTGGCGTGCTATCACATATAATTATATCCTTATAAGAACCAATCTAAATAATTACCATATATTATTCGGTTACCAAAATTTGGTGCTTATTTTGTAACCATGAGACTTTGTAAGTATTTGAAAGATCAACTCTTTTCAAACCAAGTTTCTCTACTATCTTTATTGACTCTAAATTATTTTTTCTTTCAATATCTACAATCACCTTATAACATTTACCTTATGATTAACAAATTGTTCTAAACAAGTTCGTTCTTTGCTCAAGTTTATGCACCTTCTTTGTTGGTTTTAACAATACCCTTTTGATCATAAGGAATTTTTTAGAATAAGTAATTATTCTCTTAAGTTCTACTAGGATAGACTTACTTGAGTTTCCACTCCTTCATGAGTCAGGTGAACTCTCAGTTATAGTCTACATCATATTTGATGAGTTGTTGTAATCCAATGGCTCTCAATGATCAACTTTGTTATTTATACAAAGTTGATCCATGGAATAATCAATCAGTTCTACTCTTCTCTTCATATTTTGTGTAATGCTTTGCATGTCTATTGTTGGGAAATTCTAACATGGTACCAGAGCAGGATAGATCTTGCTAGCATTCTCTCTTGAAGGTTCTAGGAGTTGGTTCTTTGTATCTTTTGTTGGCTTTTTTTAAAGCCTTCAATAAGATTTTATATATAGTTTTTTTCAGCTATATTTTTTTGAGATATATGTATGTGGGTTATTCTGAATAATATTTGTCTCCTTCTCAATTGAGGAAGGGAAGATTCATTGTCTTCTAGTGTAATTTTTTTTTAGAAAAATTGCCCATTTTTTTCATAGATCTATTTTTTTGAAAAGCTCTTTTCTATGAAATAATCATACATATTATCTTTTAGATTTTTTTCCTTAGAAAAAAACATGTTTTTCAAGCATTTTATTTACCTGTTATTAAATTTTTTACAAAAAAAGGTGCTTGATATCATAGGAATTATTTCCTATCTTTAGTGTTTTTTACTTGCAGAAAAAAATCCGTTTCACTGCCCTTTCATCTCTCTCGGATATCTCAAAAAAAAAAGGCTCACAAATCATGCTCCTAGCACCCATTTATGGGCACCATTGTTTCACTTTGTGGCACCTCTCTTCCACCTCTCTAGCGAAGATCTGAGAGACGCTCTCCATTTTTTCCTCGATCGGTGCAACACACTTCAACAAGGGATGTTTTAAGATTTTCTAATTAAATTTTGCCTACGTGTGCTTGGAAATACGTCTTCTAAATATTCCCTTAGATTCATTTTTTTATAAATGTTTCTTCTTAATGTTTTTTAAACGTCTCTTAATTTTCTTGGTGAACTTCAAAGCCCGCTTAAGCCAAGATTTTATTCCTTTATCGCCAGGTCTCTCCTATCATTGATTGGCAATGGTATAATGACTATCTTTGGGTTTCTATTTATCTCGTTCGGGCCCTCCTTATTTCGCATTGCATTCAAATTTTCTTATGCTCGCATTACTTGTTATTCATTCTCTGAAAGTCTTTTCGATTTGCTCCTCAGGTGAAGCAACAGATTAATGAATTTTTTTATTCATTTTGTAATCCCTTTTGCTAGTTAATAGGCAATATTTTTTTATATAGCCTCTCATGTTATCTTCTCATCTACAGGTTAAATGATTCTCGAAACCAAGGTCTGCGCATATCAAAGGAGGGAGAGCCTTGTTCGAAGACACCAGTGGCACCAGTAAAGATCAAATCGCTAGGCCCATGGCATCTTAACATCTACCTTTATCAAAGTAACCTAGATTTTGGTTCTTCTACGACACACAAGGTCTACGAAATCTTAATAAATTGGGGGAGAATCATTGTCTTATGTTCGAAGGCACCATTAATTTTTCATTTCATTTCTAACCTCTTTTTGTAGGTTGTCCACTTCGTTTAACAGGGAGGAAATATCATTTATAATATTATTTTTTTCTTAGTCTTCAGGGGTCTCCACTTCGTCTGAAAACCAATCATTTTCAGGAGTGTATACTCTGTCCTTTAGCTTTGCGTCAGAATTTGTACCAAATCTAGCCGCAGGTAGGTGCCTTAGTTTCTTAATATCTCTTGTCCTCCTTTGATAATATTAGGTTTTGTTTGTATCGGTTTATTAAACTCTTCGATTTCGAAGGTTACCCTTGCAAAAAACCTCTATTATCTGACTCATTTTTTCAAAGAGCCTTTATATTTTTCCAAAGGCTCTCTTCAAAAAGTGACGAGTCAATTGTATCTAACGTAAATACAAAGATCCAATTTTTTTGGGGGGTTCTATAGGTGCCTTTTTGCACCTATCATAGCATCCAGGGGGGTTGTTATTGCGTCAATTTTTGCCTCATTACCTTTGTTATAAGTCATTTGTTTATATATCTTGGTAATGAAATATAAGTGAGGATAATTGATTTCAAATTACATACCTTAATACATTAAAGATATTAATACAATAACTCTATTTTATTCTTTCTTTAATTATTATTAAAGCAAATCTCTATACTAAACAACTTACTTTGTTCTAATTAATTTTATTTCCAAAGTTCTTTACTATTATATAGAGAATTTATAGTGGATGAAAATAAGGATATATCATTAATATATATTATTTCATTATTTCATTTCTTGCAAACAAAGTCTCTATATTAATGAACTTATTTTGATTATTTTTTTACAAAGAGTTTCTAGATTTATTTAAAGTTTTTTTAAGGAATTTAAGTGAGGATATCTCTTTAATCAAACCTTATTATCCATTCATTATTCCTTTCTTAAAAATTTTAAAGAGCAATATAAGCAAGCACTAATATAAAAGTTTTCTTTCAAAATATATTGCCTATGTTCCACGTACCACTTACTCAAAAAACTTATAGTTTCCCTCACGTTAGGGCGGGTTTTTTTGAGTGACTTGGTATAAAGGCTTGGCATATATTTTTTTGGTCAGCCAAATTTCACATATTAGATATCTCTCTTACTTATAGTTTCCCTCTCGTTAGGGTGAGTCATTGATATTTTATGATATTCAAATCTGGCTGCTCATCTTTGCATTTCAAGCCTATATTCCAAGTCTTTATTCTACTCATTACTTAAAATTTTCCCTCAAGTAAGGGTGGGTATTGAGAAGAAAAAGTAAAGAAAGGCAATTGTTACTAGAGCCAATTTTAATATCAAAACTCTATTACTTATAGTTTCCCTCTTGTTAGGGTGGGTAATCTGAGGTTTGTGATATTAAAAAGCTTACATACCTTCTTAAAAATCAATTGCATTAATCACAAATTAAATTTGTAAGGGGGGTTATATTGGTTAAACTTCAACTTTCTTTGCAAAAATGAATACAATTGACCCTCTCACCCCTCATAACTATCACACTTGGAAACCCAAAATTTTAAATCTTATCTCTCAAAAAGGGCTCACTCACTTGCTAGAAGAAAAGCAACCAAAATTTGAGAAAGAATATGAAGTATTTGTTCATAAAGGAAAGATGTATGAAACAATGGGTATTATAAGCACTAATGTAAATGAAAGCTTATGGTTTCACATTACAGATTGTAAAACTCCTTATGAAAGTTGGGAGAAACTAAAGAACTTATTTGGAAAAGTAGATCAAATAAGGTCAATGCAATTAGAGGCAGAATTAAAAACATTATCTCCTGAAGACTTTAGCAATATTGTTGACTTTCTCACCAATTTTAAAGAAATCCTTACTCAATTTAAAGGTAGTGGCAAGAATAAAAAATATGAAGAATGCATCTATCTAATTCTTTCTAAATTAAATGGTGTATTTCAAATATTCGCAACCACCTTTCTATCTACAAAAGATGCTCTTGGTGCAAGTTTCAAAATGCCCTCCTTAGAAGAATTTTGTGAGAGACTAACTAGAGAAGAAACAAAACTTGCAAAGTATGAGATCTCTTCCTCTTCCTCTAAAGCCTTAGTAGCATCCACCTCCACTAAATAAAAATTCAAAAAGAAATAAAGAAGTCCCATAACTTGTACTCACTGCAAAAAGAATGGTCATTCTACAAACAAATGCTGGAAAATATTACAACAACTAGAGGCATCTATGAAGGATAAAAATATAGACAATAAAAAGAAAATAGGAAAAGCCCTAAATATCCAAGGGAAGACCACCAATACTTCATCTAATTACTGGGTCCTAGATTCTGGAGCAACTCATCACATGATTGCTTCAGATGAGTCATTCTCTTCTATCTCCTCAAGTTCAACATGTAGCATAGAAGTTGGTGACTCCTCCTTTATCCCATTCAAAGTAAAGGGTGACATATCAATTGATTTTGTCTCTATAAATAATGTTCTCTATGTTCCAAACATTACAACAAATATCCTCTCCATCTATGATATTTGTACTTCTGGAAATGAGAAAATTGTTCTCTTCTCTCCAAAAAGAGTTGAGATAAGAGACTTTCAAGACCCCCACTCTCTTGTAGCCAAAGGAGATATTGATCACAACACTCGCCTATTTCACTTCAAAGGATTCAAAAATCTAGAAGGGGCCTCCTATTTTATGGCTCATGGAGATCTTGAAAGTAAAATTTGGCATGAAAGGTTTGGTCATCTCAGTTATAACTACCTAAAGGAATTGAACACCCATGAAATGGTAACAGGTTTACCTCAAGTCTCTTCTATTGATGGAGTATGTCCTAGATGTGCTCTTGGAAAGCAACATCAAGATCCTTTCCACCCAAGTGGTTCTCTAAAAACCTCATCCCCTCTAGAGTTAATCCATAGTGACTTGATGTTTTTCCCAGAGCCTTCTTTCAAAGGAGAAAAATATGCTCTAACCTTCATTGATGACTTTTCCAGAAGAACTTGGGTCTACTTCCTAAAATACAAAAGTGATGTTCTATCCCACTTCAAAATATTCAAAGCCTTAGTTGAAAATTAGGCCTCTTGCAACATCAAGCAAATTTGCATAGATAATGGGGGGAATACTGTAGTAATGAGTTCTCCATATTTCTATCTAGTCCCAACATCATTCATCAGCATTTTGTCTCCCATAATCCATAGTAAAATGGCATTTTAGAGAGGAAAAACCAAACATTGAAGGAAATGGCAAACTGCATGCTCCATTCAAGAGATCTTCCAAAAGTTTTTTGGGCAAAAGCTATTAACTATGCAAACTATATTCAAAACCACACACCTCATAAATCTCTTGACCATTTAACTCCTGAAGAAGCATGTATTGGATCAAAACCATATGTCTCCTTCTTTAATATTTTTGGGTGTACTGCTTGGGCGCACATCCCAAAGAAAAAAAGGAAGACTCTAGATAATAAAAGCAAAAAGCTCATCTTTGTTGGTTATTTTGAGGAAATGAAAGCATATAGGTTTCTTGATCCCACAACTCATGAGGTCTTTTTTTATGGGAATGTCCAATTTGATGAAACATTCCCTCATAAAGATCCTCAAACATCCTCTTCTCCTATTGAGCCTTCTCCTATAATAGAACCTCAATATAATGAAGAACCAACTTTAGAGATTAATTTAGAGATTGATGATCAAGATGAGGAATCTATAACTCCAAATCAAAGTCTTTCCACTCTCTCTACTCCTTCCACTATGCCAAAATGGGCCCACACCATTGTTAAAGAAACTACTCCTTACATTCAAAATTTACCATCATCTAGATTAACCAACTCCATAGGCACTGGTCTTGTCTGTCAATCTATTTCCTTTGATCCTCAATCCTTCAAAGAAGCCACTGGTATTAAAGAATGGGATGATGCCATGGAAAACGAATTCTCTTCCTTAATAAAAAATGAAACTTGGGATTTAGTTCCCCTACCTAAAGGAAGGAAATTAGTTCATTGTAAATGGATTTACAGAATAAAATATGGACCTAATGGAGAAATTGACAAACACAAAGCTCACCTAGTAGCCAAAGGTTTCTCTCAAATTGAAGGAATTGATTATATTGAAACCTTTGCACTAGTTGCCAAAATGGATTCTGTTAGACTGGTTCTTGCTCTAGTTGCTTCTCAAAAGTGGTCTATCTTTCAAATGGATGTAAAAAGTGCTTTCTTACATGGGGACTTAAAGGAAGAGATATTCATGGAACAACCTACTAGTTTCACTCAAGACTCCTCTCTTGTTTGTAGGCTAAAGAAATATCTCTATGGCCTCAAACAAGCTCCTAGAGCTTGGTATGAAAAAATGGACTCTTTCCTTCTTTCCTCAGGGTTTTCTCATTGTGAGTCTGATAAAACAGTCTACATTTAGAGAAATAAAGCAAAATCACCATACTTGTTCTATATGTTGATGATCTACTACTCACTAGTAGTGACTTTGCTCACATTCAGACTATAAAATACTCCCTCTCTAAAAAAATTGATATGGATGATCTAGGTCTAGCTCATTACTTCCTTGGGATCCAAATAAATCAAATAGATGCAAAAAATTTCATTATGTCCACAAAAATACACTCTAGACCTTCTTCAAAGGTTTAAAATGACAGATTGTAAACCTTCTCCTACACATTTTTAGTCTGGATTAAACCTAAGTACTTCCTGCACATCCCCTCTATGTGATGCAACTCTATACCATCTGCTTATAGGTAGTCTATTATACCTTACTCATACTCATCCAGATATCTCATATGTTGTTGGCTTAATGTCCATATTCTCACATCAATCTCATTCTAGTCACTGGAAAGCAACAAAAAGAATCCTCCGCTACTTGCAAGGAACTACTCACTTTGGGCTCTTATATGAGGGAAAATCAATGGATATCATTGGCTACACATATTCATATTGGGAAAGTTCAGTGGAAGACAAATATTCAACTTCTGGCTATGTCTTTTGTCTTGGTTCTTTGCCAATTGCTTGGTTATGCTAAAAATAACTAACAGTGGCCTTATCATCTACAAAGGCAGAATACAGGAGAACAAGTTTTGGCAAGTCAGGAAGCTCTTTGGCTTCGTCAGATTCTAAGAGAATTTGGTTTTTCCCATGACAAACCTATTACTCTTTGGTGTGACAATCATAGAACAATTCATATTGCACGCAATCCATTTGAGCATCAACGCACCAAGCATATTGAGATACACATGCACTTCATTCGACAATATATTCAGAATGGGGACATATACTTGGACTATATTCCAACTAAAAATCAAGTTGCAGATATCTTCACCAAGACATTTCCTTCTCCGTGTTACATATAGTTGCGAGAGAAACTTGGTGTATTACAGCTACATTGAAACAGAGGTCTTTTAACCTCTCCATTTATTATTGTATTCTTTGGAGGATGGTTTTTCCCATGTGGTTTTTTCACCATCTCTCATATAAATTGTAAATGAGTACCTCATCAGGCCATGTTGTCGGGACTCAGTTTTTTTGTATTAAGAGGACAATATTTGCCATCCAAAGACATGCCTCTTTATTTCATAGCAGATGGTTTTTCCCATGTGGTTTTTTTACCATCTCTCATATAAATTGTAAATGAGTACCTCATCAGGCCATGTTGCCGGGACTCAATTTTTTTTGTATTAAGAGGAAAATCTTCGCAAATAGAAGACATGCCTCTTCCTTTTTTATTTTTTTGATAGATGGTTTTTCCCATAGGGTTTTTACCATCTCTTCATAAAACAAACCATTGTACATGAGTACCTCATCAGGCTCTGTTTTTGGGACTCATTTGCATAATACACCCCTAGTATCACTTAAGGGGGGTGTTAGAATAAGTAATTATTCTCTTAAATTCTACTAGGATAGACTTACTTGAGTTTCCACTCCTTCATGAGTAGGTGAACTCTCAATTATAGTCTACATCATATTTGATGAGTTGTTGTAATCCAACGACTCTCAATGATCAAATTTGTTATTTATACAAATTTGATC
Source organism: Wollemia nobilis (assembly GCA_028583015.1). Classification (NCBI taxonomy): domain Eukaryota; kingdom Viridiplantae; phylum Streptophyta; class Pinopsida; order Araucariales; family Araucariaceae; genus Wollemia; species Wollemia nobilis. Next base: position 16,733,447 of record JAQPPZ010002587.1, on the reverse strand, counting down.
CATGGAATAATCAATCAGTTCTACTCTTCTCTTCATATTTTATGTAATACTTTGCATGTCTATTGTTGGGAAATTCTAACAAAATTCTCCTTGTTGTGGTTCCTTCATGTGCTTTAGTGAGGCTGCACTTTCTTCATTTTCTTGTGTTATATGGGTTCGAAATTCCTTTCCATGCATTCTAGTTTGTTGTTCTTGAGGTCACTCATATACTCTATGTATTTTTTCCAGACATCTAAAGCACTTGTTGTAGACACCAAAACAACACCAATCCGATTATGTGACCGCAAACACTGATCGCATTGACACACACAGCCCCAAGGGCAGCCCCCAGAGGTCAAACAATGGTCCTAACCACTCTCACAACAGTTTTGGAAGGTCAGGAGTCAATTTGGCACCTTCAGGAACTTTGCTCAATACTCGTTTCACCCAGGGATGATTTCAAACTGGGATTCACCCCACCCAGGGACGAATATCAATATTCGCTCCAGGGTGGGGCGAATTGCAGGTTTGATGGGCAAAAAGTCAAATCTTGACAAATGGCAGCTCAGATCCACCACTTAACGCTTCCTTCATCGCATGGGAGTGTGGGTGAGCATTTTTGAGCATTAGAGGCAGTTGCAAGGGCAGTCATGAAGTCCCTAATCAGGGAGGAATCTCCCTCCCCTGAGAAGGCATGATTGCCAAGTGGCGCCTCTGCATGCCCAATTCAAGAGACCTCCAGGTCTATAAATTGGTGAGTTTCCTCACCCCAAAATATAGAGAGAAGGAGCATTTTTGAGCAATGAAGTGTTGCCATTTTACTCCCCCATACGCCCCTAGTTGATTTGTGCCTTTCACATCCGTGATCTCTTTTAGAGAGGAGGTCATTGGGTGACTATTGGAAGGACGAATCTTGAGCCCAAAACCTAACATTTGACCACAGTATACCACCCAATTTTCTGACAACACTTTACAAGTGATTTTGGACTCATCCCAAGTGGATTGGTGCCGAAATCAGGCCCCAAACGATGGGCGGCCTGCCCGGGCGCCCCCGCACTACTACAGGTCTAATCGTCCCTTTTAGGAACGATTAGGAATCTATGGCCGATTTTTCTTTCTATCATTTTCATTTTTGTGTATTTGATCTTTATGCTGCTTAGATAGTTTGCAATTTTGATTTCATATCGTTTTGATCAATTTTTGTCATGTTTTATCATTTTTCCGCCTTCACTAACTTGTAGAGGGCATCATCAAAATCTGGGTGTTAGAGGCCAAATTGGGGAAATCTGACCATCTGGGTCATCCCAAAATACCCCCAATTAGCTAACCCCCACTTTTGTAGGAGATTTGGAGCTGTCCAGATGTGACATTTTGAGCGGTGCTATCTGGCATTTTGTTGTAGGTCTATTCGTCCCGCCCCAAAATGAATTCAAATATGTGAGGGATTTCCTGACTGTTCCATTTGCAATGTTTTCTTTGTGAGGTCTTGATGCCCCTATAAAATTTTTAGATCATTTGGATATATGCTAGTTATCATTTTATTTATTCTTTGCATGCACTAATCGTAGGCTTGGGGATTGCATGTTTCATTTCATCCGTAGGTGCTACTGATTGTTTCTTGTTTCTTTGAATGTAGGATCAGGATGTTAGAGGAGCATCAGGGAGTCAAAATTCGTACACACAAGCGGCGGTGACATTTTGGTCCGCCCATATTACATGTGGGCATGCGAAAGAAGGAATGGCATCCATGGATGTAACAAAGAAACAAATTTAACGCTCCTCGCCCCTAAAAAGGGAGGAGGCAAATTGTAACCAAATTCTGAAATGTATCAATAAAATAAAGGGCTATTTTCTGCATTGGATTTTCATTTGTATTTCAATTCGTTCATGCTTTCCCCATTTCATGCATTTTCAATTCGTAGGATTTAGCGTTAAGTTTAGTTCCATTTTTGCATCGTACTTGGAGCTTTTTCCTTTTTTGTTTCCGTATCCTCATGCTTTCAGTGGCGATCATGGTGGGACCCTGTCCTCTATCTTTTTTAGATCAGAAATCTGATCAAAACTTGCTTTTTCTTGCAGGTATCATTTTTTTTTGAACGCGGGACTATTGTTCATTCCAGTCTATGGCGAATACAGAGCTGGAATTCATCTCATCCAGGGACGAATTGGAATGCGCCCCACCCTATGATGAATTCAGCTCTGTTATTCATCCCATCCAGGGATGAATCACTCTCTACGTAGTTTTAGGGTAGAAACTCAGAGCCAGCAGATTTGGGCAGAGAAGAGGTAGGGATTCTAAACTTTTCCTATCATTTTCTGTCTTCAGTTTTTTTATTTTTAGGTTACTTGCTTGCTTAGGGAAAGTTTTCTTTTACTTTCTTGCTTGTTTCCTTTTTGCAAAATAAAAATAACCCCACACATCACGTGGCAAATTAAACACCAAGGAGCTGGTCGTAAAACCCCAGCCCTTGATCAAGACCAACGGTGGATTTCATCACCACCTTGGCTTGAATTTTTGCATCCATTACCCCGATCGCTACTATTGCTAGACGTAAATCCTGATGAAATCTGACCGAGTGTAGTTGGGGTGATTCCCAACACATGAGGATAAGTCTTCTATGGTAGGTGTCATAAATAGGGTGATTCCCCTTTCGTACCGCCTACGTTCCATGTACCATCTGCTCTCACGTACCTATAGTTTCCCTCACGTAAGGGCGGGTATATAGAGAGGTTGGTATATCGTCCTGGCAATGGTATATCGAAGGGGTGACCATTTTTGGGAGTCATAAGAGCCATCATATTGCATTTAAACATTCTTTACAAAAACCTTCAAAAAAAAACAAAAAAAACAAAAACCAAAACACACTAAACCAGGTCTAGGACACACTTTTAATCTTTAAATGAGATAATCATTGCTTTGTGTGTGTGTGTGCTCTTTTCTATTTAGTGTAGCATAAAAATCATAAAAAGAGATAAAAATCTACATAGCTTGTAGAAAAACACCACCATGGTGTACACCCGTAGCCAAGCCCAATCAAGGGCGAAAGCTATGAAAAGTGTACAAGGGGGCACAAGTCGCCTCCGCTACAGCCCTAAGGACTTGGTCATACCGCCTTGGTGGCCTGACCCACAAGAGAGTCCGCATCATTCCATGTCAGAATGGAACTATAGGGGCACCCCTTTGAGGGACACGCCCATTCATCATAGCCCCTTTCAGGAGGAGTCCTTACACGTGGCGCTCAACATAGACAGGAAGGCTCCCTTAGAAGCTCGATATGAGTGGCCACCATGCGATGAAGTGCTAGAGCAGCATAGGGTCCATGAGGAGAGGCCACATGATTATGGCATCCCTCCTTTACCCCCCATCACTGTTAGAACCAATAGACAAAACCCAGAGCGCAAGGCTCTTCAAGCAGGGCGAGCCAACTCTGCCCGCCCCTTTCACACATACGAAAGGGAGCATGAGGAAGACCATTACATTCCTCAAGAGCAATGTATAGCATGGGAGCCATGCACTTCCGCACCCGCTATATACCATGATCACCTACTGAGGCCAGAGCCTCGGGTAAATGCCACCAACCTCGATAGAGGGAAGTGACCTATTGAGATCTCGGATCATCGCGACCGAGGTAAGTGCATAGGAGAGGCATCCAGGCCTCCTAGGCTCAATATGGCGAAACAAATCGACCTGGCCATCGCCAGACATGCCGCCCGCCAAGCACAGATCACGCGGCTTGAGCAAGACCAACAGTAGCTAGAGCATCTATATCGCCTTAGCAAAGAGCGCATTCGGTGCCAAATAGATGAGTTGCTCCATAACCCGGTGCCTAAGAGGGTTCCAACCCCTCGCACCCAAAGAGCAGAACCGTATGAGAGGCGTAATCCCTTGGTGCGAGATAGGTCTCCGTGACCTTACCAAGTGCTACCTCCGAGACCTCCTAGACCTGAGCGGGAGGCCACTCCCTAGAACAATGATGGGTACCCTCCGTAGGGACCCACCCAGGGTCATAGGTCTCATCCAGAGACTCCTCAGGAAGCTTACGAGGAGTATGAGCAAGAAGAAGAGCGGGCCAAAATGCCCTACCAAGGTGGAGGGGTTGCCATCCGGCCACCCCTCTATAGGCCTCAAGTCTCCCACAACCCACAATGGGAGCAAACTAAAGAGGAAGAGATTAAATCTTCAGATGCATATAAAGCGTTGTTAGAGCGTTTGGAGTCTATGGAGACCAAAACTTCTGGGCCCCAAAAGCCCACTTTATGCCAACTCCGTAGTCATCCTGTGCATCCGTCCGTGCCAGCACCCCCCTACCCTGAACACTTTAAGCTGCCTCAGTTGGCAACCTTTAGAGGTGAGGAGGATGCTCAAGAGCATGTGACGAGATTCTTGAGCCAATGCTTCGGCATTCAGGACAATGATGCTTTGTTATTAAGAACATTTATAACCACATTCGTAGGCCCCGCCTCGGATTGGTTTACTCAATTACCAAAGCACAACATTAACAACTTAGATCAGTTAGTGGATGCGTTCCTCGAATGCTTCACCTTCAACACCAAGAAGAAGGCATCACTAAGTGACTTAGCCAGCCTCAAGCAGTATGAGGAAGAAACCATGGCGGCCTATGGGAATCGATGGAGGACTTTGCTTTCAAAGCTGCCCTACCTTCCCCCTATGTCCGACCTCACTCAAATGTTCTCAAAGAGCTATTTGAGATCGATCTCTATGCTATTGCAGCTGCAAGCAATATGCCACCTTAGAAGAAGCTCTAGCGCAAGCCAGGATCATTGAAGAGATCAAGATACAGGATGGCGAGATAGCCAAACCTAAGAAAAAAGAGTGGACTAAGAACACTAAAATAGGGACCACACAACAGAAACCCGCTACGGTCAATCAAGTTGCTATCAATGTCCCTAAGCCTGCACAAGTAACACAGCCCCAAAAGGCTAATTATCAGGCGGTGCCTCCTAACAACTATGACAGAGAAAATCAGAGGCAAGAGCAGAATCAGCAGCGTCGCCCTAGGCGACAATACACACCCTACACAGAGTCCAGGGACTCCCTGTTTGACCGCTTGTTAGCGGCAAATTTGATCAACCTGCAGAGATTCAAACCATAGACCCCAACGCTCCCAAGCCTAAGGGGTACAGGGAGGACTTGTACTATAGGTTCCATAGATGGTAGGGACATGACCTAAATGCCTACTAGAAGTTTAAGGGCTTGGTGCAAGACTTAATTGATAACAAGACACTAGCGGTGGATAATCCCGTGGCACCAAGCAATCAACAAATGGAGGTCTTTAAAGACCCCTTGCCTGCTCATGCTCCATAGGAAAAAACCCTACAAGTTAACGAGGTCACACAAAACTGCCCCATGCAGGGGTATGTAGGGATGATCAGTATAGTGACTCGAAATAGGAGGTATCCGAGTGTAGCTGCCCCCACGACAACTACAGGTGAGGTGCCAACAATGACACAACCGCAATAGCACCTTGCACAACCCCCTCCGCCTAGACCAGTGGCCACACTTCGGACCAAACTCACTCAGAGTTTGAGGACCACCTCGGCTAGGCTCTCCATATATGAGCTCATACAACAATCAACGCCCCATCGAGAGGCTCTAATGGAGATATTGAAAGCCATCGAGTTGCAGCCCCACGAAACAAATTCTTTCAACAACTTCGTGGGACATGTCAAATGATGCACTGAGCCAGTCATCACATTTCGAGAAGACGAAGTGAAATCAGTGGTTGATGACATGGCGGATCCACCCCTACACGTTATCGTGTGGGTCAACGGGATCCCATATAAGAGGGTGTTGATAGACACTGGCTCGTCCAATAATATCATCACAACCGTGGCCCTAAAACATCTGAAGTTGCCCGCATCTCACATCACAGCTTCCACCTACACTCTACGAGCATTCAATGATGCAATATGCTCGATAGTTGGCACAATAGTCCTACCCATCCAAGTGGGACAAAATACTATACCTACATTGTGCCACATCTTGGAAGGTGAGATGGCCTACAACATCTTGTTGGGGCGGCCATGGATCAGGGACATGAAGTGTGTCCCTTCGATAGCTCACCAGTGCTTAAAGTATACATTTGAAGGGGAGGTGCATGTAGTCCCGACGGACTTAGAACCCTTCAAGTATTGTAATGCGGTGCAACTGATGCCGCAATCGACCCTTCCATCAACGCATTTGGATTTCCAATTGAATCCATCTAAACAGGGTCCGATTCCGTAGGCATCCCCATTAGCAAGTTCTTCAAAACCCCAGCCGGGTCCATCTTCATCGTCTGGTCCTCCACCAACGATGCCACCGATGGGGGCCAAATAGAAGGACAAAGGGAAGAAACCTCTGGAAGAGGCACAACCTCTGGAAGAGACACTACCATCAGTATCAACTATCTCTACTGAGGAGACGCCTAGCCGAATGGAAGTCGAGGCTCCTAGTTCACCCGACATGGAGTGGACTCAGGAGGAACTTCCATTCCCTCCCCCTCAACCACCAACAATCACCATTGAGATGGCCAATACGGGCCTGGGGGAGTATCTGGTGTGGAATATTGTAGCAACACCCACACTGGAGTCCATGCAGGACATGGGGAGACCTCGCCTCCCCATCGGCACTATTGTTCCCCTAGGCTACCCGCCAAACCAGACAAACTTTGTGTATGGGGGCCTTGATCATGGCGTTGCACCATGCACGCAAGAGGATGAAGATGAAGAGCCTTTTGCTGAAAATGTCAACTACTTGTCTAACCCAGACTTTGCCTTGAGATACCTTGGCCAATGCAATTGGCATGGATATGGGTTAGGCAGATATGAGCAAGGGGTACGGGTTCTTTGCCAACCGAGATACCAAATGCCATATGACAAGTCAGGAGTAGGGTTCAACCACCCCCTGCCCTTGGACATCTTGGTGGAGAACATGCAAGGCCTAGGGATAGGCAACAAGGGGGGATTGGCATCAGATCCATATGCCAACCCTAACACGACATATACATTGAGGGATTATCTCCCATTAATGGCAATCAACCTTGTTGACCCTCGCAATCCCTTCCCTTCGCTCGAGAGAGGAGAAAGCTCGAGAGCTCATTTTCAAGGAGGGTCTAGACAATGTCAAGAAGGGTCCTCAGAGGATGAATCAAAATATGAGGTAGCACCATGGGACCCCTTCGAATCAGATAGCAATCACTCACAGGTGATCCCCATGGATGATTATCAAGAAAACCTCTTGACAATGTTCCCTTTAGATGCTCCAATCGAGCAAGCACCACTCCAAGGAAATCAGGCCCCACCGTAGAGAGCGGAACAACCCCAATGGGGCCAGATCAATTTGCTCGAGCAAGACGAGCCTCTAATGTCGCAAATAGTTGTTGGAGCCAATGAAGGCTTTTGGATCTCCGATAGCGATTATGAAGATGAGACTGAGATGGCCTATCTCAATCACATGCGATAGCAACAATACCCCTTAGAGATTAACGACATATTCGAACAATTAAACATAGTGCCAGGGCATGAGTGGTACGTAGACCCAGCACGGTGGGACCAAGTGTTGGATCCGCCACTCTGGGCATACGAAGCATACCTTCCACCCAGAGACCCTATAGTGACATCAATGCCGAGGGTAGACCCTATCTTCCTATCCGCACATAGGGCCGATCCATTCATGCCAATACCTCTAGAGCCAGACCCAGAGCATAGAGAACATCTAGGATGTCCGAGTCATCACACCCATGGTAATGGAGACCAAAATCATTTCATCAACATGATCTCCATTGACTTAACCGCCCCCATCCACAACCCGACCGATCCGGCATAGTCATTGTATCTAGATATAGATGCCATAGACTGGGATCACGTCAATTCACCTCCATCCCCATCAGAGTACTGGCCTTTCGGTGAGATGCTTCATCTCACCCTAGGGCTAACTCAGGATATTTTCCATGCTGAAGAGGAACCCGAGGTTCCCAATGTAGATTTAAACTCAGCAAATGATATCCATTTGATCCCAACTCCACACCAGTTGGAGGATGGATCCCACATGTCGGTCGAGGAGATGACTGACGTAGACATCGGCTCTGATCCAATGAATCCATAGATCATCAATCTGGGGGTAAGTTTATCCCCCGAAGAGCAAGCCGACTACATTGCCCTTCTCAAAGAGAAGAAGGAGGTTTTTGCATGGTCATACAGAGACATGCCGGGGCTAGATCCATAGCTAGTCATGCATAATCTAACGCTTGATCCGACAGTCAAGCCAATTAAGCAAAAACTATGCAAGATGCACCCAACAGTGGCCTTAATGGTCAAAGATGAATTACAAAAGTTGTTGGATGCATAGTTTGTCATCTATGTGGATTACCCACCATGGTTGTCCAACATGGTGCCCATCAAAAATCCCGATGGGAGGATTCGCATATGCACCGATTTTTGAGATCTAAACAAAGTGAGTCCTAAGGATGATTTCCCCTTGCCAAGCATCGACGCATTGGTAGACGCTACAATGGGTCATGAAATGCTTTCCCTCATGGATGGTTTCTCGGGATACAATCAGATTTGTATCAATCTCGAGGACCAGCTAAAAATGGCGTTCACAATGCCTTGGGGGACATTTTGTTATAAGGTCATGCCTTTTGGCCTTAAAAATGCTGGCGCCACCTACCAACGTGCCATGACGTACATCTTCCATGATTACATGCATAAAACTTTGGAAGATTACATGGATGATTTGTTGGCCAAATCTCTTTTGCGCCCGGATCATCTCGATGACTTAAGCAAGATCCTCGATCGCCTCATGGAACATAAAGTAGACTGAATCCCAAGAAGTGCGTATTTGGCATCACATCTAGAAAACTCTTGGGTTTCATAGTCTCAAAGCGAGGCATCGAGGTGGACCCAAACAAAGTCAAGGCAATCCTTGAAATGCTTCCCCCAACTACCATCAAGCAGCTCAAAAGTCTACAAGGAAAGGTCACATCGATCAAGCGCTTCATAGCGTAGCTATCTGACAAGTGCCGACCCATGAACAAATTATTGCATAAGGGGGTAGCATTTCACTGGGATGACGAGTGCCAGTCAGCCTTCGATGACATTAAACAATACTTGGCTTCACCGCCAGTATTGGCACCACCTAGACCAGGAGTGTCATTCTACTTATACATCTCAGCTACTGAGGTGGCACTGGGCGCCATGTTAGCCCAAAAGAATGAACTTCACAAAGAATAGGCTACTTACTATCTTAGCCGCACCCTGGTCAGTTATGAACTTAACTATGCATACGTTGAGAAACTCTGCTTGGCAGTGGTGTTTGCTACCAAAAAGCTACGCCATTACATGCTGAGCAACAAGACGTATGTTGTGTCTAAGGAGAATCCATTGCGATACATGATGAGTCATACTTATCATAGTAGTCGCACGACAAAATGGATCATGTTGTTGATAGAATTTGACATAGAGTTTATTGGACAGAAATCCATAAAAGGTCAGGTCATCGCCGATCAACTAGCAGAGGCTCCTCTCAAAGATGATCAGCCTCTGATTATAGAACTACCCGATGATGGGGTCTTCCATGTCTCAGAATCGCCAGATTCTGATGAGCCTGAGTCACAGGCCGACATAACCCTATTTTTTGATGGTTCTAAATGTGAGCAAGGTGGTGGTGCAGGAATAGTATTCTTCACACCGCAAGGTGCTCCAATGCCTCTGTCATTTAAATTAAATTTCCCATGCACCAACAACAATGCAGAGTACGAAGCCTTGCTCATAGGTCTTCAGACAACAATCACCATGAACATTAAATGATTGAATATCTTTGGTGATTCATTGTTAATCGTCAACCAAGTCAAAGGGGTATTCCAATGCAAATGCCTAGTTTTGCAGGCCTACAAAGCCCTTGTGGACAAATTCCTGGCAAATCTTGAATGGTACGACATCGAGGCACTCCCTCGGTCATCGAATCATTTTGCGGACACTATGGCCTCCTTGGGGTCATTAATCTCGCAAGACATTTCTGGTGATATGACAACCATTCAAGTCAAAATACTATCGCAATCCATGATGGAGCGTGCAAGCTCTAACTTGATGCCAGGAATCCACTTGATCCAGATTGAACCATCCCTAGATAGGTTCTCTCGAATCCATGATCGTCTGAATCATGCCAACTAGGGGTCCTTGTTCTCCCCTACTCCCCTTAATAGCAACACAATGCTATTCTTGCAAGTTCTTTCCCATTCAGCTTTTGCTAGGGATGAACTTCAAGAGGGATTGGTTGTTCATACCATCGAGGCTTCTGATCAGCAGGATTGGTATTCACCCATAAGGGACTACCTCAAGTTAGGTAATCTCCCGCTTGGATTGACGCATGCCATGAAATGAGCATTCAAGCAGAAAGCGGCAAAGTATGTCTTGTTAGGAGACATTTTGTACCATCACAGCTATGAAGGAATCCTCCTTCATTGCTTGGACCAACAGGAGTCCACTTGGGCAATCACCCAAGCGCATGATGGTACATGCGGTGGCCACTTCAGTGGTATGGCCATCGCAAAGCGCATTCTCTGCATGGGCTATTATTGGCCATATTTAGAGCGAGATTGTTGCGCATATGTGAGGAAGTGCGTGAAATGTCAACACCATGCTAATTTGACACACGTACCTTCCCAGGCCTTGCATCCGATCCAATCGGCTTGGCCATTTTCATAGTGGGGCCTAGATCTAATCGGTAAGATCTCCCCTGTGTCATCAGGTCATCACACATTTATCATAACGGCCATAGAGTATTTCACCAAGTGGGTGGAAGCGGTTCCGCTTACCTCTACGACTGGACCCCGCATTGTGGAGTTCATTTTACATAACATCATATGTCATTTTGGTATTCCATCCAAGATAATTTCGGATAATGGGACGTCATTCAAGAACAAAGACGTGCGTGCTTTGACCACAAAGTACAAAATTCAGCATAGTTTTTCGACACCCTATTATCCACAGGCAAATGGGCAAGCAGAGGCGTCAAACAAAATGCTAGTTGCCATCCTCAAAAAGACAGTCACAGACAGTCATAAGGATTGGCACATTCAGATCCCACTTGCCCTGTGGGCTTATCGCACTAGCATTCGGACGCCCACTGGGGCAACTCCATTTTCGCTCGTGTATGGCTCCGAGGCTGTCATGCCTCTCGAGTTGGAAATTCCTTCCCTACGCATATCAATGCAAGAGTTCATCGATGATGACACCGCCTACCGCATGAAGACCAGCTTACGTTGCTTGACGAATGACGCGTTAATGCTCTCGAGCATTTACGTATCTATCAAGAGCGACTTAAGAAAGCATACAACATGAAAGTTCATCTGAGGGACTTTCAGGTTGGTGACTTGGTCTTGAAAGAGAACCAACAGAACTCTAGTTTGTCGTCCCATCTAAGGGACAAGTTCATGGCAAATTGGTTAGGTCCCTATGTAATTGATAGTAAAATAGGACCTGGAACATACCGGCTAGCCTCTCTTGATGGAATCAAGGAACTAGAACCCTTGAACATCAGTCACTTGCGGCCATTCCATATCTAGAGGAGCCACAGCCCAACCAAAAAGCCCCAAGGATTCCCGCAATCGCTTGGTCAACCCAAAAATCCCCAAGGATTCCCATAATCGCTTGGTCAACCCAAAAAGCCCCAAGGATTCTCGTAATCACTTGGTCAACCCAAAAAGCCCCAAGGATTCCCGTAATCGCTTGGTCAACCCAAAAAGCCCCAAGGATTCTCGTAATCGCTTGGTCAACCCAAAAAGCCCCAAGGATTCCCGTAATCGCTTGGTCAACCCAAAAAGCCCCAAGGATTCCCGTAATCGCTTGGTCAACCCAAAAGCTCCAAGGATTCATCGCTTGGTCAACCTAAAAGCTCCAAGGATTCCCGTAATCGCTTGGTCAACCCAAAATGCTCCAAGGATTCCCGTAATCGCTTGGTCAACCCAAAATGCCCCAAGGATTCCCGTAATCACTTGGTCAACCCAAAAGCCCCAAGGATTCATAATCGCTTGGTCAACCCAAAAGCCCCAAGGATTCCTACAATCTCTTGGTCAAACCAAAAGCCCCAAGGATTCCAATCCTTGGTCAACCCAAAATCAAGATTTCAAATTATTTTAAAAATTCTATCTGTAAAAAAGCCAAGGATTCCCAATCGCTTGGTCAACCCAAAAGCTCCAAGGATTCTCAATCCTTGGTCAACCTAAAACCCAAAGGTTCATTATCCCTTGGTCAAACCAAAAAGCTCCAAGGATTCCCACAATCGCTTGGTCAAAAATAAGAAAATTCAAAAACAACAAAATCATCAAAAATAACAAAAATTTGCATCTCATTTCCATGCATACTCACCATCATCACAACAATAAAGAGCTCTTTTTGCATCTCATCTTCATACTCACAAAAATCAATCCATCAAAAACACAAAAATATATAGCTGCATTAAGCATCACATCCATACATTGCATATTTGTGGTCATACGGGTCAAAGGCACCATAGACTGTAATTACTCCGCCAATCCATCTTGTTCCACATTTCTCCAATTTTGTAAACAGTCCATCAAAAATAAACGCCATTCACATCATTTCACCATAGCTTAGTCAGTTGTCTCCTAATGTATCAAGAGTTTTCGTCCTTCAGTCATCATTAGCTTTCTAGCCACGTACTGTACCAAGTCAGACAGATTTTACAAAGGTAGAGTTCTACTTGGATCGCACCTTGGTACGTAGCATCCCAACACAAATTAAAACACATAAGAATTCCCAAGTTGTGTGAACGAAAGATGAAACCTACAAAGCAATCCAGGTCACCATAAGCGAAATGGTTATCTTGCTCATCCCCCTGTGCGAATGACCCCAAGAATGCTGAGAGTTGGCAAAAGGACAAGCATCTTCCCTACCCAATTCCCCAAGGATCCCAAGTTCTCAAAAAAAAGTTGCAAAACATCACAAATTTGCAAAAGTCAAAACTCCAAAAAAAATTGACATCACAACCAAAGTGCATACATCAAGAAAAGCACATAAGATAGTGATTCTCATCACTCCATATTCAAATCCCTTGCTCAAAAGAAAAACAAAAATAAACAGTGATTTTTATCACTATAAAAGAGCAAGTATCCCAATACAATTGAAGAAAAGAAGGGAGTCGAACTTGAATCCCTGGAACTCTCAGCATTTCGACAGGTCATGAGGCAAACCTCGCATCTGGTTTGGTGGATAGCCTATCAGCCACTGGTGGTAAACCTCCCGCATGACGATATATCTGTCACAGTAACTTGTGTGCAGATCAATGTTTGCATGTGGATGAGCTAGCTTATGGTCTCCTACGACAGCACCGTAGATTAATCCGACTAAATACAACAAAGGAGTTAGTGGAGCTAATCAGGTGATCCTCAGTACAGGTTTGGTTGATAGCCTATCTGGCACTCGGCGGTATCCTGACAAACACCACATAAATGAACTCAATTGCACACACAGGGATGTGAAATAACTTGGTCAAAAACAAGTCCGATTCATACCTTGTTAAAAAGTCTCGTAAGATAAAAGTACAGTCTTGGCTAGATAGTTAAAACATCTGAGTCTCAAAAAACCCTACCTACATTCTAAACCAACTTGTTATCTTTCATTCTCGCATTGCCATCAGAAAATACAAAAAAAAAAATAGCCCGTATACATAAAGAAAGTCAGGTCACACAACAATCACCCAGCACAAAAAGCCATAAATTCTAAACAGTCTATGGTGCGACCGCCAAAAATCACAAATTCAATTCATCCATTCCATTTGCATATCATATAAATTAAAAACATTTGCATTTCATCAAAACATATGCATCCATCAATATAACTTAACATGCATACATCCATATTCATCAATCATCGTGCATAACATCAAATCATCACATGTGCATAAATAAAATAAAGTCATCTGTATATATCATCAAAAATGCCCGCAGGCTACAATGAACCGGTCCTCTGACCCTGCAACAAAATCCAAAAGCTCAAAAATCCCCCAAGCCTAGGGCGTCGGCCACCATGATCATGCAGGATCGGTGCGACGGGAACTACCCCCCATGGTGTGGGTCCTATGAGACCCCTCAGGGTGGCTACTGCTAGCCCCCGCATCACGCCTACTCGAGCCCCCCTCATCCAATCGCCTACGTCGAGAGGATGTTGATTGCTCAATCTCACTCCCTCTCGAGCGGCGTGACGATCCGCCTCCACTAAACGTAGGGACCCGCCCACCGAGGTGGCTAATCTCTGCCTCCAACTCCAACCGCTGCCGCACCAAGTCCATCTCCCACTGGCGATACATAGCCAAGTTCTCATCACATTGCACCAAAGCCCTATCCCTCTTCGCCAGATGCTTCCATAGGAGATCCCTCTCCCGTGCAGCATCGGTGTCCCCATCCTATCGATGGTACGTAGCCCATGCATTTTCTCGCTCTGCTAACTGCATGCGTAAGAGATCCCTCTCTTGCAGTGCATCCCCCAGCTCCTCATCATGCCTCCACAGTAGCCCCTCCAATCGTGCATTCTCAGCATGTAACCCGAACTCCGTGTCCTCCAAAACTGCCTGAGGCATTGGCATATCTGGAATAGCAGCCTACTCTGGCTCCCACTGCTCCGTGACATCCTACATCTCTGGCTGATCTGGAACACCATAATCCACATCCACATCATCTACCTCCACCATGTTTGCATCCTCTAGCGGAGCTCCCCAATCATCTCCTGGTGCCTCGACACCCTCCCCGCCTGTTGCTACCTCTCCGTGCCTCCCAGTGGCCCCTCTCCCCACCATCATCGTAGTATCCACCACTGGTCATACTCCATGGTAGTCCCGATGTCATCCACATCTAGGACGTTGATCACCACATCTGAATCCTCGCCTAATGGCATGATGACCGACCGGTCCAGAGTCCTCTCGTCCCCCCATGCTCGATAGACCATGGGCTCACCAGGAAACCCTTGGCGCACCCCAAACTATCATGTCACCCGATTGTAAGGGAAGAACTCCTGCTCGGTCCCATGCCACCCAATCAGCCACCGCTCCTTGCGTACCCATCGGAGCCACTCTCCAACCTTCGGCCAGGCTAGACAGTCCCGATAGGGGCGCTAGAACACCTCCCCTGGAGCAAGCCGAGTGAAGGCATCGACATAGTGCCCTACGACACCTGCCCACCATCGACTCTGTCCCTGCTCCTCAGACCGCCACCATAGAGCCACGTAACCTATATCCTTATCCACCATCTCCACCCGAGTCATCCACGGTAACCCTACCGGCCTCTCCACCACTATGTGCTGCCAAGCCCAACTCTACAATAGATAGCTATAGCTAATCCCCTTCCGCCTCTGATAGCGGACCTCGTATAGCTCACCATAGAGCTATGCCAGCAATGTCTGTCCCCACCTCATGATCAAAGGCTCATGCGTCGAACACTCCACCAGCCGACAGACCACATCCAATAGGTTCCACGGGAACCTCACGCCTGACGAGTCAGGTAGCAACATGTTGGAAATGAGGCCCATGAGTACTACGTGCCTCACTCCCAACACCCCCTTCTCCAGCCACCATCGAACTAGAATCCCACCAATCTAACAGTCAACCTCTGCCCTCTCCACTGGACTATCCACCCCCAACTCCTCCCCATGCCCGAAGTAGCATGTCAGCACTGTTGTCCGCTGATCCCGTGACGTCGTCCTGATCGGTAGTCCATCTATTGGAATCCGAAGAATCTGATAGACATCCTCCAAAGTAATTGTCATCTCCCCTATTGGGATATGGAAAGTATTAGTCCGAGGATCCCACAAGTTGATCAGGGCCATCAGGTAGGCCCGATCCCCAATCATTGGCTCCAGCCGAGTCACCTGCTTGAGCCCAAGGGCATCAAGCCACTCCCAGTCAGCCACAACTAGCGCCTCCCACGCTTCAGCAAAAATAGTAGGCACACGATACCGGCTCTTCACAACCTACAAAAGAAAACAAAATAAACACATTAAAATCATGAAAAAAAGTGTACAGCTACAAACAATATAAAAGAAAAAATTACAAAATTAATTTGTCAACCTAGGGTTTTATACTCTCAAATTGATAAATTAAAACAAAAAAATCAAAAATTACAAAATTAATTTGTCAACCTAGGGTTTTGTACTCTCAAATTGATAAATTAAAACAAAAAAATCAAAACTTACAAACTTAGTTTGTCAATCTAGGGTTTTTAACTTTACATTGATAAATCAAACAAAAACAACAAAAATGACTAAGGTTGAGCGAAGTTTTAAAAAAAAACTACGTTTAACACTAAGTTTTTAAGCTCAATTTTACCCTAAGTTTTTAAACTCAGTTTTGATCTTTGTTTAACTAGGGTTAGCCTACGTTTTTCAGCTAAGTTTCGATTTTTGTTAGCCTAGGGTTTCTGTTAGTTTACAAAAAATGAACACAAACAAACATGGTTTCCACTAGGATTTCAACCTACGTTTTAATGAAGCCATACCAAAACAAATAAACACATTCATTTCACTAAGGTTTTTCATTTTTACATTTGAAAAACAAAATACAAAAAAAGAAGCAAAAAATAACTTGCGGTTTTAAAACTGTAATACAAGAAACTAATAAAGAGGAAGTTCACTTACTGGTCTCGCTTCGGCTCCGCCGCTCGATCCGGTCCATGAACTCATGGTGGTAGAAAATTTTGGCAGCGCTTCGCTTCACATAATTGACCTCCTCCTCCTTAGAGCTCCAAATCGCCAGAAAAAACAAGTGCAAATGAGCCCAAAACCTAGTTTTGGCCTTTAAATAGGCTTTTTGAGCCTATAATCGTTCCTCCCTGGGATGAGCACTCTGGTTAGCACTCATCCCACCCTAGAATGAATTCTCAATAGGAATTCGTCCCACCCAGGGATGAATATAGAGCAAACATTTCAAAAATAGCAAAAAATGCACCAAAAATAGCAATAAAACTGTCCAATGAGAGTGCTTTTGCACTTGACATTTCGGGCATGCAAAATAGATGTCGGGGTCACAAATCCTCACTATCCTACTCCCTAAGAAGGCTACCATAGCCGGACCACTCCACGGGAAGATGGATCTTCGAGAATTTCATCCCCAAACGGCGTCACCAAAAGGGTCGAAACCCAACCAAAAATAGCAATAACATTGCCGAACGAAGGCGCCTTTGCGCCTGACATTCTTGGCATCCAAAATAGATGTTGGGGTTACAAATTGTCACTATCCTACTCCCTAAGAAGGCCACCATGGCCGGACCGCTCCATGGGAAGATGGATTTTTGCCAATTTTAGCCCCGAAAAGCGTCACCAAAAGGGTTAACACCCACCAAAAATAGGTCTAAATGTCGAAAAACTGCACACACATTCAACGATAAGCATCTGAAGGCACCCTTACCCAAGTCATCTTGGGTCAAGCGACTCGTCGCTTTTCTCATGTAGGTCATTCCCTCATCGATTCGTCGCTTGAGGGGGTAGTCACACTTAGTCACCAATCAACAAATACACACCCAATCATGGAAACAACATGCATTCAAAGAATCATTGGCAAAGACAATCACGCTCCCGCTTGGGGCAGTAAACAAGCAATAATCACAAGCTGATCAATCACTTGGCATTCATGAATCATGAACTCAAGGTTCCCACAGACAAAAGGTTGCGCCCTTTGCCTATTCATGACTGATCAATGTCCAAGCTCAAGTAACACCTCACCGAAAAAGGTTAACACTTGAATTGAGTTCCTTCGCTCGTCAGAAGCAAGGATTCAAGAATGCATGCCCTTTCCATACTTGGGGCATCAAAATTTGGTTAGGTTACTGAGAAACCCTAATCATTAGTGCTTTGGTTATCTATTTTTGCTCGACGCTGCGCCTTGCACAACGCATCCCAAAAAGGGGCATCTGTAGACACCAAAACAACACCAATCCGATTATGTGACTGCAAACACTGATCGCATTGACACACACAGCCCCAAGGGCAGCCCCCAGAGGTCAAACAGTGGTCCTAACCACTCTCACAGTAGTTTTGGAAGGTCAAGAGTCAATTTGGCACCTTCAAGCACTTTTCTCAATACTCGTTTCACCCAGGGACGATTTCAAACTGGGATTCGCCCCACCCAGGGATGAATATCAGTATTCGCTCTAGGGTGGGGCGAATTGCAGGTTTGATGGGAAAAAAGTCAAATCTTGACAAATGGCAGCTCAGATCCGCCACTTAACGCTTCCTTCATCGCATGGGAGTGTGGGTGAGCATTTTCGAGCATTAGAGGTAGTTGCAAGGGCAGTCATGAAGTCCCTAATTAGGGAGGAATCTCCCCCCCCATGAGAAGGCATGATTGCCAAGTGGCGCCTCTGCATGCCCAATTCAAGAGACCTCCAGGTCTATAAATTGGTGAGTTTCCTCACCCCAAAATACAGAGAGAAGGAGCATTTTTGAGCAACGAAGTGCTGCCATTTTACTTCCCCATACGCCCCTAGTTGATTTGTGCCTTTCACATCCGTGATCTCTTTTAGAGAGGAGGTCATTGGGTGACTATTGGAAGGACGAATCTTGAGCCCAAAACCCGACATTTGACCACAATATACCACCCAATTTTCCGACAACACTTTACAAGAGATTTTGGACTCATCCCAAGTGGATTGGTGCCAAAATCAGGCCCCAAACGGCGGGCGGCCTGCCCGGGCGCCCCCGCACTACTGTAGGTCTAATCGTCCCTTTTAGGAACGATTAGGAATCTGTGGCCGATTTTTCTTTCTGTCATTTTCATTTTTGTATTTGATCTTTATGCTGCTTAGATAGTTTGCAATTTTGATTTCATATCGTTTTGATCAATTTTTGTCATGTTTTATCATTTTTTCGCCTTTACTAACTTGCAGAGGGCATCATCAAAATTCGGGCGTTAGAGGCCAAATTGGGGAAATATGACCATCTGGGTCATCCCAAAATACCCCCAATTAGCTAACCCCCACTTTTGCAGGAGATTTGGAGCTGTCCAGATGTGACATTTTGAGCGGTGCTATCTGGCATTTTGTTGCAGGTCTATTCGTCCCGCCCCGGAGCGAATTCAAATATGTGAGGGATTTCCTGACTGTTCCATTTGCAGTGTTTTCTTTGTGAGGTCTTGATGCCCCTATCAAATTTTTAGATCATTTGGATATATGCTAGTTATCGTTTTATTTATTCTTTGCATGCACTAATCGTAGGCTTGGGGATTGCATGTTTCATTTCATCCGTAGGTGCTACTGATCTGTTTCTTGTTTCTTTGAACGTAGGATCGGGACGTTAGAGGAGCAGCAGGGAGTCAACATTCGTACACACAAGCGGCGGTGACGTTTTGGTCCGCCCATCTTACATGTGGGCACGCGGAAGAAGGAATGGCATCCATGGATGTAACAAAGAAACAAATTTAACGCTCCTCGCCCCTAAAAAGGGAGGAGGCGAATTGTAACCGAATTCTGAAATGTATCAATAAAAGAAAGGGTTGTTTTCCGCATTGGCTTTTCGTTTGCATTTCAATTCGTTCATGCTTTCCCCATTTCATGCATTTTCAATTCGTAGGATTTAGCGTTAAGTTTAGTTCCATTTTTGCATCGTACTTGGAGCTTTTTCCTTTTTTGTTTCCGTATCCTCGTGCTTTCACTTGCTAGTAAAGCCATGTCCTCTACCTCTACCAAATTCACTTCATCCTCTTAATGATTCATCCTTCTCTCATGTACTTTTACCAAAACTATTTATTTGTGAGGAATTTTATCTTGCTGCATGAGCTTGTTTCCCTCTTCCTCTTGAAAATCTTCCTCTCCCTCTAGGTTAGTTTATCAACTATAGGCCAAATTTTCTTCCATCTTGAGTACATAGTGATATACCTCATCAATGGTTCAAATTTTAATCATACCAATCTAATATTGTGTGGGCAATCTTCTCCTCATCATATTTTATATAATAAACCCTAATGGTCAATTTATAGAACTCGTTCATATACTCTACTCCCAATTCCTTTTGCTTGATGTTTTGTAGTTTTTTAAACAACATGGTATGATAATTAGCAAGTATAATTTTTGTTTTAATCTCGCTACAATCCTTTCCCCTGTTCAAATTCTATCCTCTCATTTTCATTGTCTTTCTATTTGTACATGATCCCACCAAATAAAAGCATGTCCCTTGAACCATGTGCATGCAAATTTGACCCATTTTAGATCTTCCATAGATTCATAATCAGAGAATTCGTCCATGTCTATTATCCAATCTATTAATTCTTCAAAATTCAAACTTCTATTAGAATCGGAAGTATCCATATTCAGTTTACTTCCTGTGCTTGAGATTGCCCAAATCAACGACTTCGGTTATTCTTTGTGTTCTTTATATTGAGCTTTTGCATGACCAATTATAAGTTCTTCACTATCACTAACTTCCTCAAGATAAATGTTTTTCCTCTAGTAAGTTGAGGAAATTCATTTAAGCATTTTAGCTATATCCATGAATCTAAGGGTCCATATCATGAGGTCTTCAACTTATGCTGCATCATATTTCCTCTAACACATATTTAAAATAAATTTAGACTCAGATAACAACTGATGTAGTAAAAAAAAAAGAAGTCTGATGAAGGATTACCTTCTTTAACAGCTAATTCATTAATGGAAAATTACTTCTTCAATTGAACAACACTTTACTTCACATTAAAAGGTATTCAATGGCAAATTACATCTTCCGTTGAACGATATTAAATAGCATATTACTTCCTCAATTAAGTGACACCTTAATTCACATTAAACAGTATTGGCCTAGTTTGAATGGCAAGAGTTAATTTTTTATTTGGCCGTCTAGTAAGCCTCCACTTGGCCTTACCATTCAATTGAACGACACACAAATTTATCGAATGGTAAATCTCCATCATTTGGATGACAACATTCATTTGACCAGCACATAAATTCAAAATTGAATTGCAAACCTTCATTGTTAGAATGACAACATTCATTTGACCAGCACATATTCTAACATTCATTTGACCAGCACATAAATTCAATGGTAGACCTCCATCATTTGAATGGCAACATTCAATTGACCAGAACACGAATTCAAAGGTAGACCTTGCTCATTTGAACGACAACGTTCAATTGACCAACACACGAATTCAAGCGGGAATTCTTCATTTAATCAAAATGTTCTCGATTCTTTTTTACTGACTTTCCAGTTTGCACAAGAACGGTGCTAAGGTTCCCATTTGCAAGGTATTCTTACTCAGACAGCAACACTCCTCAGGTTCCCTCTCTCATGATATTCTTACTCAGAAAGCAAGACTCCTCTTACTTGAACAACTACCAAAATGTTCATTTGAACAGTGCTTAGGTCCTTCCTTCGTTTGAATGATGTTTTAATCTTTATATGAATAACAAACTAGGCTGGGTTTAACCGGACCCAGATAAATAAAGAAGCAATCGTTAAGTTAAAATGTATTTGATCCGGTACATGTTCTTTGTTTGCAAGCTGTCTTGAGCTGTCTTAAAACTGCAAAATTATTTAAATTTTTAAAAGTTGCATTGGTTTTCAATGAAAAAGGGGTCCATGAATGATTAGTCTATAGTGAAAAAGATTACTGCATTTGATGTTTGTTAAAGTTTTATGTTTTTACATTAAGTGCAGTAAACATTCCTTTGATTCGTAATTGGTCTTATGAACATTTAAACTGCTTATTTAAGGATTTAAACCCGGTGAAAACCTTTGATAAAAAAACTTATATGACAGTCCTTATACACTATAGGCTGTTCGCTTCAACTCTACTGGGATACATAGAAGGAAGGACCAAAGCCCCCGGAACTTATGTTTAAAGTAAACAACAATTTGGAGTGTTTTGATGAGTTTGGAAAATATATAATGGATTTTTAACAACTCTTCTTATTTATAAGAAATATTAATGTAGGAAAATTTTATCAAAATAAACCGTTTATATAAAAACATAAATTAAAAAAATAAAATAAAATATAAAAAATAAAAATAAAAATAAAAAATCAGACATGTTAGATATTAAATTAATTAATTAAATTATTTTTAAAGAAAAAGTTAAATAGAATAGATACAAAGGAATAATAGGCATCACAAGAAAACATAGGTCACCAGCATACAAAAGATACCAGGAAGGTCATCAGAAATCAGAAAGCACTAAAGGACTAAGGCACTAACATTTCGTAGAAGAAGAATAATAAAAAAACAGAATGCAACATAAAGCTCACACCCATCCTCCTCTTTGCTGAGCTTTATTCCTAGTAATTCTGAGATTGGAATATTTACTTTTAATAGCACTGTTGGCAAGTGCATCTGCAGTCTTGCTAAATTTCCGATGAATGTGAAAATAGTGCACTCTAGTAAAATTTTTAATTAGCTCTTTCATTCTGATCAAAATGAGTTAAATTTGAATGAAACTAACCAAATTGTCTTTGGAGAGAGCATTTATAATAAAGGCAGAGTCCCCATAAATATGCAGGAGTCGTATCTGTTGCTCAATAACCATCTTCAATCCAAACTCACAAGCCAAAGTTTCTGTAACATTTTTGGAAGCAATTCCAAGGTTGACACAATAATTAAGGGTAAAACTCCCATCTTCTTTCATGATCACTCCCCCTACAGCAGCTATGCCCGGATTAGACTTAGATGCCCCATCAAAGAACAAGGTTGGGTAATGTATCTTTGGGGGCATTATAGCTAAAACATTCATGTTGGTAGATATGAATTCTTGAAGATCAAGCTGACTAATAAGATTCAATTCTTGCACAGTTAAAATTTGTTGATTTTGCTTATATTTGAATGTGGCTTTGAAATTGGTCACAAGGTCTCTGACTATTCTTTCAATGAGGATGTTATTATTTTCATTTTTACCTTCAAAGATCAACCTGTTCCTATTATTCCAAATGTTCCATATAACAAAGAAGGGGATGACATTCCAAAGGGATTTGATTAGAGGCTTCCCCTTAAGACTCCACTTATAATTTGATTGCCAATTGATTAAACATTGCTCTAGGTTGAGAGTACCAGATAGGGGAGAGCCAAATTGGAAGGCTATCTTTAACCATATAGGTGTAGCAGAGCTACATTCAAAGAATAAGTGGTGCATAGTTTCATTGTGTTTCATACATCTTGAACACACATGGAGGCAAAAAATATTCCTTTTTTTGTAAGTTTCCACCTGTGAGGATCTTATTTTTAAGAACTAACCAAGAAAATATTTTTACCCTGAGATAATTTTATATTCCAAATCATAACCAATCTTTTATTGGAAATTCCAACAAGTTGCATTTGAATACCCATCTGAATAGTATAAATACCAGATTTATTAACGTCACCCCAAATAAACTGATCCATATTTTGATGCCCCAATAAAACTAATTAAATTATTTATATATATATATATATAATTATCAAATTATCATATAATAAAAATAATACTAATAAGTTATTAATATCTTACATGGTGACCAGAGTCACGAGCTGCCACAGCCAAGATGTTTGCACAGAGGACTCAACTCCACTGCAAGATACCTCCAACTCACTTTTATTGTCATCAATGGTGTTGAAACCTCGAGCAGAATGCTAAGTTCGGTCCTGCTGTCTTTTCGCTAGAGGAGTCATCCAATAGCACAGACCCATCACAACCTTGAATTCAAAGCCAACGCACCATTAATAATAATAGATAGTGAGAGGTTTTGGCAGAGTTTTGATATAGAGCATGCTTTCTATTATAAAGAGATTAGAGATTTAATTTCTCTATGCTTAGCAATATTAAAAAAAAAAAAACCTACAATTGAAGATGAGTAGTTGAGTAAAGCGGTCATGGAAATGAAGACAAAGTATGGACGCTCATTTGAGAGCACTTTCTTTATCTGATACTTAATTATAGAAATGGACTAAGTATTCTCATAATATGTTGGTGTAAGCTGAGCACAAGTAGAGGCTAACACAAACAATGCGAAAATCACCAAATTTGTAAGCCAAGAAGCCATTACTGTTTACGCTAATATTCCAAGCAGTACAAAAATATAGCAAATTATTTAATGTCTAATGGATCCATGAAATCAACCACATATTGCATTGTTGGTTTTGCATTCCTAGTGGTTGAGGACCTGATTTTATGTAGCATATTAGATGGGATAGTATCTTGGACTGTCTGAAATATCTCCTTGTCTAGATTAAAGAGATTAAACTATGTTTTTTTAATATTATTATTGATAGAAAACATTTTGAAAGGGACCTTGAACCTTTTACAAAGTATGATATAAGGGACCCTAGTTGCGATCGTCTACAAAACCAACAAGAGGAGAAGTGCAACAAACCAAACAAGATAGGAAGAACTAAACCAAACTCAAAGCAACATAAGGGGTCCAAGAAACCCTAGAAACAACCCCCAAAACACATAATAGTGAGAAACTAGCTATTTAGGTATCTTTTGCTCATTGTTACTTGCAGGGATGGTCTTTGTAGTCTTACCACTATCATGCTTGGTTGAATTAAATATTTAGATCACTTGCAAGGACTATATCTAGAAAAATAAGATATATAATAGGTTTGGAAAAAGCATAAACCTATCCACTCTAATTGCTTCTACCAATGCTCCAGTTCGGTCAAAGGCTTAATAGGACTAGATTTGAAAAAAGTTGGCCATGTTGTAGAAATCAGCTCTATCAACCAATAAGGGCTTAGACCAATATTAAAAAAGTAATTGTCTTCATTATCATCGGGTCCTTGAGCCTTTGGGAAAATTTGTTCTGCCATACATGAAGATACTCCTCCGTGGCACCCTATTTGCAAGCAAATCAACAGCCTTATTCTCTTCCCTATACATATGTTGAATGATGATATTTGTGTATTTTCCAATGCATTTTCTAATTTCACAAATAATGTTGCATATGTTCCAAGCTAGAGTATGGGTTCCCTTAAGATAATTGATGACGTTCAATGAGTCCCCTTAAATAATGATATGGTCAATCCTAAGTCCATCTAGAATTACCAAACCTTGATAAAAAGCTCTTGCCTTGGTTATGTTGTTTTATTGAGTGCCAATATTTTTTGTAAAGGCTGAGATGATTTTCCCACAATCATATCTAACAATGTCTCCACCACCAACCTTTTTAGTATTGTCTTTAGTTGCACCATAAAAGTTTAATTTAACCCAATCAGTAGGTGGAGTGTTCCAAACAATGGCAGATCTATCAACTTGAGGAGTGTGAGGTCCAAGTGGGTTGCTAGAGAACTTGAAGCAAACAAATAAATGAGCCTCAAGACCACCTATAGGGATATTATGAGAAGGAACAAGTTGAGCATTTTTAGAGGCAAAGATGATGATGTGAAGGAAAGTGGAGTGGGGATCCTTGGAAACATCATAAAACACCCTCTTGTTTTGTTCTAGCTAAATTTTCCAAGGATAATGAGGTAAGGAAAGACACCAGAAGGAATTGAGCTAGGATTTGAAAAATAGATTAGGTCATTATACATATAAGAGTTTAATAGATGATGGTTGAACCCAGTCAATGCTTACCAGTTCAAATAGGGAGTTTAGGACCGACAAGGAATACGAGCACTCTAAAAACAAGTGAAAACCAGACTCTTAATTGGACTTGCATAGGAGACACTTGTTTGGAATAGG
Source organism: Wollemia nobilis (assembly GCA_028583015.1). Lineage (NCBI taxonomy): Eukaryota > Viridiplantae > Streptophyta > Pinopsida > Araucariales > Araucariaceae > Wollemia > Wollemia nobilis. The sequence continues at coordinate 16,707,823 of JAQPPZ010002587.1, read as the reverse complement.
TAAACCCTTGGTAATTATATTATTAGTAGTTAGAATATTTTTTGGGCTACAAGCCAAGAAAAACACCCAATCTTGGAAATAAATGTTTTGAGCCAAATGAGCTTGATAGGGGCCCAATGTGTCGATGGTGGATCATGGATATGATAAGCAATTTTGACTATGAATTGAACATCTTCACAAAGATTCCAAATAGGAACATTTTTGGAATGCTTATTTGGAATGCCATAAACTTTGAGGAGGTTGGAAAGATCTTAGCATAAATATTTTTCTTATTATTGAGATAATTTGTGGGATGGTTTTCCACTGATGATACTACAAATTTTGAGAGATAAAATTGTAAAATTTGCTGCCAAAAAATTGATCAGTGATGGGTTTTAGAATGAAAAAATTTGTATCATTAATCATAGGGTAGTCTTTCAGCCATGGATTCTCCCAGAATCTTATGCATCTACCACAACCAAGTCTCCACCTTATACCATATCTAATGATATCTATGGTTTGGATAAAAAAATTCCATAACCACAACCCGTCAGGAAAAGGAAGATCATCAAGAAAATTATTTCGTTGGAGATATTTATCTTTGATAATTTCAACCCAAGAAGTTTCAACATCTTTCAAAATCCTCCATCCTTATTTGGCTATTAAGGTCATTTTCATTCTATGCATTCTTTTAAAACCTAGGCCTCATTGGTTTTCCTTGGTGTAGACTTTGTCCCATGCCACTAAATGAAACCTGTTATGATTCTCATTTTTGGACAGTAAAAATTTCTTTTAGATTTGTTCAATATTTTGGTAAATGGATGCTAGAACTTTAAAAATAGACATGAAGAAGACTGGAATGCTCTGGAGGTAAGCCTAAACCAAAGTAGCTTTAGTTTCTTGACTTAGCATAGTCCTTTTCCACCCAACATGTTTTTTTTTTAATTCGATCAATGACGTTGTTCCACATATTCTCTAACAACTTGACATGGAAAAGGAGGTCCAAATAAGTGGAAGTTTGGATATGATGCATCCCAAAATTCTAGCTATTTTGAGTTGTCTATAGATGGGCATATTCAAGAAAATAATTTTGCTTTTCTAGAAGTTAAGCTTTTACCCAATATATTCTTCATAGAAGTTGAGAATATTTTTGATCATTTTAGCTTTAGGGATGGAGAATAAAGTTACCAAGATAGTATCATCCACAAATTGCTAGTGAGAAATAGGCATTAACACATATGAAGATTTTATGCCTAAAATAACAACTAAGGAACATACATCCTTAGAGGATCCACAAAGGGATTCAAAAATAATGATGAAAAGGAAAGGAGATAAAGGATACACTTGTCTTAGGCCTCTATAGCTTTTAAAATAACTTGCAAGAGATCCATTTCCAATAATTGAGAACCAAAAAGAGGTTAAGCATTCTTTAATTAAAGCAATATGGTCCTCATGGAAACCAAATTTGGCAAGCACAATGAAACTAAAATCCCAAGAGACTCTATCAAAATCTTTGTTTATGTCAAGTTTTAGGAAAAGGTCAATTTTTTATTTTTAGACACTAAATGAAGGAGCTCATAGATAGTGATTATTCCATCAGTTATAAATCTATCTCAAATAGAGCTTACTTGGAAAGGATCTATGATGAGAGGAATGGCTTCCTTCATATTAATAGCAATGAATTTGGATATAAGCTTGTAAACAACACTACATAGACTGATAGTTCTATAATCAAAGATGGATTTTCTTTCGTGGGATTAAGGAATAATGGAAATTATAGTAGACTTGATATCCCTATGAAATAGTTTGGTCCTTTGAAAATATTACACTACTTTAGAAATATCTTGGCCAACAATATCCTAGAAATGTTGAAAAAAATGAGGAAATACGCCAGGTCTTGGAGCTTTTTTTGGAGACATGGAAAACATAGCTTTGATTTCTTCATGAGTGAATTCTTTTAAGAGTGTCTCATTAAATTCTTGAGAAACTAGGTAAGGAATAGGAATATTCTAAATAAGAGAATTATAATCTTGGAGAGAGCATGGTGGGTAGGGCCCAGGGTGTTATTAAAATAATTAATTGCTTCAATCCTAATTTTGTGAATATTGGTAGTGCTCATCCCATTATACCTTAACAAAACTCTAATTTTGTTGGTGCTCCTATTCCTGAGAGTGGAAGCATGGAAGTATTTTGTATTTGAATCTGCTTATTTTAACCACAACACTCTGGACTTTTGTCTCCATAAGACCTTTTCTTTAGCTAGGATATTATGATAATAAAATAGGAGGTCATTTTCCTTTTGTTTTGAGTTTAGAGTCCCAATTCCCATTTTGAATTGGATCCTCTATGTCTTTCAACTGGCCTACAATTCATTGTTTGTATTAAAAAATATTTCCAAAATTGTTTGTATTCAACAACTTTAAATTCAGTTTAACAAAGTGAAGATTTTTAGCTATTTGGGCTATTGGTGGGCCTAAAAATTCTTTGCCCCATAATTCAGCAACACAATTTTTGAGATCATCATGTTTTAGCCACATAGATTCAAACCTAAAGGGAATTTTAAAGGGGATGGCTTGGTGAAGGCTTTCCATGACCAAAGTATTATGATTAGATCCAATTTTTGGAAGGGAATGGAGAATAGAATCGATAAAATATTGGATGACTTCCTTGGATAGAATAAACCTATCAAGTCTTAATTGAATTATTTGATTTCCTATCCTTCTGTTCCTCCATGTAAAATTTGATCCTTTTAGAGGAATGTCCATTAGTTATTTCCCATAAATAAATTAAGTGAAGTCTTCAAAACTTCTTGGTGAAATGAGAATCCCTTATTTTTTATCAAAAGGATAAATAGGGGTGTTGAATTCACCAGCAAGAATCCATCCTTCATTTTGGAAATGAATTCTCATTTGACTTAAAGTGCTCCATAAAGCCAAATGTCCTAAGGGACTATTAGGAGCATATATGTTTGAAATAATTAATTGAATTTTATTATCTTTATTATAGAATAAAATATTGATTATTATTTTTGAGGAATATATTATACAACTTTCATTTTTACCTGGATCCCACATACAGAGAAGACCTCCAAAAGTTCCATTATCTGGGCTGAAAAAAAAAATTTGTTCTTCCACAAATAATATTAAACTATGCTTTGGCTTCTTTCCATGAAAGTCAATTTCTAGTGTATTTTGAAAAATGTCAAAAATGACCTTGATGCCCTTATGGAAAAAACAAAGGGCCTAGATCCAAGGGAATTTTGGTTCAGAAGAGTAATAATGGGAAACCACTAGGAAAATTGTTGTCCATTAGTTCGTTCCCATCAATAAATTAAGCGAAGTATTGAAAACATCTTGGTGAAATGGGAATCCCTTATTTTTTATCGAAAGGATAAAGGGGGGTGTTGAATTCACCAGTGACAATCCATCCTTCATTTTGGAAATGAATTCTCATTTGACTTAAAGTACTCCATAAAGCCAAATTTCCTACGGGACTGTTAGGAGAATATATGTTTGAAAGAATTAATTGAATTTTATTATCTTTATTATAGAATAAAATATTGATTATTATTTTTGAGGAAGATATTATACAACCTTCAATTTTACCTGGATTCCACATACAAAGAAGACCTCCAAAAGTTCCTTTATCTGGGCTGAAAATAAATTTGTTGTTCTTCCACAAACAATATTAAACTATGCTTTGGCTTCTTTCCATGAAATTCAATTTCTAGTGAATTTTGAAAAATGTCAAAAATGACCTTGATGCCCTTATGGAAAAAACAAAGGGCCTAGATCCAAGGGAATTTTGGTTTAGAAGAGTAATAATGGAAAAACACTAGGAAGTTTGTTGGTTTATATAAATCCCATTGTTGAGATTGTTTACATTCTAGTATAGCTAGGGTTGGAGAGCTTTGTAACAACCCATACCAACTCACTGGTTCAACTGACTAACTTACAAAAGAGAGGACAACTTGACCAAAGGTTAAAAAGAAAATAATTTTTTTTATTGATAAAATGGAGTTTTGAAAGGGACCCAAACCTTTTATAAAGCAAATAAAAAAAGGGGAGCCAAATCTTGAATCCCGTAAAGGAACAACAAAGGAAAAAAACTAAAAGGAGAAAGACTAGGACAAGACAGCCCTGAAGGGATAAAAATATTAGCAAAAATGGGTAACACTACCAAGATGAGCACCCACCATGAGATTATCCTAGTGTGGTGGGATGATCCCGATCACTATATTGCATGTTTGGATTCACCCTCACATTTTGGTTTGACTCCATGACTTGGTTTAGCACATGTAGGGTAATTACCATCTAGGTTGACACATTGATGGTAATCCCCATATTGTGTTTTACCTTTGTGGTTTGAGCTAGCATCTTTATATTTATAATTCTAGTAATTACTTTTCCATCTTGGGAGAGTAGCAAATTATCTAGGCTAACAAGATTATCCAAGTTGATCAGAAGCTCAAACTCATAAGTCAAATATATTTGCATAGAATAACCTCAAAGGGAAAGTAATATTATGGGAGTCATCTCATGTGATTTCTTCTTATGACTAACTAAAGGAGAGGCAAAATCTAAATTATCTTGATCTAGTATGATAATGTCTTCATGTTTATTTCCCTTGGAAATGTTATGAGGAGAGTGCCTATAGGGGGTAGGATTGGTGTTGATGGAGAACATCAACTTCTTCTTGTTGGCTCTAGTTGAGCCAACAACATCCATATCTGCTTCAAAGTAAGTATCTTCCTTCTTAATAGGTAGATTTGAAATTAAATTTGGACTAGTGGAATGGCCCTCAATTCTCTTCCAAATAGAAAGCATAGGAGAAATAGGTTGGCACTGAAGCATATGATTAAAAATCATGATATGGATCCCCTGGTGTTTGATGTGGGAATTATTCCCTTCCCTAACACTATAGATGGACAACTCTATAGAGTGATATAGATACTCTGAGACATTGATGAATTTTATGCTCTTCAGGTGGTTGAGAAATGCCAAGTGGAAGCTCCATAGTGGCACATTGGTTTCATCTATGGTGAAGTATTACATTACAGGTATTAGGGTCCTATTCCATGGTGTTGTGATGTCATTATGAATGAGGTCATTGTTCTCTTTGTTCATATGCTTACCTTTGTCCATAAAATACTCCAATTCAGTAGTGATAGAGTATTTATCCCAAAAAATAAAATCATCATCATTCACTAATTTTGTGACCTCTACTATCAGTTGGATAGTGATCCAAAAAGAAACCCCATGGATAGTTGCCACTATCCCAAGAATGGACAAGTTCTATTAAGAGATCGATATTACTCCCAGTAAACTTTCTCATAAAATGGAGGAAGTCATGGGACCCTATTATCTCTTCCATCATGGATTCAAGCTCCAAAACCTCCAGTACAAGCAATACCATCACTACCCTTCGTTGACCCCACTCCTTGCATGAATAGGAAATACAACCCACATCATAATCACTCAAGACAGAAGACTCACACATGCACAAAATATAGGAAGGAATATGGATGCAAGGTCTTACAAAACTTGGAGGTGAAGAAGCACCAGGAAAGACACTGATAGCCATGCTACTAAATTGTATAGCCAAACTGAATGAAATTCATTGATGAGGCATATTGAAACTAGGACATCTAGTTGTGCATGCTGACACAAAGTTCGGTAAGGAAAAACCAATGGTATTTCGACATAGAGGATGACAAGACGTAGGGCTTGGGACTTTGGAAATTCAGTCCAAATAGGCATGATCGCCAACTAGAAATGGGTTTACCGATTTTAAAACACGTCTTGGCAGATTGGTTGGAAGATCTTAGGCATGACCACAACTAGAGAGTAATTAAGCCACCAAGGATATAAATGATAAATATCTTTGCTTTACTCATATCAAACTACCACCTAGGAGTCCACTTGATAGACCAATCAAAATTGGGTTGTACATTTGACCTCATACCAATATGTGTAGACACTAAAATCATGTAAATTTGATTAGGCAACCAAAGAATTATCTAATTTGACACCATATGGCCCCCTTGGACAATGCTTAGATGTTACACAATGGTCCTAACCACTTTTTGAAGGCTCTAACCCACTTTTGGGGGGTTTTGGGACATATAGGCATGACCGTCCCACCCTAGGATGGTCACAGTTCATGACCATCCCACCCAGGGATGGTCACAAGTGGTCATCCCTGGGTGGGATGGCCATGGTATTTGACTCCCAAAAAGTCAAATTTTGGATAAATGGCACCCAAAAACTACCATTTATCCCGCCTATTCAAGCATGTTGGCCTGAGGGTGCATAACTCTAATGACAAGTTACATTTTGGAGTCAAAAAATAGATATTCCTTCTCCCTACAATGCATGGCAATTTTTTGGGCAAGTGGTGCCTCTTGCCTCGAATGGCCTCACATGCCCATTTGACCCTAGTATATCTTGGGCTATAAAGTGGAGCAATTTTCCACCCAATTTACATAGAGGAGTCTTGTGATATTTGCAACGAAGGGCTCCCAAGATTTCCCCTCAACCTTTTGTGTCATTTTCCTCAAAATATCTGTCTAGATAAGGAGGTTCTCGAGTGATTCAATAGGTGCAAAATTTTTAAAAAAACCCAATAAACTGAGTGAATACCACCCCAAAATTTGATGACAACACCCCTAAAAGATGTTTTGATCAATCCCTAGAGGAATTAGTGGTAGAAAAGTAGTATATTTGGTGGTCGTCCCATACCAATATGGTCATGGATTGAAGTACTATTTTTATACTATTTTTGCATTAATATTATAGGATAGATTAGGAATATTTTTTTCAAATTTGGTTCAGTTTAGAGCTATATTGGATGAGTTATCATGCTTTTGGTATTTGCAGGTCTAATTGGTGCAAACAACAAATATGTGAACAATGTTTTTAATATTTTTACATGGGTTCATTATAAATCTTATTTTGTATATGTGTTCCAAATTTTGTATGATTTGGAGGTGATTAGGACTAGATATCACCAGTTTTGTGTTTTGCAGGCTTAATCGATACACCCTGGAATGGTACCAAATATGGTTGTAATTTCTTTGTTGTTTTTAATTAGATCAGCCCAAAATCATATTTTATGCATTATTATAATATTTGGAATCATTTGGAATAGTTTTGGATAGTCGCATTGCATATTTCCCCTTTCTAGTTTATTATGCATATACTACTTTGCATGCTTCATAATCCGCACTTGCTACTAACGAATTTGGTTTCCTTGTATGTAGGTGCAAGTATAATAGTGCATGAGGAATGAGGATAGGATAATAATATCAAATAATGAAGTGGTAGCATCATAGGCTCACCCACTTCAATTGTGGGTACAATGAAGAACGCTGAAAGTGCACCCAAGTTATTGAAAGGATTTAATCCTTGGGCACATTTTGTAATGAATGTATCAATCTAGAGATCTCAAGGGGAAGTTTGTGTAACCATGATTTGATCTATAAAATAATAAATAAGAACTTAATTTCTTGCACTTATTTACCTTATCATGCTTACTTGAATGTGCCTTTTGTAATGCTTAATCAATACTAGTGATAGATGAATCTCATTTAACATTTTTAGGTGCACCATTTTCCCCCTACTTCAATGGTAATAATGGTGGGACCCTATATCGATTGATTTAGTTAAGATTTGATCTCCTTATTTTCTTTTAAACTATTGTAGGAATCGGTCGTTCTGGCCTAAGACAACCCTGAAACTACTAACCGTCCCACCCAAGGACGACCACACAACCATACCACCCTAGGATGGCCCCCAAACTGGAAGCCATCCCTCCCTGGGATGGCCACAAAATAGAGGCTTTTCTACTAAAAATTCTAGAAATAGAAAGTTCTTAGGCTATCAAGGTGAGTTTCTAAACCTTCGGTTTGCTTTTCTATAGTTCAAAATTGCTTAAATTTGGTTTTTCTTGCTTCCCTTGTTTTCTTGAAAGGTAGAAATATAAATTTCACTTTTCCATAATTGCAAAACAACAAAAAAAAAAGAAGAAAAACTGAAAATAAACTAGGTATAAATGTATTTGAATGGATTGCTTGATTTTAGCCTACCTAATGGGTATGCTATCATTTAAGACATGCATTTTGTATGTTGTATTTTATATAGCATTTCTGAAAGTAGAACGTTCTTTTCTTGCATTTAGTGAAAGGTCATTGAGTGCTTCATTGTTTACTTTCTTTAAGAATAAAAGGAACCACAAGCACCACATTCCACTTAAACTCTAGTGAGTTGGATTTCATCACCAACCACTAGTAGATATCAATGATGGTGGGTTTCATCTCCATCCGTTGTCTCAAATTCTATGAACCCTATTTTTTTTAGCTAATGTCGGCTCCAAGAATCAACGTAGCTTGGAAAATTTACATGTACTTCTATTTTGAGGGTATAACATTGACCATATGAGGACTGGGCGAGGACTGGTAGGACCTATGCTCCCTTACTAGGTATGGGTTTCATATCCATACTTTGGTGGGTCTATGTGATCAAAAATTCATTGTCGGTTGTTGAGCTATGAGCATATAGGCGAAATCTATTTAACATAATAATATCATCTAAAAAAAGTAAAACACGTAACACAAGGCCTTCTTTGCAAACAACAAATAAAAATAGATTTAGGGAACACACATAAAACTTTAAAAGAAATAAACACTTTTTTTATTTGCATATTTCCATTCTTGTGTGCTACTTTATAAAAAAATTTAAAGGAGATAATCACCTAGAGTTTGGTATGGAATAGCAATGGTGTACACCCATAGCGAAGCCCACTCAAGGGTAGATGTTGCGGAGAGTAGACAAGGAGACATGAGTAATCTCCAATTCAGCCCTAATGACATGGTCATACCTCCTTGGAGACCTTATACTCACCCAAGTCCTAGAATAGCTAATTAGGAACTTCACCTACAAGGTAATCCCATGTGAGACACCCCTACAAGTTTTTATCCTAATTCGAAAACATACTCCTAGTACTTAGATACTTCACATTCCTTCTTTCATGAATAGAAACTATGTACTGAGGTGCTACTAGATAGAGAAATACCACACATTCATGTTTCTACTAGGTCTTCCACACCTTCTCATAGGCAATAGAAAGAGTACACACATTGGGTAGGACAAATTGATCACACTTCACACCTACAATGTCCTAATAGGTTACAACAACCTAGATACCAATATGAGTATGATACTCATCGCACAGGGTGAGCAAACTCAACCTTTCCCTTCCTCATAAATTAAGAAAGGCGTGAGGAAATATTTGATTACTCTCATGACCATTATGCTATATAAGCATGATGTGCCTCTGTGCTAGTCGAGTACAAATATCACATGCCTAAACCTAAACCTCAAGTGAGTGCGACTACCCTCAATCGATGGAAGCTCATGATTGATGTTTTAGATCATCTTGAATAGGATAGGCCTTAGGGGATTTTGTTAGGGCTCCTAGACCCCATATGGTATAAAAATATCAAGTACAAGATATGTTGAACTCCAAGCGCAATTCAAGTAGATTCAATGAGAAAAAGAACACTTGTACCGCTTACATCAAATAGAGAAAGAAAGGATTGAATAGTAGACCAATGAGCTATTTTAGAAAACCTTACATGAAAATGTTCATATCCCAAGTACCCATAGGCAGGAAGTCCATCATAGGGAACCCACTTTCAACCAAGATAGACCTCTTAGGTCTAACCCAATGTTGCCCCCTCGACCTCCTAGGTTAAATCAAGACTTACCTCCTAGGATGAACATAGAGTATCTTTTGTAGGTAGTTACCTCTTCTTATATGCCAGTGCAAGAGATGCCTTATGGGTCCTACATCGATCATGAGCCAGAAGAGGAATATATTGAAACACCTTATCGAGTTAGGGTGGATGATATTCAATCACCCCATAATAGGCTTGATATTCATCGCTCTCCACCATAGGGTCAAAGAAAAGAAGAGGATATAAAGTCCTTTGATGCGTATAGGGCATTGCTAGAGTGCTTAGAATCGATAGATAACAAGACCTCTGGATATGGGTCCTAGAAGCCCACTGTACACCAGTTACATAGTCAATCACTCCATCCTTCTATGTCTACCCCTTCATTTCCATAATAATTTAAGATGCCCAACGTGTCTAACTTTAAAGGAGATGAAGATGCATAGGAGAATGTCAGCAAGTTTCTAAGCCAATGCTTTGGAATCTAGGATAATGATGCTTTACTATTGAGGAAATTCTTGACTACTGTCTCTAGCCGAACTATGGAGTGGTATACCCAAATCCTGTAGCATAACATCTACAACCTTGATCAATTCATAGATGCATTCCTTGAACATTTTGTCATTAACACCAAGCAGAAGGTGATGTTGGCTGACCTCATCAGGCTAAAACAATTTGCTGATGAGTAAATCACAAAATATGGCAATAGGTGGCGAGCGTTGCTTTCCAAGATACCATACTTACTCCCCATGATGTATTTGACTCAAATTTTTTCTAAGAGCTGCCTAAAGTCGATCTTCTTGTTACTGCAACTCCAACAATATCCAACTCCTGAATATACTCTAGCACAAGCTAAAACAATCAAAGACATCAAAATCCAAGAGGGAGAAATTGTGAAGACCCACAAGAAGGAGTAGACCAAGAATACCAAGAACAACCCAGTGAAACCAAAGAAGATGCATTTCAATCAAGTTACCATTACTGTTCTAGGTCCTGCGTAATCAATGCCACCTTAGAAGCCTAACTATCAGCCACACCTAGAAACTACAACAAAGACAATCACACAAATCAAGGGCAAAATCAATGTCACCCTAAGCAATAATTTATACCCATTATTGAGTCCATGAAATCTTTGTTTGAACATCTCTGTGCAGCTAAGGCAATTAACCTACCTGAGAGTCTACCTATCGATCCAAATGCACTAAAGACCAAAGGATACCATGAAGACCTATACTGTAAGTATCATAGGCAAAATAGGCATGATGTGTAGATGTGCTATAATTTCAAACACCTGGTACAATATATGATTTATAGGAATTAACTTTAGTTTGATAACCTATTGCACCAAATAATCAATAGATAGGTACTTTTAAAGACCCATTACATACCCATACAAAATAGGCAAAGCTAGTACCACAAGTAAATAAGGTCCATAAGGCACCCCCTAAATAAGTGTTCATCAGCATGGTCAACATTGTGATGAGGAAAAAGTGGTACCCAATTCTAGTTACACCACCTACGATTTTAAGCGACATTCCCTCAACATCATAGCCTTTGCTACCTCCAGTGCAAAACCTCCCACCATGACCAGTGGTCCCAGTAAATAGTAAGCTTACTCAGATCTTTAAAACAACATCAACTAGGCTTTCCATATATGAGCTCATTCAAAAATCACCACCTCATCACAAAGCTCTAATGGAGATCCTCAAGTCAATCTAGATACAACCCTAGGATTCTAACTCCTTTAAAAATTTTGTGGGGCATGTTCGTCAATGTATTCAACCAGTGATCACCTTTTGTTAGGATGAACTCAAACCCATACCAAATGACATGGTGGATACCCCCTTGCACATCATCGCATGTGTGAATGTAACACATTATAAGAGAGTTTTTATCAACATTGGTTCCTCGAGCAACATCATCACAAAAACAACTCTCAAACATCTAAGGCTTCTAAAATCCCATATTGTAGCATCTACCTATACCCTTAGAGCATTTAATTATGCTATATTTTCAATAGTGGGTACTATATTCTTACCTATTCAGGTGGGACAAAAGACCATACCAACACTGTGCCACATATTGAAGGGTGAAATGGCATACAATATATTGCTGGGTAGATCTTGGATTAGGGATATGAAGTGTGTACCCTCCATCACTCACAAATGTCTAAAGTACTATAAAGGACAAGTACATGTCATATCTGTAGATCTTTAGCCCTTCAAATACTGCAACTTGGTGCAGTAAATCCCTGAGTCGACCTTATTGTCAACCCATTTAGATTTCCAAACAAACATATCCAACCAAGTTCTAAATCCCTCACCATCATGCTCAATCAAATTTTCACCATATTTTTTCATACCATCCTTGTCATTGACACCCCCATATATGCCTTCATCATCATAAAATCCTCTAAAAAGGAATATGGGAAAAGGCCTATTGATGGGATCCTTCCAACCATATCCACCATCTTCACAGAAGAGATTCCTAGCCCATAATATGGGGAGCTATCATGTGAGGCAAAATTTGAGTCAACTCAAGCCTTGCTCCCATATTCCCCTTCTCCACCACCACAAGTCACAGTTTATCTAGCAACCACTAGATTGGTAGAATACCTAGTTAGGAACATCACAAAAACTCCTGCCATTGAGATAGTACAAAAAATGGTTTGACTTCATCTTCCCATAGGTATTATCATACCCCTAGGCCTACCTCCTAATCAAAGGAATTTCATCTATGTGGGACTCAACTATGGCATAGAACCCTATCAGTAGCAGGAAGAGGATGAAAAGCCCTTTTTTGAGGATATTAACTACATGTCCAATCGCAAATTTACCATGAGATATCTTCATCTTTGCAAATGGCATGGCTATAGCTTGGGATTTTATGAGCAAGGCACCCACATTCCTTACCAGCCATAGTATCAAATTCCATATGACAAGTCTGGTTTGGGACACAACAAGCTGGTATCCCTTGAGGTCCTCACTGATAGCTTAGAGAACCTGAGTTTGAACTATAGGAATGAGCTTGCATGTGATTCCTACGCCAACTCCAATCAAGCCTATTCACTATGGGACTACTTCCTCACATCCATGAGAGATCAAGAGATATCTCATGATGTCACCCAATCCTACAAAAGGGATGAAAGTTAACATACCCTTCCACACGATAGTGAGGAAGAAGATCAAACGTCTCCTTATGAATGGACATCTAATGATGAGTCAGATTACGAATTGACATCTATAGACCCTTCTAGTTAGCACATTTAATATGCATAAATTTTTCCATTGGATGATGAACACGAGGGATATCTATGTATGTTCTTGTTACAACATAATGTCAATTAGCCACATCGACCACCTTCGGTCATCTCGCTTCCATCACAACCACCTCCACAAGTCTTGTAACAACCTAATGTCAATAGAACCCCAACCACCTAGAGGAAATCATATTTCCATCAACATGATTCCCATAGACCTTTGTGCACCCCTACGATATCCGAATAACCCATCAAATCCATTGCACATTGACTTGGGGACAATTGACTTTGATTGAGGAGATTCTCCCTTGTCGCCTTCTGAGTATTGGTCTTGCGATGATATGTTACAACTATTCCATTTCTTTCAAAGGCCTACTCAATATATCTTTCACACTGAGGTCAAGCTAGACTTTCCCATGGATGACATAAATCCAAAAAATGACATCCACCTAATTCCTACTTGACATCAGTTGGAAGAGATGTCACATATGTCAATTTAGCCAACAATTGATAAAGTTATTGACTTATATACTGATAATCCTTAGTTCATAAAGTTAGGGGAAATATTATCCCCCTCTGAGAAATCCAATTACATAGTTATTATTACAAACAAGAAGGAAGCTTTTGCATGGTTGTAAAAATATATACTAGGACTGGATCCAAATCTAGTCACGAATAATTTGTTGGCAATTTTGGGTACATTGGGTACATTGCCTTTACTCTAAGTGTAGATGTTATCATTGATGTCAAGAAGGTCTTGAAGCAATTTGGTTTGATGTCAAAGAATGTGTCTTGATGAAGGTTTCAGCATGGACAGTGAGTTTCCAAGAAGATCAGGGTAGCCCAGTTGCAAAAGATCAAGAAAAAGACAAGAAAAAGTATGCAGGCGGCTGGAAAAACTGTCATGATTTCGTGACATGTTTGAGGAGAGAGAAAGTGTTGGCAAAACTATCACGATTTCGTGACATGTTTGAGGAGAGAGAAAGTTCAGGCAAAAGTGTCACGATTTCGTGACATGCTGGAAGACAGAGACAAAGCAGGCAAAACTGTCATGATTTCGTGACATGTTGGCAGGGAAGAAGAGCAGATGGAAAGTGTCATGATTTCATGACATGTCGCATTTTCACGACTCGAAAAGTGCAGGAAGGTAGAGAAGGAAAAGTGTCATGATTTCACGACATTCTACAAAGTAAGTTGTTCGGACGAAAAAGTGTCGTGATTTCGCGACATGATGCTGAAGAGAGAGTCCGCAAAAAGAACTGTCGTGATTTCGCGACAAGTTTGAAGAGAGAGAAAGTTTCATGTAAAATGTCACGATTTCGTGACATGCAGCAAAGGAAAGAGCCTGAAAGGAGAAGCATCACGATTTCACGACAAGCTGCAAAAGAAATCGTACGGAATACAGAAGTGTCACGATTTCGTGACAGGTAGTAAAGAAAACATACGGAAGCCAGAAGTGTCGTGATTTCGTGACAGGCAGTACAGAAAGCTTCAAGAAGCTGAAAGCATCGCGATTTCATGACAGGCTACAAAGAAGTTGTACGATGTAGAAAGTGTCACTATTTCATGACAGGTTGAGTTGGCAGCTTGTAGTTGGAGAAAGTGTCACGATTTTACGACAGAAATAGTTAGCAAGTCTTAAATAGAATAAGCGTCATGATTTCACAATGAATTGAAGAAGGAAGAGCTCGAAGGTGAAAGCGTCATGATTTCGTGACATGTTCCAGTTCCACGGGCATATGGCAAAAAATATCTTAAGGCAGCGAAAGCATCACGATTTCGTGACAAAGTTGCAGATGATGTCAGCAGAAGCAGATGTGTCGCGATTTCACGACAAAAGCTGAGAGGAAGGCCATGAAGACTAAAGTGTCATGATTTTGTGATAGAAGTGAGATGACGTAGGTGTCATGATTTCACGATAGAAGCACAAAGGAAGTCGACAAAGTCCAAGGTGTCATAATTTCGTGACAGCAGGCTATAGAAGGCGTACGGCTGTAAAAATGTCGTGATATCGTGACATGTTGTAGTTTCACAGGGATAGCTATAGAACTAGAGGCGGTTGAAGGATAGAGTTAACTTTGAGCCGACAAAGTTAAAATTTGGGCCGATGCAACATAGGGTTTTGCAGCTGACACAGTTGAAGAGTAATAGCCGACTAAGATTGAATGTAATGATCTTGAATATTACTCTATAAAAGGAGGGTTGTTTGAATAGTTTGTGCATCGATCAAGTGTGCGTTCAAAGTGCGATTTGCATAGATAGAGTGTGGGGAGAAGTTCTATCGTAGAGGTGCATAAGTGGAAGTCTGATCGAATACTATGTTTGCGCAGAGTGTGCAAAAACTATGCTACTATTTTTAAATAGAGTGTGAGAAGATTATGCTATTGTTTTTGCGCAGAGTGTGCAAAAACTATGCTACTATGTTTGAGCAGAGAGTGCGAATATTGTGCTACTATATTTGTGAAGAGTGTGCGAAGACTGTGTTGTTGTGTTTTCATAGAAGTGCATAAGTTGATCGAGTGCTGCTGTGTATGCAGACAGTGAAAAGTTGGTTTCAACCAAGTGTGGCTGTAATAGAAAAGAACAGAGGAAGAGGACAGATTTGTGCTAGACCGAAGGACTATGTTTGGTGCAAATTTGAGGAATGGCTTTGCAGTGATAGAGTTGAGGACAGAGATCTCCAGCTAGAGCAGGGAAGACAGGTGTCTTCTATGGATAGAGTTCCACTTGGGGCAGAGGAGGTAGAGGTCTTCTAGAGGATCACCACTAAGAGCAGAGCTAGGGGAAGGTGTCTCCTTTGGGTTGGTGCCCATAGACTTTGTAATTGGGAATGTTTCCCAAAGAACTGTGATATAACTTTTAGAGAAAAGTTTTATCCGTGGAGTAGCCCACATTGGGTGAACCACGTAAATTTTTGTGTCACTTTGTGGATGGTGTGTTGTGCATTGCTTTGATTACTGTTGTTATTACTGCTATCTATACACTGCATTATACTATTTTGAAAATTGATTTTAAAGAAAATTAAAAAGTGGTATTATACTGTTCACCCCCCCTCTCAGTATAAGCTTGTGTTCTTCAATTGGTATCAGAGCGGGTTCCTTCGAAAAGGTTTAACAGCTTTGAGGAAGAACTATTTAATAACACAATGGATTATTCAAGTGGCAATGCAGCACCTATTCTTGATGGATCAGATTTCGATCTGTGGAGTGCAAGAATGAAGGTTTATCTAATGGCTCTTGGTAATGAGGTTTGGGAAGTGATTGAAGATAGGTACACTATTCCTGTAAATGGTCCTTATACTAAAGAAGACAGGATCCTACATCACAGCAATTCAAAAGCAATGAATGCAATCTTAAAAGGTTTATAGAAGGCAGATCTTACCAAGGTGATTCACTGCAAGACAGCTAGTGAAATGTGGAAACAGCTGCAAGTGGTTCACACAGGTGATGTAAATGTCCAAAAGGCCAAGTTGAGACACTTCAAATGTATGTTTGAACAACTCAAGATGAATGATGATGAAAATATTAGTGACTACATGCTCCGTATGGATGAAGTTGTTAATTCTATGAAAGACTTAGGTCTTGAACTTGCTGAAAATGATGTGTGTGATAAGATTTTAAGATCTCTTCCTAAAATATTTAGTGAAAATGTTTTTGCTATTGAGGAAGCTAAAGATTTAGATAAGTTGAAAAAGGATGAGCTCCATCGTATTCTTGTAGCATTTGAGCTGAGAACTCAAGTGAAATTTGATGTAAAGAAAGAGGCAGCTTTCAAAGCTACCAAGAAATCAAAGGGCAAACAGATTCAAGAGAGTGATGAGTCTTCTAGTGAGGAAGAGGCATATTACAGTAAGAAAGGCAAGTTCTCTAGAAAGCACAAAAGCAAGAAAAATATAAGATGTTTCAACTGTGGAAAGTTTGGTCATTATGCTACTGACTATACTATTTCCAAGAATGAAAGTGATGAAGATATACAAGATGTTAAGAACAAGGATTCTGAAAAGCACAGGTATTACAGAAAGAACAAAGATGAGCACAACAATCAAGGAAAGAGGTATTCACACAAGAATAAGAAGAGCTTCTATCTGGAAAAAGCAAGTAAGTGTTCTAGCAGTGATAGTGAAAGATCTTCTAGTGATAATGAAAATGAGATACTGTTCATTTCAAAAAAGGAGGAAGAACCAAAACATAAATTCACTGTCATGAAATGTTTTAGATGTGGAAATTTTGGGCACCTTGAGGATGATTGCACAAATAATGAATTGGTTGCTAGTATGTATGAGGATGCTTCAGAAAATGATAAGGAAGATGCATGTATGGTTTTTGAAAAGGGTAGCACCTCTAGTGATAAGAAATTTGAAAAAGGCCTTGATAATTCAAAGTGCAATCAAATAGAGGATCTTGAATGTGAACTCAATAATGCTCTTAGTGTTTTGAAAAAGGAAAGAAATAAGAATGATAGACTCAAGATTAAGTTAGATGAATGATGTATGGAGAGAGACGATCTTATAGAAAGTCTTGACTTCTCTATAGCTAAAACACAGGAACTCAAGAATGAGTTAGAGTCTAAGATTCTTGAGTATAATAAGTTGGAATAGAAAATGGCCTCTTTGGAAGTGGAAATTAAAGAGTACAAGGATAAGTTGTACAGGTTTCAAGATAGCTCCAAAAGGGTTAAGTCGCTCATCAAAGGTCAAAGAAATCCAACAGATAAAATAGGTCTTGGCTTTGTTAAACCACTCAAAAAACAGGTCGAGGAATCTAGCAAAAGATTCCAAAATGAAGAGAGTTCTGATGAAGAAAGTACTTCAGAACATGAGTCCGTGAGTGATCGATGCACAGAAATAGAAAATGAAATTCAGAATACGAAGAAAATGTTTTCAGGACCCAAGATGTTGTATAAAGGAAAATTCCACGACAGATGTTTTGTGTGTTATAGGTTTGGTTACATGGCTGCACATTGCATGTCTCAAATGAAGAAGGTTAACAATAATTTCAGAAGTGATAATTTCTTCCAAGGGTATTGTTACTCTTGCAATCAGTTTGGGCATAAAGCAATTTTCTACAAGGCAAATATCAGGAACTGGGTTAGTTAGAACAGGCGGATTCAAAGAAAAGCTATGCTTGAAAGAAATAATATTGTTACTTGCTATAAGTGAAACAATGCAGGTCACACAGCCAGACAGTGCAGAGCTGATCTTCCAAGGTACAGGAACAGGAACAGTGGTATAAATAGGTCCAAGGATCAAGGTGTGGACAAGAAAAGATATGAGAACAAGAACAAGAAAAGTGCCAAGAACAGAAACATTGACAAAGAGTTCAAGAGAAGGCCCGACAAAGAAATTGTAGACACTGATGATGATGAGTGCCTAATGGGAGTTTTACTCCCACCCTTGTTTTAAATCACCTTAATAGAAGGTGGGGGAGGGACTAAGCTAAGATACTCATTCTTAGTCCCAAGCCCCAAAGGTGACCCTTTGCCATTGATGACAAAGGGGGAGAGATATGAGTAAGGGGGAGAGCTTAAAGAGAAGAGGAAAGCTTTAAGTCAGGGGGAGAAAAACTTCAAAGAAAGATTCTCAGTTGTCAGCTCAGATTGATTTCAGTTTTGGCTCTTGAAGATGTGCTTTTAGTAAAGGTTTGCCATCAATGACAAAGGGGGATATTGTTGGCAATTTTGGGTACATTGGGTACATTGCCTTTACTCTAAGTGTAGATGTTGTCATTGATGTCAAGAAGGTCTTGAAGCAATTTGGTTTGATGTCAAAGAATGTGTCTTGATGAAGGTTTCAGCATGGACAGTGAGTTTCCAAGAAGATCAAGGTAGCCCAATTGCAAAAGATCAAGAAAAAGACAAGTAAGAAAAAGTATGCAAAAGACATGTTTGAGGAGAGAGAAAGTTCAGGCAAAAGGGTCACGATTTCGCGACATGCTGGAAGACAGAGACAAAGCAGGAAAAACTGTCACGATTTCGTGACATTTTTGCAGGGAAGAAGAGCATATGGAAAGTGTCACGATTTCGTGACATGTCGCATTTTCGCGACTCAAAAAGTGCAAGAAGGCAGAGAAGGAAAAGTGTCACGATTTCGTGAAATTCTGCAAAGTAAGTTATTCGGACGAAAAAGTGTCGCGATTTCACGACATGATGTTGAAGAGAGAGTTCGCAAAAATAACTGTCATGATTTCATGACAAGTTCGAAGAGAGAGAAAGTTTCATGTAAAATGTCACGATTTCACGACATGCAGCAAAGGGAAGAGCCTGAAAGGAGAAGCGTCACGATTTTGCGACAGGCTACAAAAGAAATCATATGAAAGCCAGAAGTGTCACAATTTTGCGACAGGAAGTAAATAAAACGTACAAAATCCAGAAGTGTCACGATTTCGCGACAGGAAGTAAATAAAATGTACAAAATCCAGAAGTGTCGCGATTTCGCGATAGGCAGTAGAGAAAGCTTTCGGAAGTTGAAAGAGTCACGATTTCGTGATAGGCTACAAAGAAGTTGTACGAATGCAGAAAGTGTCGTTATTTCGTGATAGGTTGAGTTGGCAGCTTGTAGTTGGAGAAAGTGTCACGATTTCATGACAAAAATAGTTAGCAAGTCTTAAATAGAAGAAGCATCGTGATTTCACGATGAATTGAAGAAGGAAGAGCTTGAAGGCGAAAGCATCACGATTTTGCGAAATGTTCCAATTTTGTGGGCATATGGCAAAAAAGATCTTAAGGTAGCGAAAGCATCGCAATTTCATGACAGAGTTGCAGATGACGTCAGTAGAAGCAGATGTGTCATGATTTCGTGACAAAAGCTGAGAGGAAGGCCATGAAGACTAAAGTGTCATGATTTCATGAAAAAAGTGAGATGATGTCAACAAGAGGCAAAGGTGTCATGATTTCGTGACAGAAGCACAAAGGAAGTCGACAAAGGCCAAGGTGTCGCGATTTCATGACAACAAGCTATAGAAGGTGTACGATTGTAAAAATGTCACGATATCATGACATGTTGTAGTTTTGTAGGGATAGCTACAGAACCAGAGGCGGTTGAAGGACAGAGTTAACTTTGAGCCGACAAAGTTAAAATATGGGCCGACATAGCACAGGTTTTTGTAGTCGATGCAGTTGAAGAGTAACAGCCGACTAAGATTGAATGTAATGATCTTGAATCTTACTCTATAAAAAGAGGACTGTTTGAATAGTTTGTGCATCGATCAAGCGTGCGTTCGAAGTGTGATTTGCGTAGATAGAGTGCAGGTAGAAGTTCGATCGTAGAGGTGCATAAGTGGAAGTCTGATTGAATACTGTGTTTGCATAGAGTGTGCAAAAACTGTGCTACTATGTTTGAACAGAGAGTGCGAAGATTGTGCTGCTGTGTTTGCATAGAGTGTGTAAAAACTATGCTACTGTGTTTGAGCAGAGAGTGCGAAGACTGTGCTACTGTATTTGTGAAGAGTGTGCAAAGACTGTGTTGTTGTGTTTTCACAAAAGTGCATAAGTTGATCGAGTGTTGTTGTGTATGCGCAGACAGTGAAAAGTTGGTTTCAACCAAGTGCGGCTGTAACAAAAAAGAACAGAGGAAGAGGACAGATTTGTGCTAGACTAAAGGACTGTGTTTGGTGCAAATTTGAGGAATGACTTTGCGATGATAGAGTTGAGGACAAAGATCTCCAGCGCGAGCAGGGAAGACATGTGTCTTCTATGGATAGAGTTCCACTTGCTAAGGGCAGAGGAGGTAGAGGTCTTCTAGAGGATCACCACTAAGAGTATAGCTAGGGGAAGGTGTCTCCTTTGGGTTGGTGCTCATAAAATTTGTAATTGGAAAGGTTTCCCAAAGAACTGTGATATAACTTTTAGAGAAAAGTTTTATCCGTGGAGTAGCCCACATTGGGTGAACCACGTAAATTGTTGTGTCACTTTGTGGATGGTGTGTTGTGCATTGCTTTGATTATTGTTGTTATTACTGCTATCTATACACTACATTATACTATTTTGAAAGTTGATTTTAAAGCAAATTAAAAAGTGGTCTTATACTGTTCAGCCCCCCCTCTCATTATAATCTTGTGTTCTTCATAATTTGATGCTTGACCCAAATACTAAGCTAGTTAAGAAAAAGCTATAAAAAACACATCTAAAAGTAGCCTTGATGGTGAAATATGAGTTACAAAATATGTTGGATGCCAAGTTCATATTATCATTAGAATATCCACCATGGTTGTCCAACATGATCCTCATAAAAACTCTCGATAGGAGGAATCACATTTGCACTAACTTTCAGGACCTAAAAAAAGTGAGTCCAAAGGATGAGTTCCCTTTTCCAAACATTGATTCCCTGGTAGATGCCACAACAGGCCTTGAAATATTATCCCTAATGGATAGTTTCTCTAGATATAACAAAATTCACATCAATCCAGAAGACCAACTCAAAATTGCATTCACAACATCTTAGGGAACATTTTGCTATAAGGTCATGCCTTTTTCCCTCAAAAAAACCGGTGCTACCTACCAGCGGGCCATGAAATACATCTTCCACAACTATATGCATAAAATTTTAGAATATTACATGGATGACTTATTGGTCAAATCGGTATTACGCCATGAGAATCTTGATGTCTTGTGCAAAGAACTTGATTGCCTTATTGAGCACAATGTGAGATTGAAACCCAAGAAGTGCCTATTCGGTATCACATATAGAAAACTCTTGGGATTCATAGTCTCTAAAATAGTCATAAAAATGGACCCCAATCAAGTCAAGGCAATACTTGAGATGCCTCTTCCAACTACCATCAAGTAGCTACGAAGTCTACAGGATAAGGTCACATCTATCAAGCACCTCATAACATAGTTATCTGATAAATGTCGATCCATGAAAAAAAATTTACACAAGGGGGTCACATTTCATTGGGATGAAGGATTTTAGGCTACCTTTGATGCGATCAAACAATATATGGCTTCGCCACCAGTATTGGCTCCACCCAGACTAGGATTTTCATTTCACTTATACATTTCAGCTATTAAGATTGCATTGGGCATCATGTTGACCCAAAAGAATGAATTGCATAAAGAGCAGGCTACTTACTAACTTAGTCTCACCTTGGTCAGTTATGAAATAAAATACGCATACATTAAAAATCTATGCTTAGTGGTATTTTTTGCCATAAAAAAGCTACACCATTACATGCTTAGTCACACCACGTATGTTGTATCAAAATAGAATCCATTGTGATATATAATGAGTCGTACTTATCACAACAGTCGCATGACATAATGAATCATTTTTTGATGAATTTTGACCTCAAATTTATCGAATAAAAATAAATTAAAGGTTAGGTAATAAGTAATCAACTCGTAGAGGCTCCTCTCTAGGATGATCAACCTCTTAGCATAGAGCTTCCTGATGATGGAGTCTTCTAAATATCAGAATCACTTGATTCTGTAGAGCTTGAGTCATAGGCTGATATGACTCTATTTTTTTATGGATCCAAATGCGAGCAAGGGGGTGGTGTGGGAATTGTGTTTTTTACACCTCAAGGGGCTCCAATACCCCTATATTTCAAACTTGATTTCCCATGCACAAAAAATAATGTCGAGTATGAAGCCTTGCTCATAGGCCTTCAAATGGCTGGTGCCATGAAAATAACCAAGCTCAATATTTTTGGCAATTACTTGCTCATTGTGAACCAGGTCAAAGGGATTTACCAATACAAGTATCTAGTTCTACAAGCCTAAAAATCCCTTGAGGATAAATTCTGGTAAAATTCAAATGGTATGACATCGAGGTAATCCCTTGCTCATCTAATCATTTTGTAGATACAATGGCCTCCTTAGGGCCTTTAATCTCATAAAACCCTACTAATTATATGACAACCATTCAGGTAAAAATATTGTTACAATATACAATTGAGCGTGAGAACACTCAATCCATACCAGAAGTCCACATGATTCAGATTGAACCTCCTCAGGAACGGTTATCACAAATTCATGATCACTTGAATAAGGTTGCTTGGGGGACTTTATTCCCTCAAAATACTTTTGATAGCAGCACAATGTTTTTTTTTAAATCTCTCTCCCAATTAGCATTCACTCGGGATGAAATTCAAAAGGATCAGGTAATTCATGTGATTGAGGCTTCCTAAAATTAGGTTTGGTCTACTCAAATCAAATATTACCTAAATCTTGGTAATATCCCTTCTGGGTGTCACGTGTCACCAAAAAGATATTTTAAAAAAAAGTGACAAAATATGTCTTATTGGGAGACATTTTGTATCATCGAATCTATGAAGGTATCCTCCTTCATTGCTTAGAGCATCAAGATTTAGTTTGGGCAATAACCTAAGCATATGACAATACATGTGGTGGACATTTTAGTAGCATGGCCATCGTAAAGAACATTATTTGCATGGGCTATTATTGGCCAACCTTATAGTGATATTGTTGCACTTCTATTAATAAGTGCACCAAATATCAATACCATGCCAACTTGACACATGCACCTTCTCAAGCCTTTCAATCGATCCAATCGGTTTGGCCATTTTCAAAATGGGGGTTTGATTTAATTGGGAAAATCTCACACTCTTCCTTAGGTCATCACATGTTTATCATTATAGCCATTGAGTATTTCAAAAAATGGATGGAATCAATTCCCCTTACCACTATGATAGGACCTCACATCACGGAGTTCATATTGCATAACATTATTTGTCATTTTGGTATTCCATCCAATATAATTTCAGATAATGGGCCACCTTTCAAAAAAAAATATGTGCATGCTTTAAGAGTGAAGTATAATATTCAACACAACTTTTCAATTCCCTATTATTTGCAAGAAAATGAGCAAGTTGAGGCATCCAAAAAAATGGTGATTGCCATTTTGAATAAAATAGTCAAAGAGAATCACAAATATTGGCACATGCAATTGCCCCTTGCTCTATGGGCCTACCGCACTAGTATTTGTATGCACACTGAAGCAAATCCATTTTCAGTAGTATTTGTATGCACACTAAAGCAAATCCATTTTCATGCCTCTAGAGCTAGAAATCCCATTGTTGTGCATATCCATGCAAAAGTTCATCAATTATGACACTGCACGACAGGCTCACCTAGACCAACTTACATTGCTTTATGAATGATGTGTCAATGCTCTTGAGCACCTGCATGTTTATTAAGAGTGGTTTAAGAGAGCCTACAATATTAAATTCCATCATAGATACTTTCAGGTTGGTGACCTAGTTTTGAAAGAGAACCAATAAAATTCTAACTTGCCACCCCATATGCAGGACAATTTTATGGCAAACTGGTTAGGTCCTTTTGTCATCGCTAGTCATATCAAACCCAAAACTTACCACCTAGATTCCCTTGAATGAATCAAGGATATCAAACCCTTGAAAATCCTTCATCTATGGACATTCTATGCTTAAAGTATCATGGTTTTCCCATAATGCTCCAAGGGTATCTACAAACCTCTTGGTCAACCCAAAACACCCCAAAGATGCCTACGATGTTCTTTGGTCACCCAAAATGCTCCAAGGGTATCTAAAAACCACTTGGTCAACCCAAAATTCTCCAAGGGTGCATACAATCCCTTTCGTCACCATAAAATATCCCAAAGGTATCTTTAAACTCTTTGGTCAACCCAAAATACCCCACAGATGCCTACGATATTCTTTTATCACCCAAAATTATCCAAGGGTATCTACAAACTACTTTGTCAACCCAAAATGCTCCAAAGGTATTTACAATCCCTTTGGTCACCCTAAAGCACTCCAAAGGTGTATACAATCCCTTTGGTCACCCTAAAATGCTCCAAAGGTGTCTATAATCCCTTTGGTCACCCTAAAATGCTCCAAAGATGTCTGCAATCCCTTTGGTCAACCTAAAATGCTCCAAAGATGTCTACAACCCCTTTGGTCACACCAAAACACTCCAAGGGTATCGGCCAACCATTTGGTCAACCCAAAATATCCCAATGGCACTCGATAAGCCCAATGGTCATATGTATATACATTATATCAATAAAAACTCAAACAAATCATCAAAACATCAAAAATACAAAAAGAATGAATTGCATCACATTTCACACCACTACATTATACAATCAATTGCATTAGGTATACTCACCATTGCACTTTTAATTTTAGATTTTCTCATACATGTCTAGCACCAAGACTATACACTAGTCATCATTCAAAATTAATTATGTCAAAGTCATCATTCACATCATTTCATATTTCACTTATCATTTCCACATACATTTCCCACTTTTTATATTTGTTTCTATTTCCCTTCACCTAGTCATTTGTTCTATAATATATTTAGGGTTTTCAATCACTCAACCATCTCTAGTTTTCTTTTCATATTTTATATAAAGTTATTTCTGATTTTTAGAAGGTAGAGTCTTGTTTTGATTATACCTTTCATTTGTTAAAATCATAACATATTTCACACTAATAAATCCAAGTTTAGCACATGGAAATATGAAACCTACAAAGTGGTCTAGGTCACCTTAATAAAAATGTTTATGTTGGCAATTTTGGGTTTGAGATCCTAGCTTCTTGTCTATGAGTTGTCATTGATGTCAAAATGAAATGGCATTAATGTTAAGAGGATGTGTTGGCTTCATAGGTGGAAGATTCCAAGAGAATCCAAAGAGATTCCATTGGCAAGGGTTTTTCATTAAAACCAAGTTAAATGGTTTTTATTAAAACCAATGGAGGTTCTCTTTATTATTTATTTAATTATTATTTAAAACCCTTCAAGGTTTTAATTAATTAATTATTTAATTAATTAAGGGAGAAATTATTTTTAATTTATTAAAAATCTTAAGGGTTTTTAAACCCTTTAGAAAGCAATTTCGATTAAATTCGAAATTACTTTTTGAATTCAGCCGACGTGTTTGGAAATGCATCAAAGTGCATATAAAATGAGGCAAATGAATTCATTTATGTTTGGCCAAGATTTCGACATTAATCCCTGAGCTTTTCGATCTCAACATCGAAGCCCCTGTGCCAGCGAAGGAGGAAGACAAGCGTTGCGTGGTCAAAGCTGTGACGGGTTAGTCGTGGCACCAAGGAGGAGGCACACGGGATGATAAGAACGGAGAATTCCCTTCTCCCTCACATGGGCTCTCCTAGCTCATGCGGCATGGCCAAAGGACTTAGTAGCATGGTGTTCGGCGGTTCGAATCGTCGAAGACCATTTTGAGGGTAGTGTATGCACTCCAAAATTCATGGGATATTTACCAAAGGTATGCGCTCCAATTTTTGTAGAAAGAGTGGCAATTAAATTTTAATATTTTGCTTTCTAAGGTTTTATAAAGTTAGCTTTGGGAGGTATAAGGAATGCAAGCTTAATATTTTTGCTATAGTTGGATTGAAAATTAAAGGGGAAATAATTGCCATGGTGGTTGAGTTATTTTGACATGCCTATGTTGGGTTAATAATTTTTAGGGAAGATCAAAATTATTAATTGTGGTAGATTTTCAAGGGCTTATTCATCTTCAAAGAGGGTATGGGCACATTTTTCTTATGAGTATGATTGGTGTATGTTTTTTTGAAATAAGGTTGGAGTGAAAAGGTTTTCAACTAGGTTTCCTTTGGTTGGGTGTAAATCCTATTTTCTGGTTTGTTGAAGACTACTTATGCATTTTTATCCTTAAGGAGAGTTTTTGGTGAATACATAATTTTTGGTTTGAGATAGTGGAAGCTTTGTGCACTAGGGTTTATATTTGTGAGTGTAGCTACTTGCATGGAGTTGGTGGAACCCTTGGTTGGTTGTTTTGAGTTTGATGGTTGAGTTGCTTCCATAGAGGTTGTTCGATCAAGTTATTGCTTTACTTGATTCATGATATTGGGATTACTCCATTGAGTTGATTTGAGCAAGTTATTCTTTGCATTTGGTGATATTGTGTTGGTGGCTGTTTTGTTCAAATGTCCTTGGAGGGAAAAGGATTTCTACTTGTTTCCTTTTCTTGTGATGATTGGTTGAATGCTTCAAGGTTGATGTTGAGTTGAATGGTGTTGGTTGACTAAACCTTGTTTGATGAGCATTGTTGTTGAAACCCTAATTGTTGGTGAAAAGAACATGAGTATCATTGTTATATGAGATATTGCATGGTTGGAAATTTTTGGGTTGTGTTTTATGTTCTTGAGAAAAGCATACTACATATTTCTTTTTCTTTTGAGATTGAGATTGAGTTGAGATTGATATTGGGAGTTAAGTATAGAACATATTGAGTCTCTAACAATTCTCTTTATGATTCTATGAGAATTGAGATTGAGTTGAGATTGATATTGGGAGTTAAGTATAGAACATATTGAGTCTCTAACAATTCTCTTTATGTTTCTATGAGATTTGAGATTGAGATTGGGAGTTAAGTATAGAACATATTGAGTCTCTAACAATTCTCTTTATGCTTCTATGAGGTTGATGAATCATATTGAGTCTCTAAAAATTCTCTTTATGTTTCTATGAGATTTGAGATTGAGATTGGGAGTTAAGTATAGAACATATTGAGTCTCTAACAATTATATTTATGCTTCTATGAGGTTGATGAATCACATTAGGTCTCTAACAATTATCTTTGTGGGTTCATGCTAAGCAAGTTTTTCTTTGTGAGCTTGCTAAGGTTTTGGACAGGTTCCGGTGGGGACTTGTGAGCAATTTTGGATAGGTTCCAGTGGAGACTTGTGAGTAGATTTGGACAGGTCCTAGCAGAGGACTTGTGAGCAATTTTTGGACAGGTTTCGATGGGGACTTGTGAGCAGATTTGGACAGGTCCTAGTAGAGGACTTGTGAGCTGAGTTTGATAGTTCTATCAGAGAACTTGAGGACAGAGGTGCATTGGTTCTATGAGAAGAACCTGAGGACAGATTTGGAAAGTCTTTGAGAAGGCTTGTGTGCAGAGGATTGATTTTTTCAAGAGTTGGATAGATCTGACAAACAGAGGAAGACTTGTACTAGATCAACTGACTGTGTTTGGTACAGGTTGCTGAGCCACTGTGGACGTGATCATAGAAGGTAGAGGTCTCTTAGGCTAAGCATTGAGGACAGGAGGTCTTCGATGGAAAGGAGTTTCACGTGCTGGAAAGAGGTAGAGATAGTTGATCTTCTAAGGGATCATATCCAGAGCAGAGGGGAAGGTATCTCCTTTGAGTAGAGGCTCATAAATTCAGATAGAGGGGAAGGTATCTCCTTTGAGTAGAGGCTCATAAATTCATATTGGGGGAAGGTATCTCCTTTGGGCCAAGGCTTATAAACATTGTAATTGTGAAGGTTTCCCAAAAAACTTTGAGATAACTTTTAGAGAAATTTTTTGTGGACGTAGCCCAGGCATTCTGGGTGAACCACGTTAAAATTGGTGTCACTTTGTGGATGATATTGTGCATTGTTTTGATATTGCTTTGGGTATATTGTTTTACTATTTTGAAGTATAAAGGAAAAAGTAAAAAGAGGTCTTATACTGTTCACCCCCCCCTCTCAGTATAAGCTTGTGTTCTTCAGTTTACCTTGTTCATCCCCCTGTGTGAATGGTTCAAAAATTTTGAGAATTGACAAAAGGACAAGCTCCTCCCTACCCAATTCCCCAAAATAATAGTGGTTTTCACCACTATCAATAAGAAAAACCCCCAAAAAAACAAAAATCAAAAGCAAAATAGACTATGGTTTTCATCACTAAGTATGAGAAAGTATCCCAAATCAAATGAAAGAAAAGAAGGGATTACTAAAATTGAATCCCTAAAATTCTTAGCATTTTCTAAACCATGAGGTGATCCTCATTATAGGTTATGTGGCATCAAGTCTTCCTGGCAATGGCCGTATACTTATGCATGATGATATGTATATCACATTAGCATCTTGTTTTTGTACATACCAATGTTTGCATGCAAATGAGCTAGCTTTTGGTAGCTTGTACTACCTAGTGGTCTAATACAACTACGTATAAAACCTAGGATCATGATACTCATAGGGTGATATTCAGTATATATGATCTGCATCAATCCTATTTGGCATTGGGGTAATTCTATGAATTATCATAACAATGAACTCACTTGCACACACAAGGATATGGACTATCTTGGTCATCCTAGTAGATTCATACCTTATCAAAAAGTCTTGCATGGTTAGTACATTATTTTTGACCGATTAACTAAAGTGTTTGAGTCTCATGAAAACCTCAATGAAATTCTATAATATCTCATAATTCATTCTATTCATACCATTTTATCATATTTCATTAGTTTCAATTTCCACAAATCCATCACATAATAACATTATAAATGAATCGATGAATCCTATGTAGTCTATGGTGCTAACATAATGTGTCAACTAGTATCCAAATTTCATCATATAGATCAACAAATCATCCATTTCATTTTGAATCCACGCATATACACATAATCAAATTAGATAATATTACAATATATGCATACATGATATGCATCCATCACAACATCATAAAACAAATATAAGCACTACATACATATCATAAAGTAGTAAGAAAACACATGATGATAACATAAAAGCTAACATATATATGTGCGTAGAACCACAAGGTGCATCATAATCCTCAAACTTCCCATAGGCTATAATAAAGTGGGTCCTCAGACATCACACTCCCAAAAACCAAAAAAATAAAAAAAGGAACCATAGGAGTCTCCAAATCCATGGTCACGTAGGACCAACATTATTAATCTCACCCATATCCTCATTTGGAGCCTGTTGAGAACTCTCAGATCTTCTATTCTCTACCCTATTTGACCTTCGTGTAGAGCCAAGCACCCCCATCATAAGAAGAATACTATATTGTACCACTCCTCTGACTCTGGTGCAACCCAATAGCAGATGGATGATCTGGTAAGCACCCCCTAAGTGTACTATCTCATCCTCCAACTCCTTGGTGCAGGTTCACTCGTATCAAAAATGATCTTGGAATTCTCCCACTAAGGCCTACAACTGTGCAACCTCCTCCCATATCATAGCCATCTTACCACTGCTAGATCCCTCATGGCTAGGGCTCCATGATCTAACTTGTGCCTGAAGAGTCCCTATATCTATCGTCTACCTATCAAGCTCATCTTATGCACTTTGTACCTATGTTTGAAGGATATCTATCTCTCGTATAACCCTAATCACTTCATCTTGCATATTAGTAATAGTAGCATCTCATGCTGCCAGCTGTGCCTGCACTCATTGATCATAAAATTCATCCTCACCAAATTCATCTCATAGACATCCTAAATGAATGAGGTCTACCCAATCATCCTCTACTCGATGATGCACATGTCGCTCATCTATTTCTATCTCCTCCTCATATGGAGCCTCACCATGACCCTCATTAGGAGCATCCCTATGAGCCTCCTCCATTTTCATAGTTGTATCACCACCTAGTGGCACCTATCCTCACCACCTGTGCATCACCCACCATGAGTCATACTCCTCTATAGTCATAGTGTCATCTAGATCAAAAATATCCACTACAAGATCTGCCTCCTCTCCCACTACCTCAACTATCGGCCAACCAAGTTTCATCTCATCCCCATGGTTTTGATAGATCACTGGCTCACTAGGTGAACCTTGGCATAGCCTAAAATTCCATGGACTCAAGCATATGAAAAGTACTTCCACTCAGTCCCATATTTCCCAACTAACCATATCCCTTGCCTCACTTGATGAAGTTGTACCTCAACATAAAGTTATGTTGGAATCCCTATAAGGTATCTAAATATTATCCTCTACCTTGAGTCATGCAAAATACTATGCATAATGGTCAACCTCACCTGCAAAACAATGAATCTGACCTACCTCTTAGGATCACTACCATAGAATCCCATAGCCTATCGTCGTATCTACCAGTTGTGCTCGTGTCATCCAAGGCAGTCTCCATTGTCGATCCATAGTAATATGCTACCACCTCCACACCTATAGTAGAAATATGCATCCTAATACCTTCCATTCATGGGAGTGGACCTCATACAACTCATCATACAACTATGCCAACAATGTCGTGCCCCAAACCATAACTAGTGATTGCTCTACAATGCACTCCACAAGAGTAAACACCAACTCCAAAATGTTCTAGGGAAACTTGGATCTTCATGAGTCTTGTAGTTATATTTTGGAGATCATTATCATAAATAAGTTATACCTAGTTGTCAACACCTTAGCCTCATACCATAACCCCACTAGTATACATACGCTAAGTGAGTTGTGTACTACCTTCTGCTAGTCCCTATCAAAGTATCTCTCTAGAAATGTATCTCTCAGATCTCGATGAGTAGATACAATAGGTCGCACCTCTATCAAAATGCACAAAAAATTATGGACATCCTCTATAGTCACCATCATATCCCATGTCAGTACGTGGAAGGTGTTGGTGCAAGGATCCCATAAGTCTATCAAAGCAGTCAAGTAAGCTCGGTCACCCACCATAGGCTCTAACTATGTCACATGCTTAAGACCAATGGCACAAATCCATTCCCATTACTCCTCTATATATAAGTATCTAGTATTTTGTAATATATTTGAAACTCAATACCAACTCTTAACCACCTATCAGAGGTAAGCAAGTTAACAAAATGCATCAGACATGCATCAAAAGTGCCCAAAAATCACCTAAAACATAAAAAAGGCCCTTTTCAAGCCAAATCATGGTCATACCACCTAGGAAAAACATCCAAATTTATATCCATAACACCCATGTATGGCCCCCAAATAGCCCAATATGGCCATCCCACCCAGGGACGACCCCCAAAATGGGCCAAAATTGGTCTTCTAGGCCACCAAAAACAGTAAAAAAATGCTAGAAAATGAAAGGGAAAAGCAATCAATTTGCAAAAAAACACAAATAAAAGCATAAAAATTTTCAAGGCATCACTAATAAGGTTTAATTTCCAAATATTTAGTGTGCTCTACCTAAAAAAATAAAAAGCCACAATTACACTTCTAACACTAGCAAAATGTAGTAGCAAATTTAGCCCTTACTTGTATCACACCGGCTCCACCACTTGAAAAGTCTGAAGGTTGTCCCATGTTTAATTTAGGATGTTTTTTGTAGATATCTACTACATATAATAACTCTTCTCCTCCTCACCTCTCAAACTACCAAGTTAGAAATGCACAAATGAGCCCATCTTCCACATTTTTGGCTTAAATAGATCTCCAAGAGGCATGGTCATCCTTGGGTGGTAAATTAAGCTAATTGGCTAATTTTATGACCCTAGGATAGTGATAAACTATGAATACATCCCACCCTAGGATGTCCACCAAAAAATCACATCAAAACAACCCAAAAAGACACTAAAAAGGGTCCAAAACCCACCAAAAATACGTCAAATTTGGTCAAAATTCCCTATGGGTCAAGATGAAAACTACATAACTCACATATGAATGGATAGTTCTCTAATATAATCCCTAAGAATTCCATTGTTTTTGTACCACACCATGGAAATGAGATAGTCAATTCCTTTCTTCCATGAAAAATCAACAGAATCATCAAAATCCTCTAAAAAATGCTCCATTTCATAGTGGGTAAAACTGAAGGAAACCCTAACCAAGTCATATGGGTCAAGCAACTCATCAATTTTATCATTGGTATTTCCCTAATCAACTCATAACTTTATGGGGTAGTCATACATAACAAATTCATAATCAAAATCAACAATCAAACACTCAATCTTGCAAGTTGTGTTTGTCCAATGAATCATCGATAAAGATAATCACACCCCTACTTAGGGCAAAAAAAAAAGCTAAAGTTTTATAAATGCTTGGCATTATATAATCATGAAGGATCATAGGCTTTACCTCTTCATGACTAAACAATTTCCAAGATCAAGTAAACCATACATGAAATGTTGTACACAAATCAAGTTCCTTAGCTCGTCAGAAGCAAGGATTCAAGAACGTTGAAGAACACAAGCTTATACTGAGCGGGGGGGTGAACAATATAATACCACTTTTTACTTTTCTTTCCCAATCAATATTATACAATGTATAGATAGTAATATCAACAAAATTAATCAAAGCAATGTACAAAACACCATACACAATAGAGACACCATAATTTACATGGTTCACCCAATGTGGGCTACTCCACGAAGAAAATATTTTACTAAAATTTTCTCAATCAATATCTTGGGAATCCTTCTCTATTACAATGTTTATGGACCTCTATCCAAAGGAGATGTTGATCCCCTAAATAAAGTTTATGGATCTCTATCCATATGGAGAAATCCTTCTCCTCTACTCTGGCTGGTGATCCTCTAGAAGAATACTGCCTCCACTGCACTGGATTGTGGATATATCTCCACTAAAGACTCTTGTCCCCAATTAGAAGACATGTCCTCACTACCTTGGCTGATGGATCTCTATCTACTAGAGACTACTATCCTCTCTGCTCTATCACCTCCAAATTTTTGTATCAAATCTACACTAAACTTAGTCCTTCGATCTAGCACAA
Organism: Wollemia nobilis; assembly: GCA_028583015.1. Lineage (NCBI taxonomy): Eukaryota > Viridiplantae > Streptophyta > Pinopsida > Araucariales > Araucariaceae > Wollemia > Wollemia nobilis. The sequence continues at coordinate 16,674,412 of JAQPPZ010002587.1, read as the reverse complement.
ATATGCTCAACAAGTCCACTCAGAACTTGCTCAAATATTCTCAACAATTCCACTCAGAACTTGCTCAAATTTTCTCAACAAGTCCACTCATAACTTGCTCAAATCTTCTCAACAAGTCCACTCAAAATTTGCTCAAATATTCTCAACAAGTCCACTCAGAACCTTCTCAAATTTGCTCAACAAATCACTCAATGAAACATCCCTTTCTCACAAACCCTAGTCCAAGCATATAACCACCAACTCAAAATGTTTCCAACAATGCTCAACAACAAATCTCACATAACAATGATACTCATGTTCTTTTCAAACCCTAGTTCAAGTTCTTTACACAGCAACTTACTTCAAAAATAATGCTCATAAAACAATCTTCACATAACAATGATACTCATGTTATTTTCAAAACTCTAACTAAAATTCTTCACACAACCAATGGCTTCAACAACAATTCTTATCAAACAAGATTTTAACAACTCTTTATTCCATAAAACCTTGAAGCATTAACTCAAACATTCTCAAAAAGGAAACCCTAATCAAGTCCTTTTCACTCCAAACTTATTTTCAGAAAACCATTCAATCAACTCAACTATGGAAGAATTTTCCCATACCTTTTTCTTGAACATGAGTAAACCACACAAATATGCCACACTCACAATCACTTCTTTGCCAATCTCAACAAGGGTTAGAAGATAATTATTTTCTCAATGAATCACAATACAAATAGATATCAAACAAAATACACCTTATCTCTCCAACTTTAAAATAATATCCAACACCTTCATAATAATATTTTTGGCAAAAATCCCTTTAAAAATAAAATCAACACTCTTAAAGTCTTACTCCTCCAATATGCAAATATAATAATTTAAGACTTTATTAAAAATAAAATCAAACTCCTTATAACTCCAAAAACAATTTCCAAAAAACACAAATTTCCAACTAGCAACCCTTTTAACTCCAAACTTTAGGCAATATTAAAAATAATCAAAATTTAATTACCTTGCCTTTGGAGGGATTCAAACCCTCAATGCAGTCCATGACCAATGCCTTAGTCGTGGCTCCAATCACCGCTCAAGCTAAGTGCTCATTTGGGAAGTGGAGAGCGCAACATGCTCTATGAACCTTCCTTTCTCCGCCAAAGATAAAAACGTGCACCTTCCCTTGGCGCTTCAACACAATGTAAACACTACAACCGCGTTTTAAATGCAGGCACTCGATGCCTCAATTTTTTAGCCAATGCCTCCTTGCCACTAGGCCATGCTGCCCAGATGGCTCCAAAATTTCCGTCGCTTTCAAATTATTCCCAATCGCTGCCACAAGGAAATACAAAATTGTTGTTTTCTCATGAGCTTCCTCTTCACAGTTTGCATGTAATCATGTTTCAAAGAAAGGATAATTTTGAATGCCTTTAAGGTATGGTATATAGCCTTTCCACCTTTATACAAACACGTCGATGCTCCTCCAACTTTATTCAACGTCGACGCTCAAATTAATTTATAAATGATTTAAATTTATTTAAATTTAAACATTATAAATTAATTTAATAAAACCTTTGGTTTTATTAGGGCGTTCTCTAATTGCACAACTTGGTATTAATGATATTTATTTATAAAATTTAAATTCCTTTTGAACTTAAATATTTTATAAAATAAATATTAGACCTCCTTTTAACTTTGCAATAGGCCTCCTTTGGTTTTTATAAAAAACCTTTTAACTTATGCTCTCATATAATATTAAAATATTATGGAGCCCTTTTACCTTTAACTTCTGCACTGTTGAAGCTTTTTCTTGGATATCAGTGACAACTTTGACGACTTTATTTCGTGCTGAATTCCTTGACATTAATGATGACTTCATCCAGTGACATCAATGATAACTCTGACTTAGGGACTAAAAATATCCAACAATCTCCCCTTTTGTCATTTATGGCAACCCAAATTATTTTTACTAAAAAACTTGACATTTCCTTTGTTTTGCTCCCCCTGGGACACTGCTCCCCCTGGCTCAATGCTCTCTCAAATATCAAATCTCTCCCCATTACTCAAATCTCTCCCCCTTTGAAATAAATGGAAAAGGGTCACATTTGGGGCTCAGGGCTAATAATGATCCTCTTATATTAGACCCTTCCCTACCTCCTTTTGAGGTGGTTAATTCTGGGGTGGGAGTATTTCTACTCCTAGAAAGCACTATTATTTACCTTTATCCTCTTTTGTTATTTTATAATTTTTTTGAATCCTATAACTATTTCTTTCCATATCCATGTTCCTATCCATGTATACATTCCTATCCATGTCTCTATTCCTATTATTGTTCTTTTTCCTATTCATATCCATGTTCCTGTTCCTTTTTTTATTCATATCCATATTCTTGTTCATGTTCCTGTTCCTATTCATATTCATGTTCCTGTTCTTATTTCTAGAATTTCTTCTCTACACCACTTTGTTATGTGACCATAATTATTGCACTTATAAAAATTAATGTTATTATTCCTTGAAGGTGCAAATATAGTAGTATTTATCCTAGTGAAGACATATCTTCTTCTATCATGAACCCTGCAATTAATTTACTTATAATCAAACTAATTACATGAATAGGAATACCCATGAAATGGTTGTCTGTTCCCATATTCCTATCTTTCATGTGTCCTGCATTGTGAAGCCATGTGCCCAAACCTGTGACATGAAAAACATCTTCCATTTAAGTTTCCTTATTTTGACCTCATTGGTATCCTATTCTGATTGATGTTCCATCTATATCTTCTTTTTGCATTGTTCCTATTTTTGTTGAACTCTTTATTGTCCAACTCATCCTTAGATGTCTCACTATATTTTATACTGTATTTTTTTGAAGTAACTTCATCTAAAGTTTCTTACCCTCCAAAACTTGAAGTTGACTCTCCTTCCCATTTCTTTTGAACCTATTCAAATCTAAGACCTATTTTTCTTGATGTATGCTTTTGTATCTTGATGAACTTATCCAAGTTATTTGAGCCATTTTTGAACCCTTTCATCTTGACCTTGGAGTCTTCTAAATCTTCTCTTAGTAGTGCTACTTATTGTGCTAACTTCTCACATTCCAAGATCTTTGTTTCTAACTTATATTTGAACCTCTTTGCCTTAGCCTTTGATTTTTATAAATCCTCTATAAACAATCTTCTCTCTTCATCACATTCTTGAAATTGAATTTCAATTTTAGAGTGTTGCTTTCTTACCTTCTTTACCATGTCAAGGGCATAGATAGTTTCTCCCTTGATATCTTAATGATTCTTTTCTGAGTATTCCTCCATTTTTTTAACTTTGTCCTCATCTTTATTTTCTATTGGCTTGTCTTCTATATGATCACTTTCTTCTTGTTCTAATGCCATTAGAAGATTTTCATCTGGTATTTCAAGTGCATCTTCATATTCATCATCACTAAAACTATAACCATTCCTTGTACAATCATCTTCAATATGTTTGAATTTACCGCATATAGAACACTTGAGAATTACTGGAGTCCTATTCTTAACTTGCTCTTTGTATTCAATCATAAACAAGACTTCATTTCTATCATTGTGTGAAAAACTAGTATCACTATCACTTGAGTACTTGCTTGCCTTATCCGCATAGTAGCTCCTCTTTTTCCTTTGGAAGAACTTATTTCTTTATCTATTTTATCCATCCTTGCTTTTATTTTGATGCCTATATATTTTTGAATCCTTGTACCTGTGATCCTATTTTTCTTCACCATTGTTGTTCTTAGGTTCTTGAAAATCTATCACAATATGTCCATACTTTCCACAATTGAAACAGTTAATAGATATTATATCTCTGGATCTTCTGTAATCTTTATCTATTTTACTGTAATTAGCTTCCTCATCACTAGATGACTCATTTATTTATTATGAATTCTTACCCTTTGTCTTATTGATTTCTTTGAATGCTGCTTCCTTCTGGAAAATAGGATCTTTTGTTCTTATCTCAAAAGTTGTGAGCATACCAAGCACTTTATCTATTTTCCAAGTATAACCATACATTGATACTTCTATAGTAGAAACATGTTCACTGGATATTTTTGGAAGAGTTTTTAAGACTTTATCACAAACATCTGATTCATCAATATTCATTCCAAGACCTTGCATATCATTAACAACCTCATCAATTCGAATTAGATAAGCACTAATATTTTCCTCTTTGTTGATTCTTAATGCTTCAATTTGTCATTTGATATTTCACATCTTTGCTTTCTTGAAACTTTTATCTCCTTCATATATATTTTGTAATTTATCCCACATCTCTTTTGTAGTTTTACAATGCATAACTTTCATAGACTTTGTTCTACACAAACCTCTCACAAGTGCATTAATTTCTTTTGAATTATAGTGATGTAAAATTTTACCTTCCTTATTTTTAGGAGGATTGATTAAGGGATGGTATCCAAATTCCACTAATTCCCAAATTTTATATCCAAGAGCCATCAGGTAGGTCTTCATCATCATACTCCAATACATATAGTCACTTCCATAAAATACTTGTGCTGAATTATTTGAGGACACCTCCTTAGAATCCATTGTGTTCTTGTTAGATTTTTCTTCAAGTTTTTAAACTCTTCTGACGGAACCCACTCTTATATGAATTGAAGAACACAAGCTTATACTGAGAGGGGGGTGAATAGTATAAAACCACTTTTTACTTTTCTTTCCAAATAAATATTATGCAATGTATAGATAGAAATATAAACAAAAGTATAAGAGACACCACACATAATAGAGACACCACAATTTACAAGGTTCACCCAATGTGGGCTACTCCACGGAGAAAATATTTTACTAAAATTTTCTCAATCAATCTCTTGGGAATCCTTCCCTATTACAATATTTATGGACCTCTATCCAAAGGAGATATTGATCCCCTAAATCAAGTTCATGGATATCTATCCATGGAATAACTCCTTATACTCTTCTCTAGCTGGTGATGCTCTAGAAGACTACTACCTCCACTGCACTGGCTTGTGTATCTCTCTCCATTGAATACTCTTGTACCCACTCAGAAGACCTATCCTCATTGCCCTGGCTAATGGATATCTATCCACTGGAGACTATTGTTCTCTATACTCTGTCACCTCCAAATATTTATCTCAAATATACACTAAACTTAGTCCTTCAGTCTAGCACAAATTTACTCAACAAGTCCACTCAGAACTTGCTCAAATCTGCTCAACAAGTCCACTCAGAACTTGCTCAAATATGATCAACAAATCCACTTAGAAATTGCTCAAATATGCTCAAAAATTCCACTTAGAACTTGATCAAATATGCTCAACAAGTCCACTTAGAACTTGGTCAAATATTCTCAATAAGTCCACTCTGAAATTGCTCAACTTTTCTCAACAAGTCCACTCAAAACTTGCTCAAATCTGCTCAACAAGTCCACTCATAACTTGCTCAAATATGCTCAACAAGTCCACTCAGAAATTGCTCAAATATTCTCAACAAGTCCACTTAGAACTTGCTCAAATATTCTCAATAAGTCCACTCAGAACTTGCTCAAATCTGCTAAACAAGTCCACTCAATACTTGCTCAATCTCATAGAAACATAAACTGAATTGTTAGATACCCAATAAGTTTCAACTCAATGCTCAAATACTTTCTCAACTCAAATCAGAATATAAGATAGTTTTTTGTATGGAACTTGAACAATCACTTCATACAACCACTTGACTAGGCTCAACCAATCACTTAATGAAACACCCATTTATCACAAACCCTAGTCCAAGCATATAACCATCAACACAAAATATTTCTAAAAATGCTCAACAACAAATCTCACATTACAATGATACTCATGTTCTTTTCAAACCCTAGTTCAAGTTCTTTGCACAACTTACTTCAACAACAATGCTCATAAAACAATCTTCACATAACAATGATACTCATGTTCTTTTCAAAACTCTAACTCAAGTTCTTCACACAACCAATGGCTTCAACAACAATGCTTATCAAATAAGGTTTTAAAAACAACTCTTTATTCTAGAAAACCTTGAAGCATTAACTTAAACACTTTCGAAAAGGAAACCCTAATCAAGTTCTTTCACTCCAAACTTATTTCCAGAAAACCATTCAACCAACTAAACTATGGAATAATTTACCCATACCTTTTTCTTGACAAGGAGTAAACAACACAAATCTACCACACTCACAATCACTTATTTGCCAATCTCAACAAGGGTTAGAAGATAATAATTTTCTCAATGAATCACAATACAAAAATATATAAAAAAAATACACCTTATCACTCCAACTTTAAAATAATATCCAACACCTTCATAATAATAATTTTTGGCAAAAATCCCTTTAAAAATTAAATCAACACTCTTAAAGTCTTACTCCTCCAATATGCAACTATAACAACTTAAGACTTTATTAAAAATAAAATCAAACTCCTTATAACTCCAAAAATAATTTCCAACAAACACAAATTTCCAACTAGCAACCCTTTCAACTATTTCCAACTAGCAATCTTTTTAACTCCAAACTTTAGGTAATATTAAAAATAATAAAAATTTAAGTACCTTTCATTTGGAGGGATTCGAACCCTCAACGTAGCCCATGACCAAGGCCATAGTCGCGGCTCCAATCGTCGCTCAAGCTAAGTGTTTATTTGGGAAGTGGATAGCACAACATGCTCTATGAACCTTCCTTTCTCCACCAAAGATAAAAACATGCGCCTTCCCTTGGTGCTTCAACACAATGCAAACAATGTCGCTGCATTTATAATGTAGTCCACTCGATGCCTCAATGTTTTATCCAATGCCTCCTTGCCACTAGGCCATGTTACCCATTTGGATTCAACCTTTCAATCACTTTTAAATTATTCCCAGTCGCTGCCACAAGGAAATTCAAAATTACTATTTTCTCACGAGCTTCCTCTTCATAGTTTGCATGCAATCACATTTCAAAGAAAGGATAATTTTGAATGCCTTTAAGGCATGGTATATATAAATTTTCCACATTTATGCAAACACATCGGTGCTCCTCCAACTTTATTTGACGTCCGCACTCAAATTAATTTATAAATGATTTAAATTTATTTAAATTTAAATATTATAAATTAATTTAATAAAACCTTTGGTTTTATTAGGGCCTTCTCTAATTGCACAACTTGGTATTAATGATATTTATTTATAAAATTTAAATTCCTTTTGAATTTAAATATTTTATAAAATAAATATTAGGCCTCCTTTTAACTTTGCAATAGGCCTCCTTTGGTTTTTATAAAAAAACTTTTAACTTATGCTCCCATATAATATTAAAATATTATGGAGCCCTTTTACCTTTAACTTCTGCACTGTTGAAGCTTTTTATTGGATATCAGTGACAACTTTGATGACTTTATTTCTTGCCGAATTCCTTGACATTAATGATGACTTCATCCAGTGACATCAATGACAACTTTGACTTAGTGACTCAAAATTTCCAACAAACGCATGCTCTTTCCATGATTGGGGTATCTAAATTTGGTTAGGTTACTAAATAACCTTAATCATTTAACATTTTAGTCATCTATTTTTTCTCAGCATTGTGTTGCACACAATGCATCTCAAAAAGGGGCATATGTAGACACTAAAATCATGTAAATCCAATTAGGTGACCAAAGCATTATCTAATTTGACATCATATGGCCCCACTAGGAAATCCATAGAGGTTACACAATGGTCCTAACCACTTTTGGGAGGTTTTGGGTCATATAAGCATGAATGTACCACCCTAGGATGGTTACAGTTCATGACCATCCCACCAAGTGACGATAAAAAATGGCCATCCCTCGATCGGATGGCCATGGTCTTTGACTCCCAAAAAGTCAACTTTTGGTCAAATGGCACCTAAAAATTACCACTTATCCTACCTATTCAAGCATGTTGGCCTGAGGGTGCATAACTCTTGTGACAAGTTACATTTTGGAGTCAAAAAATGGAGATTCCTTCCCCATCCAATGCATGGAAATTTTTTTGGCAAGTTGTGCCTCCTACCTCGCATGGCCTCACATGCCCATTTGACCCTAGGCCATATTGCACTATAAATTGGAGCAATTTTCCACCCAATTTACAAAGAGGAGTCTTTCGATAATTACAATGAAGTGCTACAAAGATTTCCCCTCAACCTTTTATGTCATTTTCCTCAAAATCTCTACCCAAAGAAGGAGGTCATTGAATGATTCAAGGGGTGCATTTTTTCTACCAAACCCAATAAATTGAGTGAATCCCACCCCCAAATTTTACGATAACACCCCAAGAGAATTTTTGATCAATCCACAAAGGAATTGGTGGAAGAAAACCAATAGATCGGGTGGTCATCCCACCCCAGGACTACCCCAAATTTGTGACAATAACCACTGTCCCTACCCAATATGGTTATGGATTGAAGCACTATTTTTTTTCTATTTTTGCATAGGCTTATTTTAGGATATATTAGGAATATGTTGTTCAAATTTGGTTCAGTTTGGAGCTATATTGGATGAGTTATCATGTTTTTGGTATTTTGTAGGTCTAATTGGCCCACCTTGGGACAACAAACAATATGTGAGCAATGTTGTTAATATTTTTACATGGGTTCATTTTAAATATTATTTTGTATATTTTTTTTAAATTTGGTGTGATTTGGATATGTTTAGGACCAGATATCACCACTTTTATATTTTGTAGGCTAAATCGATACACCCTAAAATGGTTCCAAATTCGGCTGTAATTTCTCTAATGTTTTCAATTATATCAGTCCAAAATCATATTTTATGCATGATTCTAATATTTGGAAGCATTTGTAATAGTTTTGGATAGTTTTGTTGCATATTTCCCCTTTCTAGTCTATTATTGCATATACCGCTTTGCATGCTTCATAATCCACACTTACTATAAATGAATCTGGTTTCCTTGTGTTTAGGTGTAGGTATAACAATGCAAGAGGAAGCGTCATAGGATCCAAATATCAAATAATTAAGCAACAACATCAGAGGACCACCCACTTCAATCGTGGGTATGAGGAAGAACTTTGAAAGTGCACCCAAGTTATTGAAAGGATTTAATCCTTGGGCACCTTTTGTAATGAATGTATCAATCTAGAGCCCTCAAGGGGATATTTTTGTAACTATGATTTGATCTATAAAATAATAAATAAAAACTTTATTTCTTGCACTTATTTGCCTTATCATGCTTACTTGAATGTGCCTTTTGTAATGCCTAATAAATACTAGTGATAGATGCATCTCATTTAACATTGTTAGGTGCATCATTTTTTTCCTACTTCAATATGCAAATAGTCATTGATCTAGATGTTAAAGGGTTTATTAAGGGTTCCATTGATCTAGGGGATAGTGCTGATATGGGAAGTTGATCCTCCTACAAACATCAGTGACTTCATGAGGAAAGTTGTCAATCTAAACATAGAGGTCATCTTGGGTTAATCTAAAATTAGCCATGAGATCAGTCACACCATTCCTTTATCTAAAAATGTGTTGGATAATATAGATTTAAAACCTACCAATGAGGATATTTGACTCATCAATAAGATTGACAACTACCCAATCAAGAGTATGGATTCCTATGGCATAGTTGATCGTGTTTAGAGAGTTTTCTTCAATGATGATATTTAGAATGCAGAGACCATCTACTAAGGATAATCCTTGGAATAAATATTTGGCTTCAGAAATATTTTTAGAGTGGAACCAAGTAAATTCAACAAATAATAGGATAATTCTCCCATGATCTTCCCTGATAATACCTCCAAAGCTTTTTTTACCAGGGTTTCCCTTGGCAGCCCCATCGAAATGGAGCTTAAGCCAACCAAGAGGTGTCCAAGCAACCTTAGATATTCTAGCCTTGGTAAACTCAGGAGTATAAGGATCAACAAGGAGATTAAAGGTAGAATTGAGTCTAGATTCAATGCCATGGCTATGAACCTTAATAGAAGGGGCAATATTAACTTTCTCAAAGGCCATGGAAATGATTCTCAAAAATATTGAGGGAAAATATTTGGAGGAATCATTAGAAGATTTGTTGTTCCTTTCAAGAAAAATATACCATAGAAAATGTAGAAGGTAAAATAACCATAGGGATCTAAGGTGCAAGAGATTAAAGGGATAGGGCCATTGGAGACAAAGGTCCAAAACTGATCCAAGGAGGGTCCACAAGATTCTCCACTCAGAAAGAAGTGAGGATAGCACATTGGATGAAAATGGGCACTTGATGAAAAGGTGAGAGATCAATTACCAAGTGGATAGGCACAAATAGCATCAATTTAGAATGATCAAACCATAGTTAGACATGTTGTCAAGAGTGAGAAATTTATTTTGGATAGCAAGCCAAAAGAAAAATGTAACCTTAGGGATAAGGTGATGAATCCAGATAAGGTTAGCAAGAAACCATTTGGGTTGGGTCTCTTATTAGGAGAAATTGGTGGATTTGATAGTGAAGAGACATTGCTTGTTAGATTTTGAAAGCATGAGGATACAAAAGCGCATAGGCGTACTGGGTGCGATGCAAACAAAATCATACGAAACGCTAAGTCCTACGAATGAAGAAAAATGACTAAAGTTCATGAAAAGAGAAAACAAATGAACTAAAATGAGATATAAAGCAAATATATTTTATTAATTTTGCTTTGAGATCAGGTTACAATACGTTTCCTTCCTTTTTATGGGTTAGAAGTGTTAGATATAGTTTTGTTACACCACGGATGGTACGCTCCCCTTCGGGATCTTTTGCGTGCCCACATTTGAAATGGGAGGGCCAAACATTGTCACCGCTTGCATGAATGTGCCTGTAGTTCCTTGCTATCCCTCTAGTGTTGATATCCTACATTCAAAGAAATAGAAAATGATTAATAGCACCTACATATGGAGGGAAACATGCAATCCCCAAGGCCTCTAATCAATGCATGCATGAAATAATTAAAACGGTAATCAAAACATGTCAGAATAAGATGAAATTTGGATAGAAGCATGCAAACACCCTCATGAACACACTACAAAAGGAAAATTTGAGAAATTTACTGTATATTTCTAATCGCTCCAGGGTGGGACGATTAGGACTTTCATAAAACATCAGAAAGAAACCTCCTAAATGTCCCATCTAGAGGCCTCCAAAACACCTACAAAGTTGGGGTTAGCAAAAATGGGGCATTTTGAGATGACCCAAAAGGTTGGATTTTGTATATTCAGCTCTAATTGCCCTGTATCCAAAGATGCTCCCTGTACGTTAGTGAAAGCAGAAAACAATGAAAACACAGTCAAAACTCATCAGAATGGCATGAAATTTGAATGGCAAAATCTATGAATGACATAAAATAAAATGCAAAAGAAATAGTAGAGAAATCTGCTACATATTTCTAATCACTCCAGGGTGGGGCGATTAGGACTGCAGCAGTGCGTAGGGCACCCAGGGGCAGGACGTCCATCGTTTGGGGCTTGGTTTTGACACCAATCCACTTGGTATGGGTCCAAAACCTACTAGGGGGTTGTGACAGAAAATTGGGTTGGGTATTGTGGCCAATTGTTTTGGTTCTAGGTCCAGATGGCACTTCTAATGTTCACCCAATAACCTTCCTTCCAAAAGAGAGATCAAGGATGTAAGAAGCATAAGTGAGGGGTGAGGATGTAATTCGGTAGCACTCCATTGCTCCAAATGATCCCCCTCTATTATTTTTTGGGGTGAGAAGACTCACCATTTTATAGACCTGAGGGTCTCTTGTGAATGAGCATGCAGAGGCACCACTTGGCCATCATGCCTTGTTAGGGGAGAGAAGATTCCTCCCTGATTAAGGGCTCCATGACTGCCTCTATGACTGCCTCTTTGAGCTCAAAAATGTTCACTCACACTCCCATGCATTGAAGGTGGAGTTGAGTGGCAGATCTAAGCTACCATTTGTTAAGGTTTTACCTTTTTCTCGTCAAACCTGCCATTCGCCCCACCCTAGAGTGAATGCTGCTAATCATCGTGAGGTGGGATGAATACCAATTTATAATCGTCCCAAGGTGGAACAAGTAGGGAGCAGAGTTCCTGAAAGGTTCCAAATTGACCTCTGACATTCCAAAACTACTGTGGGAGTGGTTAGGACCACTGTTTAACCTCTTGAGGCTGCCCTAGGGGCTATGTATGTCAATTTGATCAATGTTTGTCATCACATAATTGGATTGGTACTGTTTTGGTGTCTACAAATGCCCCTTTTTGGGATGCACTGTGTGTGGCACAGTGTTGAGAAAAAATAGATAACCAAAGCACTAATTATTAGGGTTTCTTAGTAACCTAACCAACTTTTGATACCCCAAGTATGGAAAGGGCATGCATTCTTGAATCCTTGCTTCTGACGAGCTAAGGATCTTAAGTCAAGTGTTAACATTTTTTGATGAGGTGTTACTTGATCTTGGACATTGTTCAGTCATGAATAGGTAAAGGGTGCAACCTTTTGTTTGTGGGAACCTTGAGTTCATGATTCTAGAATGCCAAGTGTCTGATCAACTTGTGATTATTTCTTATTTTGATACCCCAAGTATGGAAAGGGCATGCATTCTTGAATCCTTGCTTCTGACGAGCTAAGGATCTTAAGTCAAGTGTTAACATTTTTTGATGAGGTGTTACTTGATATTGGACATTGTTCAGTCATGAATAGGTAAAGGGTGCAACCTTTTGTTTGTGGAAACCTTGAGTTCATGAATCTAGAATGCCAAGTGTCTAATCAACTTGTGATTATTTCTTGTTTTCTGCCCCAAGCAGGAGCGTGATTGTCTTTGTCAATGATTCTTTGAATGCGTACCATTTCCTTGATTGGGTGTGTATTTGTTGATTGGTGACTAAGTGTGACTACCCCCTCAAGCTACGAATCAATGAGGGAATGACCAACATGAGAAAAGTGACGAGTCGCTTGACAAAAGATGACTTATGGTAAGGGTACCTTCAGTTGTTTTTCATTGAATTTATGCAGTTTCCTAACAATCTGACCTATTTTTGGTGGGTTGTAACCCCTTTTGTGACGCATTTTGGAGCTAAAATTGTCAAATATCCATCCTCCCGTGGAGCGGTCCGGATATGGTAGCCTTATTAGGAAGTAGGATATTAATAATTTATGGCCCTGACATTAGTTTTGCATGCCAGGAATGTCAGGCGCAAAGGTGCCTTTGTTTGGCAATTTTATTATTGTTTTTGGGTGGGTTTTGACCCTTTTTGTGATGCCTTTTGGGGATGAAATTGTCGAAAATCCATCCTCCCACGGAGTGGTATGGCTATGGTAGCATTCTTAGGGAGTAGGATAGCGACAATTTGGGACCCCAATGTCGATTTTTCATGCAAATAATCATAGGTGTAAAGGCACCTTTGTTCAGCAATTTTATTATTGTTTTTGGTGCATTTTGGATGCAGTTTTGGTTGTTTTTGCTTTTCTTGCTCTGTAATCATCCCAAGGTAGAATGAATAATTATTTTTTAATAGTACTAGGGTGGGATGAGTGCTAACTAGAGTGCTCATCCCAGGGTGGGACGATTACAGGCCTAAGAGCCTATATAAGGGCCAAAACTAGGTTTTGGGCTCATTTACATTTGTTTTTTCTGGTGATTTGGAGCTGTGAGGAGGAGGAGGTCGAGTCTGCGTAGAGGAGCACTATCAAGATTTCATGAATACCATGAGTGCATGAATTGGATATTTGAGTGGAGGAGCTAAAGCAATACCGGTAGGTGCTCCTCTTTATTTTGTTTGTTTTTATTTATAGTTCAAAACCATAATTAATTTATTTGTATTTCATTTTTCTATTTAAACTAAGATCAAAACCCTAGTTTAATTGTTTTGTATTTGTATTTTGTGTGGTGTTTGTTTAAACTAAGATCAAAACCCTAGTTTAAAAATTTTGTTTTTATTTTTTTTTAGTTTAAACTAAGGCTAAAAACCCTAGGTTAAAATTTTTGTTGTTATTTAATTTTTTGTTTAAACTAGAGTTAAAAACCCTAGGTTAATTTTTTTTTTTTTGTTTAAACTAAGGTTAAAAACCCTAGGTTAAAAATTTTGTTGTTGTTTTGTTTTTTTTTTTGTTTAAACTAGAGTTAAAAACCCTAGGTTAAAATTTTGTTTTTTTTGTTTAAACTAGAGTTAAAAACCCTAGGTTAAAATTTTTGTTGTTGTTTTGTTTTTTAAACTAGAGTGAAAACCCTAGGTTAAAATTTTTGTTGTTGTTTTGTTTTTTAAACTAGAGTTAAAACCCTAGGTTAAAAATTTTGTTGTTATTTTGTTTTTTGTTTAAACTAGAGTTAAAAACCCTAGGTTAAAATTTTTGCTTTTATTTAGTTTTTTTTTAAACTAGAGTTAAAAACCCTAGGTTAAATTTTTTTTTGTTATTTTATTTTTTGTTTAAACTAGAGTTAAAAACCCTAGGTTAAAAATTTTGTTGTTATTTTGTTTAAACTAGAGTTAAAAACCCTAGGTTAAAATTTTGTTTTTTGTTTAAACTAGAGTTAAAAACCCTAGGTTAAAAATTTTGTTGTTATTTTGTTTTTTTTGTTTTGTGTTTTGTGTTTTTGTTTTTTAGTTTAAACTAAGGTTAAAAACCCTAGGTTAAAATTTTGTTTTATTTTGCATTGTTTGAATGTTTGTATTGTGCATTTTGTTAATGTTGTTGTACAGTTTATTAAATGTTTTTGTTGTATAGTTTGTATACATTGTTGTATATTTGTTTTAGTGTTGTACAATTTTTTTTGTTGTTGTCCTGTTTTAATGTTTTTGTGTTGTTTTGTTATGCAGGTGGTGAAGAGTCGATACCGTTAGTCGACGATATTCTTTGATGCCCGGGAGGCACTGACTATGGCAGACTGGGATTTGCTTGATGCCCTTGGGCTCAAGCATGTGACTCGGTTAGAGCCTATGGTGGGGGATCGGGCATATCTAACTACCCTGATCAATTTGTGGGATCCCCGCACCAACACCTTTCATCTCCCAATAGGGGAGATGACGGTGACTCTGGAGGACATTTATCAAATTTTGCAGATTTTGATAGATGGGCTACCCATTCAAATGACTCCTCGAGATCAACGGATGGTGGTGCTGATACGGTGCTTTGGGTATGTAGCGAATATGGGGGTGTATGGGGTGGTGGAGAGGGCAAAGGGGGATTGCCTGATTTGCGGGACTCTGGTGTGGTGGTGGTTTGAGAGGGGTGTGTTGGGGGTGAGGCATACATTGCTTATGACCCTTATCTCCAACATTTTACTTCTCGACTCCTCAGGCATGAGGTTCCCTTGGAACCTACTTGAGGTAGTGTTCAGACTGGTGGAGTGTCCAACGATAGCACCACTAATTATGAGGTGGGGTCAGATGCTACTAGCATAGTTATATGACGAGTTGTACAAGGTCTACTGTTAGAGGTGAAAAGGTATTGGGTGTAGCTACTTGTTGCAGTGCTGGGGATGACAGCACATAGCTATGGAGTGACCGCAAGGGTTGCCTTGGACCACTCGGGGAGAGATGGTGGACAGGGAGATTGGCTATGCTACCTTATGGCAGAGGTTCGAGGAGTAGGAGATGAGTCGATAGTGGGCACATTCCATGGGGTACTATGTTGATGCTTTCTCATGTCTTGATCCAAGAGAGGTGTGCTGGCAGCCATACCGAGATTGTCCAACCTAGCCTGAGGCTGGGGAGGTGGCTGATTGGGTAGCACGGGACCGAGCATGAGTACTTATCATACATCCGGGTGACTCGATAGTTTGGGGTGCACCAAGGAATGCCTAGTGAGCCCTTGATCTATCGATATTGGGGCGACGAGAGGACTTTGGCCTGGCCAATAATTGAGTCACTGGGTGAGGAGTCAGATGTAGTGATTGATGTTCCTGACATGTACAATGTCAAGGTGACTGTAGAGGACGACCAGTGGTGGAAGATGTGGCGATGGTGGGGTGAGGGGCCTCTAGGAGGTGTGGATGCAGTAGCAGTAGGTGGTGAGGATGTAGAGGCATTGGGGGAGGGTTAGGGAGCTCCGTGCGATGATGCAGATATGGTGGAGGTTGACGACTTGACTGGGGATGACCTAGGGGTTTCGAGTAGCCGGATACATAGGAAGTTCTAGAGTAGTGGGTGCCGGAGCAACCTGCCATCCCGGATATTCCCATGCCACAGGAAGTCCCAGGGGACATGGAGGCTAGGTATTACACTAAGATAACATGATTGGAGGAGCTACTATGGAGATGGGATGAGGAGTACAGTGTTGAGAGGGATCACCCGCGAGCTCAGTTGGCACAGTAGGATGAAGCATTGGTTGCATACCACTGATGGGATGTGGAGTGGGGTCGGTTCTGGGTGGAGCTGGAGGCAAAGATTATTTGCCTTGGTGGATGTTACCTGAGCTCACTGGAGGTGGATCTTCACGCTGAACGAGAGATAGTGAAATTGAGCAGTATGCTTCCTTTTGTTGTAGGCGGGTGGGTGAGGGTAGCGCTAGTGGGTGTGATACGGGGGCTGGCAACAGCCTCCTGGAGAGGTCCCATAGGACCCACACCACTGGGGGTAGTTCCAGTCACATCGATCCTATGTGATCATGGTGGCCGACTCCATAGGCTTGGGGTTTTTGAGTTTTTATTTTTTTGTGAGGTTAGAGGACCATTTTATTGTAGCCTGCGGGCATTTTGGCGATATATATACATGACTCTATTTTTTATTATACACTTGTCATGATTTATTTTTTAATTTTATGCACATTTATTTACTTTGATATATGCATGAGTTATTATGAATGCAATGTTTTTATTTATATGATGTATGCATATGGAATGGATGAAATAATTTGTTGATAACTTGGCGGTGGCACCATAGACTGTACAGGATTTATTGGTTTTTTGCACTATGTGATTACTTTGTGAAATGACTTTGCATGTGTGAAATTTTTTTGTTTTGTATTTTTTGATGGTGATGTAATAATGGAATGTGCTACAGCTGTTCTAGAATGCAGTTAAGGTTTTCTGAGACTCAAATGTTTTTAACTAACTAGCCAAGACTGTACATTTATCTTACAAGACTTTTGAACAAGTTACGAATCAGACTTGAGTTTGACCAAGTTATTTCACATCCCTGTGTGTGTGATTGAGTTCGTTTATGTGGTATTTTTCAGGATACCGCCAGTGCCAGGTAGGCTGTCCACAAAACTTGTACTGAGGATCACCTAATTAGATCCACTAAATCCTTTGTTGTATTTAGTAAGATTAATCCATAGGACAATCTAAGGTACCATATGCTATCTCATCCACATGCAAACATTGGTCTGCTCACATACAAAGCTAATGTGATAGACATATCATCATGCGTTTAGGATACTGCCATTTCCAGGTAGGTTGTCCACAAAACTCGTAATGAGGATCACCTAGATGATTTTTTGAATGCTGAGAATTCCAAATATTCAAGCTCAGGCGTCTTTTTGTTGCTTAACTTGTTGGGATACTTGCTCTCATACATAGTGATGAAAATCACTGTTTATTTTTCTCTTTTGTTTTGCTTTTTGAGCAAGGGGTTTGAATAGTGGTGATAACCACTATTATTTGATTTTTCATTTTGGGTTTTAAAGTTGAGCTCATAGGTTTTTGGCTTGTGAATGGCATTGATCCATTTTGGTTTTGGGGATGACTACCCATCCTATTCAGGGATGTGTAGTATGAATCCTTACAACTTTGGGGACCAAAGGTGATTGGGGATCTTATTATGTAATGGCATTGATATTTTAGGCCTTGGGGATGACTACCCATCCTTGTCATGGGTGTGTAGTACCAATCCTTATGAATTTGGGGACCAAGGTGATTGGGGATCTGATTATGTAATGGCATTGATATTTTAGGCCTTGGGGATGACTACCCATCCTTGTCATGGGCATGTAGTACGAATCCTTATGACTTTGGGGATCAAATGTGTTTGGGGTTTTTTTGATAGTTGATTTTAACCACTATTTATTATGGGGAATTGTATGGGGAAGAGCTTGTCCTTTTGTTAATTCTCAGCATTCTCGAACCATTCACACATGGGGATGAGCAGGCTAACCTTTCACCTATGGTACCCTAGACTACTGTGTAGGTTTCTCTTGCATTCACACAACTTGGGAATTTTTATGTGTTTTAACTTGTGTGGGGATGCTATGTAACGAGGTGTGATCCAAGTAAAACTCTACCTTTGTAAAATTTGTTTGACTTCGTACAACATTTGACAATAAATCTAAAGACATCTGAGTGACAAAAAAACCCTAGAGACATTATCAAACAACTGACTATGATAAAAAAATGTGGATGGCATTATTATGGATGGATGTGTTTACAAAATGGACTGAATGTGAAAAATGATAGAATTTCCTAGCAATTACAGTCTATGGTGCTTATGACGTGTATGACCAACAAATATGCCATGTATGGATGCGATGCCTAATGCAGTTTATTATATTTTTGTGTTTTGATTTTTAAGAGTATGCATGGAAGGAGATGCAATTTTTTTTTTATTTTTGATTATCTTTTGTTTTTGTTTGTTTTTGAATATTTGTTTTTGACCAAGTGATTGTGGGAACCCTTGGAGATTTTGGTTTGACCAAAGGGTTTATGGACACCTTTGGGGCGTTTTAGGTTGACCAAACGATTGTGGGAATCCTTGGAGCTTTTGGTTTGACCAAAGGAATTTATAGGTACCTTTGGGGAATTTTTGGGTTGACCAAGTGATTGTTGGAATCCTTGGAGTATTTGGTTTGACCAAAGGAATTTATAGGTACCTTTGGGGCATTTTTGGGTTGACCAAGCGATTTTTGGAATCCTTGGAGCATTTGGTTTGACCAAAGGAATTTATAGGTACCTTTGGGGCATTTTTGGGTTGACCAAGTGATTGTTGGAATCCTTGGAGCGTTTGGTTTGACCAAAGGAATTTATAGGTACCTTTGGGGTATTTTTGGTTTGACCAAGTGATTTTTGGAATCCTTGGAGCATTTTTACTGAATTTAGATCTACGTTTCGAACTTTGGGTTCCTCTTCAATGTGGAAGATATCCTGAGTTGGTCCTGGGGTGAAATGAAGCATCTCTCTACAAGGCCAGTACTCTGATGGGGATGGTTGCGAGTTAGCGTGATCCTAGTCTATGGCATCTAGGTTAAGATACAATGATCATGCTGGATCGGTTGGATTTTGGATGGGGGCGGTTAAGTCAATGGAGATCATGTTGATGAAGTGAATTTGATCTCCATTACTGCGTAGGTGGTGACTCGGACATTCTTGGTGATATTTGCACCCTGGATATGGCTTTGTGGGTATTGGCACAAATGGATCGGCCCTATGTGAAGATAACAGGATAGGGTCTACCCTTGGCACTAATGGCTCTATAGGGTCTCTGGGTGGAGGGTGCTCTCGGTATGCTTGAAGTGGTAGATGCAGCACTTGGTACAACTGTGCTTGGTTTAGGTGCCACCTATGCCTTGGCACCATTTTTAGCTATTCAAATATGTCATCAATGTCCATGGGGTATTTTTGCTACCGCATATGATTTAGATATGCCATCTCAGTCTCATATTCATAATCGCTATCATATATCCATAGGCCTTCATTAGATCCTACATCTATTTGCGGCATGTGAGGCTCGTTTTGCTCGCGCAAGTTAATTTGGTCCCATCGGGGTTGTTCCGCTCTCTAGAGAAGGACCTAATTTTCTTGAGGTGGCATTTGCTCGATTGGAGCATTGAAGGGGAAAATTATCATGAAGTTCTCCTGATAGTCATCTATGGGCGTCACTTGTGAGTGATTTCTATCAGATTCAAAAGGGTCCCTAGGTGCTACCTCATAATCTGACTCATATTATGAAGATCCTTCTTGGCCTTATCTATATCCCTTTTGGAGGCAAGTTCTTGAAATTTCCCCTTTCTCGATCAAAGGGGAGGAGTTTTTGAGGCCCATAAGGTAGGTTGTTAACAATGGGAGATAATCCCCCAATGTATATGTTATGTTAGGATTGGCATATGGATCTTGTGCCAACCCATCCTTGTTGCCTAGCCCTAGGCCTTACATGTTCTATACCAATATGTCAAGGAGCAGAGGGTGGTTGAACCCTACTCCTAATTTGTTCTACGACATCTAATATATTGGTTGACAAATAATGCACACCCCTTGTTCATATTTGCCTAACCCATATCCATGCCAATTACATTTGCCAAGGTATTTCAAAGTGAATTCCAGGTTGGACAGATATTTGATGTTCTCAACAAATGGCTCTTCGTCCTCTTCCTCTTGTAGGTAAGGTTCAATGCCATTGTCGAGGCCCCCATATACAAAATTTTTCTGATTTGGTGGGTAGCCCAAAGGGACAATAGTGTCAATGGGGAGGCGAGGTCTCCCCATGTCTTGCATGGACTCAAGCGTGGCTGTTGCTATAATGTTCCACACTAGATACTCCCCCAGGCCCGTATTGGCCATCTCAACGGTGATCATTGGTGGTTGAGGGGGAGGGAATGGGAGTTCTTCTTGAGTCCACTCCATGTCGGGTGAACTAGGCATCTCGACTTCCATTCGGCTAGGCACCTCTTCGATAGAGATGGTCGAGACTGATGGCGATGCCTCTTCTAGGGGTTTCTTCCCATTGTCCTTCGATGTGGCCATCATAGGTGGCATTTTTGGTGAAGGACCAGATGATGAAGATGGACCTAGCTAGGGATTTGTGGGACTTAACAGCAGGTATGTATGGGGAATCGGACCCTATTTGGATGGATTCAATTGAAAGTCCAAATGTGTCGATGGAAGGGTCGATTGTGGCATTAGCTACACCGCATTGCAATACTTGAAGGGCTCTAAGTCTGCTGGGACTACATGCACTTGCCCTTTGTATGTGTACTTTAGGCATTGATGGGATATCGAAGGGACACACTTCATGTCCCTGATCAAAGGCCGGCCTAAAAAAATATTGTAGGCCATCTCACCTTCCAGGATGTGGCACAATGTAGGAATAGTCTTTTGTCCCACTTGGATGGGTAGGACAATTGTGCCAACCATCAAGCATATCATGTCAATGAATGCTCGAAGGGTATAGGTGGAGGCCACAATGTGAGACACTGGAAACTTGAGGTGTTTCAATGCTACTATTGTGATTATATTGCTGGATGATCCAATGTCCACCAACACCCTCTTAAACAGAATCTCATTGACCCACGTAATGACGTGCAGACATGGATATGCCATATCACCAGTCACTGGTTTTAGTTTGTCTTCTCTAAAGCTGATGACTAGTTATGTACATCATTTTACATGTCAATGGCTTTGAGTATCTAGATTAAAGCCTCCCGATAGGGTGGTGATTGTTGTATGAGCTTGTAGATGGAGAGCCTAGCCGACATGGTCCTTAAACTTTAGGTAAGTTTAGTCTGAATCATGGCCACTGGTCTAGGAAGAGGAGGTTGTGTAGGGTGCTGTTGAGGTTGTGACATTGATGGAACATCTTTTGTAGCTGCAGCGGGGGTAGCTGTGCTTGGATACCTTTTATTTCGTGTCATTATGTTTATCATCCCTACATACCCTTACATGGGGCAGTTTTGTGTCACCTCACTGAATTGAAGAGTCTTTGCCTATGCATCATGGGCAGGTAGGGCGTCTTTGAAGACCTCCATAAATTGGTTGTTTGGTGCTACGATATTATCCATCGCTAGCATCTTGTTGTCTATTAGGTCTTGCACTAAGCTTTTGAACTTCCAACATGAGTAAAGGTCATGTCCTTTCTATCGATGAAATCTACAATACAAGTCTTCCCTATAGCCCTTGGGTTTTGGTGCGTTGGGGTCTACGGGTCAATTTTTTGGTAGGTTTATCAGGTTTTCCATGGACAAGCGGTCAAACAAGGAGTCTTTAGACTCTGTGAAGGGTGTGAATTGTTGCCTAGGATGATGCTACTAATTTTGCTCTTGCCTATGATTTTCCTTCTCATAGATGTCAAGAGAAACTGCCTGATAATTAGCCTTTGGGGGATGTGTTGCTTGTGTAGGCTTAGGTATGTTTATAGCAACCTCATTGACCGCAGTGGGTTTCAGTTGCGTTGATCCAATTTTGGTGTTTTTGGGCCACTCTTTCTTGCATGGCTTGGCAATATCGCCATCTTGTATCTTGATCTCCTCAATAATTATGGCTTGCACTAGGGATTCCTTGAGAGTGGCATATTTCTATAGCTGCAATAGCATGAAGATCAACCTCAAACAACTCTTCGAGAACATTTGGATCAGGTCGGTCATGGGAGGGAGGTAAAGCAACTTTGAAAGCAACGTCCTCCATCAATTTCCATAGGCCACCATGGTCTCTTCCTCATACTTCCTGAGGCTAGCTAGGTCACTTAATGATACCTTCTTCTTGGTATTGAATGTGAAACATTCAAGGAACATGTCCACTAGTTGTTCTAGGTTACTGATGCTATGCTTTGGCAACTGGTTAAACCAATCTAAGGTAGGGCCTACGAACGTGGTTATAAATGTTCTTAGAAGAAAAGCATCGTTGTCTTGAATGCCAAAGCATTGGCTCAAGAATCTTGTCACATGCTCTTGGGCATCCTCATCCCCTCTAAAGATTACCAATTGAGGCATTTTAAATTTTTTAGGGTATGAGGGTGTAGGCACTCAAGGATGCATAGGGTGACTGCGAAGCTGGTGTAAAGTGGGATTTTGGGGCCCAAAATTCTTGGTCTCCATAGACTCTAAGCACTCTAGTAGCACTTTGTATGCATCGAAAGATTTGATCTCTTCATCCTTGGTTTGTTCCCGTTGTGAATTGCAAGGAAATTGAGGCCTATGTAGGGGTAACCAGATAGAGCCCCCCCTACCATGGTAGGGAATTTCAATCTACTCTTCTTCTTGCTCAAATTCCTCATAGGCTTCTTGAGGATTTCCTAGGCATGACCTATAAACATGGGTGGGTGCCCATCATTGGATCTAGGGGTGGTCTCCCACTCAGGTCTAGGAGGTCTTGGAGGTAACCATTGATAAGGTCATGGAGACCTGTCTCACACCAAGGGGTTGTGCCTCTCATACAAATTTGTCCTATGCGTGCAAGGGGTTGGGACCCTCTAAGGCACAGTTTTCTGGAGCAACTCATCTGTCTGACACCGAATGCGCTCTTTGCTAAGGTGATACAGGTGCTCTAACTATTGTTGGTCTTGCTTAAGCTATGTGATTTGCGTTTGGTGGGTGGCATGTTTGGCAACTGCCAAGTCGATTTGTTTTATTGTCTTGAGTCTAGGAGGCCTAGATGCATCCCCTACACATCTATCTCGGTCGTGATGATCCGAGATCTCTATAGGTCACTTTCCTCTATCGAGGTTAGTGGCATTCACCCAAGGCTCTGGCCTCAGTAGGTGATCCTGATAAATAGCAGGTGTAGAAGCACATTTTTCCCACGTTGTGTATTGTTCTTGAGGAATGTAGTGGTCTTGCTCATGCTCCATTTTGTATATGTGAAAGGGGCAAGCAGAGTTGGCTTGCCCTATCTGAAGAGCCTTGTGCTCTGGATTTGGCCTATTATTTTTGATAGTAATAAGGGGTAGAGGAGGGATGATGTAATCATGTGGCCCCTCCTTATGGACCCTATGTTGTTCTAGCATTTCATCATGTGGTGGCCACTTATAACGAGTGTCTAAGGTAGCCCTCCCGTCTACGTTGAGTGCCACGTGTATTGAATCCTCCTGAAAGGGTCTATTTTGCATGGGCGTGCCCCTTGAAGGGGTGCCTCTATAGTCTCATTCTGTCATGGTATGATGTGGAATATTTTGTGGGTCAGGCCACCAAGGTGGTATGAAAAAGTCCTTGGTGCTATAGTAGAGGTGACTTGTGCCACCTTGTACACTTTCCACAGCTTCTACCCATTATTTGGCTTAGCTACGAGTGTACACCATGGTGGTGTCTCTCTACAAGATATGTAGGTTTTATCTTCTTTACAATTTTTTTATGCTACACTAAACAAACAGGAGCCACACAAACAAAGAAGTGATTATCTCATTTATAGATTAAAGGTGTGCCCTAGATCTAGTTTAGTGTGTTTTGATTTTTGTTTTGAAAGCTTTGTAAAGAAAATGTTGTTGTACATGCAATATGAGGGCTCTTATATCTCCCAGAATGGTCACCCATTCAATATACCATTGCCAAGCCCTTATATTGAACCTCTCAATATACTCGCCCTTACGTGAGGGAAAATATTGGTACGTGAAAGCATAACAGTACGTGGAACATAAGCGGTACGAAAGGGGAATCACTCTATTTTTGACACCTACCATAGAAGACTTATCCTCATGCATTGGGAATCATGCCAACTATACTTGGTCAGATTTCATTAGGATTTACATCTAGCAACAGTAGCGATCAGGGTTATGTATGCAAAAACTCAAGCCAAGGTGGTGATGAAATCCATCGTTGGTCTTGATCAAGTGTTGGGGTTTTACGACCAACTCATTGATGTTTATATTATCACATGGTGTGTGTGGTTGTTTTTACTTGCACAAAGAAAGAAAACATGCAGTAAAATTTCCTATACAAGCAAAGAAATAGAAAAATCATGGAAAAAGAGACAAAAAATCATAGAGAGTGTTCAGACAACCTACCTCTTCTCCGCCCACACCAGATGCCCCTGAGTTTCTGCTCAAAAAATACATAGAGAGCTAATCATTTCAGGGAGTGACGAATAGCAAATATGTATTCATCACAGGGTGGGGTGAATGCCTATTTGTCCCTAGGTGGCACGAATTCTAGTCTATATTTGTCATAGGGTGGCATGAGCAACAGTCTAGCACTTGAAGCATTAACACCTGCAAGCAAAAAAACAAGATTTTGATCAAAAAATTAATCTCAAATCATGGGACAAGGTCCCACATGATCGCCACTGAAAGCAGAGTGGAACGAATAGGGAGCAGAGTGCCTGAATGGTGCCAAATTGACCTCTGACCTTTCAAAACTATTGTGAGAGTGGTTAGGACCACTGTTTAACCTCTGAGGGCTACCCTAGGGGATATGTATGTCAATTTTATTAGTGCTTTTCATCACATAATAGGATTGGTGCTGTTTTGGTGTCTACAACTTTCCAAAATATAGAGTCCAAGGAAGGAATAATGGGAATGATAGTGGATATGAGCATTGAATATAGGGATTGAGTAGCAAAAAACTAGGAAGGATTAGAGTCTAAATTTAGAATAAATTTCCCTGAGGGGTGATGGGGGTTGACATGCAAAAGGAAATTATGAACCATGATATCAATAGAATGATTAGTGATGGGCTTAATAACGTGGAGAATCGGGTTAGCAATGAGGTATTTATTAGAGATCTAAGGATATTCCTAAAATTGAATTGAATTTTCATCATCCAGTCACTATTCGAGGCCTCTAGAGAGAATGGATTTAGTTTTGGTGATAATATTCCAGAAGGTAGAACCATCCAAGAACTGATTATCCTCCAAAAAAGAGTGTTGGTGGAGGTATTTTCTTTTAACAATTTTGATCCAAGAAACATCAACATTGGTTAGAATTCTCCATCCCTACTTGCTTAATAAGGCCATGTTCATCTTGGAGATTTTCTTGAACCCGATCCCACCATGAAATTTCTTCGATTAGACTCTATCCTATGCCAAGATAGGAAACCTGTTTTTATTTTCAGAACTAGACCAAATAAATATTTTTTGAACTTGATCGATATTCTAGAACACCTTGCTGGGAACCTCGAAAACTGATAAAAAATACAAGTATGCTTTGGATACCTTAGTGGTGCCTCCTTTATCACCCTAAGACAATAGGACCATGACTTAGGGGTTATCCTATAAGGTCCATATCACTTAGAGGGGGATTCGTTTCCCCAATCTCAACATGTTACCTTAAAATAGAACCCTAGAAACTTGAGTTTAATTAATATCATTTATTGCCAAAATAACAAGTAAGATTATACAACATTAATGCCTTATTGCATAGTTGATATTCACATCCCTAGAATAATTCCTAGCACTATGAAAAACAACTAAACCCATATAATTATCTAGGTAATGGTCATGGTCTCTCTTGTCTAAGTTATGAATGATGCAATGAATTGTACCATACCAACCATCATGGAATTGTCTAGCCCTTTTTCCTACTAGACTCTTCATAATCATAAATTTTCTTAAGGAGACACCACTATACTACTTGTTTAATGGCCTAGTGGAATGCCTCATACACTCCCACATTACCTACATGTCCTAGAATATCTCACTAAGAGCGACCATTCCCGAATTATTGTTGATTGCCTTCAGGTAATACAAACATTATTGGGTAATTTGATCTCTTCGGTTGATCACTTCCTTGTAATAAAACCATATTTAGGTAAGCATACCTCTAGCATTTAGAAGATATCTCTCTCTAAGTGAGGTTTTCAATCTCTAAAATACTTGTATTATTTCTATTTCTAAAAAGAAACTTTTAACTAATTAACTTTAAAAAAAGGGGTATAATATTATTTCTTTCCATATGGTTGGTTTGTTAGTTTACATGCATAATTTCATTTTATTTAAGATAAGGGAAACTTAACTAAAAAAATATACTTTATCTAAATATAAGATAATGCTAATAAAATGATAAAAGCTTAATAATTATAGGCTATATATTTTTCAAGGGTGGGGCATATAAAATTTTACTTGGTTTCACCAAAGCTATGAAATTATACATTAAAAATATGGTAAAGGGGTAAAAAATAAACCCTTAATGTTACTATGATTATACTATTATATTCAACTTAGTATGAAATCCTCAAAAGGAGGATATACTAGACAACGACAATAATAACAATAATTCTCTTTTAATTTATATAGCCTAACAATGCTGAAAAATTACTTGTGTACCAAAGTGATAGAAACTTCTCATTTATCGTTACTGATGCCTAAACATAATGTTAAGACAAGGTAGGATATGTATAATAATGAAGTCAGCATTAACTTCATCACTAAGTATTTTGACCATACATATGGATCTCTTTTATGGAAAGAAAGAGTAGATGGTTCTTTATAATTTTATGATTTGAGATTAATACATTCATATGCTCCTTCATCATTTTATAATTAGAGATTTATACATTCATTCCAAAATTTTTAAAAAGAATAGAATAATTAATAAACAACCATAATCTAAAAATATTATTTAAAATTACATTTTACCAAAAGATGGATGAAATTACTCAGTAAATCAAAGATAGAGAAACTTAATTTGAGAAACCATGGCTATTTTATAAAGCAAACCGAGATATAATATATTGTTTATTTTTCATAATAAGAATGCCATTAACCCATTTTAAAAATCTATTTACCACACAGTTCATTGATTACATGCAATAGAAGGGTATTCACTTTTCAAAATTACACAAATTTTTTTTTTCTTACTCGAAATTTCATTATTTGCAAAGTTTACATGACTAAACCAAAAAGGGATCTCTTCTGGTGATGTGGAAGCCTAATGAGGAATTAATAAAACATATATGAATATCAGAATATAATCCAAAACTTATTTGTAATTAACAAAAGAAGCCTATAAATAGGTATTACAAATACATGTTATGGATAAGGTCACATTAAATGATAATGGTGCACCTTATCCCCTGCAAAAACTAAGAATTAAAAATAAAAAATAGTTAAAAGGTAATAGTTTATTACATTAATTATACCACATCTAATCCCTATCATTCCTCCCCATCATAGAAGCATTGGACTCCAATGTGCTCAAAAGGAAAGAAATTTGTTGAGAATCCTAGAGGCTGTGGGGATGCTCCATAGTGAGGCTCCATGTAGATGTAATGTGGACTACCAATATGAAGAGGATGAGTGTGTATGAATGGTATTTTATGATATACCACCGAACGTTGAAATTTCTACAATGTGAAAGAGGTAATATGTGGAGTGGTGTGAACCAAATGAATAACTAGAGGAGGAAATGCAACTAGAGTAGGAGCAAGATAAATAAGAAGAGATTTGTGTGCAATAGGAACAACTTATCGTATGACTAGAACAACTATTGGTGCAACAGGAACAACTGTTGGTACAATAGGAACAACTGTTGGTACAATAGGAACAACTAGTATAATTGAAACAATTACAGGTACAACATGAACAAATATAGGTACAATAGGAATAGGAACATGATGAATGTGAGGTGAAGTAGAAATATGTGGTCTTGGCTAGACGTCCTACTACTGTGGTGTGCTAAAAATTAAAGCAATGGGTCATGCATGATGTAAATTAGTGTAAGCCTAATGTGTAGTGGGTGAAACACTCTAGACAAGACATATTTTATTTTCATATTGCAAAGTATAATTATTATTATAGGCATCATAAGTGGCACGCTTGTCATACTGATATGGCTTACCCAATAATAACCCATAATAATCCATGGGTGTCACATCACAAGTGACCCTATATTTGAACTTAGAGCCAAAATCAAATGCAAGTGTGCACGTGTGTGTGATCTTGGAAGTGTTTCTACTATATTTCCACACAAGAGAGTATGGGTGAGTATGATATGCTATGGGAAGTTTAATATTATAAACAATGGATTGTGCAATAAAATTCTTATGTGAGCCATTTTCAATGATACAATCTACAACACAATTATTCAGTGAATGTGCATGCATGACGAACAGATTATCATGATCATGTGCGGTGGCATTGTGATGCATCAATGTTACATCATTTAATTATTCCCTTAATTTATCATAAATTATAGAATCAAGCATTATATATTTTATTCATAATGTGGAAAATATATAGTACAATGTGGTAATTCATTTCATGCAGTTGCAACGAAAGGAACCACCTTTGTAACTATAATATGCCCTAACTACAATATGCACTAAGTGAAGTGCTTGTGAGAAAATGCACTTACTATAGTCATGTAAAATAATGTAATAAACTATAAATAAACTATATTCTATAGTCTATGCTAACATCTCCCTCTTATTACATTATTTTGAGATTCAAATACTGTTGCAAAATAATTCAAATTTTACACG
This sequence comes from Wollemia nobilis, assembly GCA_028583015.1. NCBI lineage: Eukaryota > Viridiplantae > Streptophyta > Pinopsida > Araucariales > Araucariaceae > Wollemia > Wollemia nobilis. The sequence continues at coordinate 16,645,430 of JAQPPZ010002587.1, read as the reverse complement.
TGCAAGTGCCTTAGTTAAAATATCTGCAACCTGTTCATCAATGGGGATATATTGGATCCTTATGCTATGCTTTGGAATTGCATATTGAATGAAATTATATTGAGTGTCAATGTGTTTGGTATGTTCATGAAATATTGGATTCTTGACAAGCTTAAAAACACCTTGATTATCGCAAAACAAGTGAATTGGAAGATTCTTTGGAAGACCTATACTTGAAAGAATATGACTCAACCATATCACCTCACAGAATGCTCGATGTGTTGCATGATAGTCTGCATCTGTAGAAGATAAAGCAACCACCTGTTACTTCTTATGGTGCCAAGAGATAGGTCCAAATCCAAGATGGAAAATATATACAAAATTTGATTTTTGATCATCAATGGATTCGGTATAGTCTAATTTCATGTATCCTTGTAAGAAAAAATTATCATTCTTCTTGTACTCCATTCCATATTCTATACTGCCATGGATATAATTAAGAAACCATTTTGCTACTTTCCAATGACTCACCTTAGGCTCCTGCATGAACCTTGAAAGATAACCTACATCAAAACTGATATCTGGCCTGGTGTTGGTTATATATATGAGACTCCCAATCATTTGGTGATAGAGAGTACCATCTACCTATGGTGAAGTATCATATTGTAATAACTAAAGAACTGGTTCCATTGGAGTTGCATTTGGATTACAATCAGTCATGCGATATTTCTAAATCAATGTCTTGGTATACTTCTTTTGTGTCACTCTCATATGATTCTTTTTATGAGATACTTCTAAACCAAAATAATAGTGAAGAAGTCCTAGATATTTCATCAAAAATTATTGTTTCAAGTCATCTTTCACTGCATCTATCATTTTATCTAAACTACCAGTTATGATCTAATCATCCACATAGAGTACTAGAATCACTTTGTCAGAACCATTGTTATTGATATAGATATTAGCATCTGAAAGACTTCTTTTGAATCCATGATGTAATAGGTGACTATCCATTTTGATGTACCAAGCTTGTGGATATTGTTTTAACCCATACAATAATTTAACCAACTTGTAAATTTTATGCTCTTGTTCTTCAACCACAAATCATTCTAGTTTGGTCATATACATTTATTCTTGCAAGTCACCATTTAAGAAGGAAATTTTGACATCCATATGATGTAACTTCCAACCAAAATAAATTGACATGGCACAAAGTACTTGAATGGTAGTCATTCTTGTTATGGGTGCAAAAGTCTCTTTATAATAAATTCCTTATTTCTGAGCATATCCCTTTGCAACAATATGGGCCTTATGATTATAAATAGTTCCATATACCTTATACTTCACTTTGAACACCCATTTGCAGCCAATGGGATTCTTTATAGAATGCATATCACCTAGCTTCCATGTGTTATTTTTTATGAGAGATGTATGTTTAGCATCCATAACAACCTGCCACTGAGGCTCACTAAGTACATAAATACCTCTAATTTCAATTGTTAAATAAAACCCACATCTTCTATGAGTAATCATCAATAAAAAAATTAAAATACCTCTTTCCACTATAAATGTTTGGCATAGGACTGTACAGACCAATGTGTACCAACTCCAAAGGTTTCTTAGCTCATGAAAAGCTCACCTCAAATGGTATTTTATGTTGCTTCCCTACTAAGAAATCTGAGAAAACTGGAAAAGTGGATGAAATATTGGGAAGATCTTTCACCATATCATATTTAATCAACTCGAGAAAAATCAGATGCCCATGTCTCTTGTGCCAAAGAGAAGTGGCATCCTTTGTATTTGCTACCATGTCAACATGAGATGTAAAAATGGAATCTAATATAAACAAGCCATAATTGTATGAACCTATTGCTACATGCTTTCCATTTTTGGTGATAAAGCATATCTTCCTACCATCCTCAACTTTGAAATCAATAGCCATATTTTTATCCAATATCTGAGGTACTGACAACAAATTATTTTCCAATCTAGGAATATAGAGAACTTTCTCAATCTGACAATGTCCATCTGGAAGAGTGATTGAAACATATCCTTCACCTTGGACTTGGTAGGACTTATCATCAGTAATTATCACTGGTTTCCCTTCGTTTACCTCGAAATTCTCAAACCATGATCTATTACGATTCATGTGTTTATTGGCATCGAAATCAATATACAACACAAGATCCTTCTACTGAGAAGATGTGTGGGTCATGAGCACTTTGTATACTCTCTTAGAGTTTGAGTCTTATTCCTCATAATAAATATGTTCCTTGGGTTGTTTATGCTTTTTCTATTGTTTGTATTTCCCCTTTACCTTTTTCTTGTGATCTTAGTCATTGGATTGTTTATTCTTTAACCAACACCTTTTGGTATCATGGTTATCCATATCACATATTTTGCAATACTTCTCCTTCAATTGAGTTTTTTTTTTCCTTTTCCTTTGGATGAATATCCTCCCTTATAAAATTTACCTTGCTTCTTTCCCCCTTGTTGCGAGTAAAGTGCATTATATGTAACTTCATATTTTTTAAGCTAATTTGCCTCCTCAATTTGAAGCAAATTTACCAACTCCACAAAAGTAACTTGTCTACCACACACTTGAAGAGATGTGATAAACATCTTGTAGGATTATGGAAAATCTCCAAAATTACTGAAGTCACAAGAGTATTTGCCACTGCTTCTCCCAGAGCATTCAATTTGATTTTCAATTTTACCATTCTACATAGGAATAGTTCAACTGATTCACTAGATTTCATACTGAGTGTATGAAGTTGATATTGAAGGTGAAGAATAGTGGATTGATTCTTCCCTTCATAGATGGTGATTAAAGCATCCCAAGCTTGCTTACCAGTTGTAGCATCACAAATATGAGGTTGTACCTAATTTGTTGTAGCAAGCAGAATAAACATGAGATACCTTCTATCCTTATCAAATGCTTCTTGATCTGGCCCTAGTGAAGTAGGATGTTTTTTAGTTCTAGTCACTACATCCAAAAAATATTCAACTTGAAGAATAAATATCAACTTTATTTTCCATGGTGTAAAATTAGAACCTTTGAACAACTGTGAATTTGAAAAATATTTGTGAATATTTGCCATTGCGAAGGTTCCATATATCACCAAATGGTCCCCCTTTTGATATAATTTAAAGAGTACGTAAAATGGAATTTACTAAAATTGATGGTACCTACCTCAAACCCTTTTGAAAAAAGGATAATAAGTTGGAGGAGTTTAAGCCAAACAATCATAATGAATTAGGGTATAAAATGGAGTGAATATCAAAATTGGATTTTCTTATTTCTCCTCGATGATTTATAGAGAATAATAGCTTAGATGTCATTGTTGCAGCTATGTTAGGTGTTAGATACAATAGCCCAAATCATGACAACATTACCTATAAGTGTGGTCCAGAGGTACCATTTATACCAAACACTATGGTGAAATAAATTACACAAATAGGTGTAAAATTTAGGGTCTTTTCTTTTCTTGATTTTTAATGTTAACTTATGATTGAAATGTAAAAAATAGGAAAATATATGCAAAAACAATCACAAGTGCCCACAAATTTTAACTTATGTGTCTATTTCCACAAAAAATGCATCTATTACAATGCTAGTTTTATTTTCAAGATATCGGTTTCCATTTAAAATGCATCTTTGTTACAATGATTTTTGCAAAATATTTGAGGTTTTGGTTTGCACAAAAATAATATCCATATCCACAATTTTTCCCCATTTTGTATTATAATTTTGCAAGAGAAAAAATGCTTTTATCTCCCCTTTTGGTTTGCAAAATAAACAACAGTGAAAAATGTTTATGTACCCTTTCAAATTTCAAAAGAAAACTAAGTGTGAATTTATTGTCTTATCCCTCCATGAAAAAATACACTAAGGTTCTTGTTCTTGGTGGTAGTTGCAAAACAAATGGTTCTTTCTTACTATCTTGGTGGGCAAAAACCAAATGTGTTCTTTATAAAAATATTTTGTTTTTATTGAAAAGAACCTTTCAAATTTCAAAAACTAAGTGCAAATTTTAACTTGGTTGTCTTATCTCTCCAAAAAAAATGAAATGCACTAGTTTTTAAAATATAATGTTGTTTTATTTTCCTATCTTGCAAGAGTAGGTTATAATTGCAAATAAAAGTAAATTTGTTAAACTAAGGTATAAAAAATGCCTTATGGAATGCACCTCATGTGATTTGAAACTGCACTGGCCATATTGCACCTTTGTGTAAGTCTCCCAACTAACTCAAATAGTAGGCATATGGGATCTAAAAGGCACAGAGTGCCTTTTATCTATGCCACTAACAAAATATTTAAAAAATAAATTGTTGGCCATCATGGTCCTCTCGTCTTCAAGTGTCTGAGAAAACCTTTAGTGGCCATTGCAATGAAGATGATCTAATAACAAAAACTTCTAGTACCAAATGATCATGATCTAGGTTTCTCTCCCACATGCCACACAAACACGAGTTTGGCTTCTCTCCCACCAGGAATTCCAATAAGGAAACATCAATTTTTTTGCAATCTATCAGAGGTGGGAACTGCAACATGCCTTGTTCGTCATAAATCGTTGTTTGAAACAACACAAATTTCTCCTTATTGTACAGTTTGACACGATTGGTAGGGGAACAATGCAATCATGTTTTTCATAGGATCTGTATTCTAACAGAAGAACATTAGGTATTTCATATGATAGTCAAATGGTCATTTCTACTTTATCTACAACTACGATCTTTGGAGTGTTACCTCCCTATTGCAGGCTTTGCAAATTATGGAGTGGATTAAAACCACTTTACCCACAACCTTAATCACCTTGCCCAAAAATAATTTATTTTGATACCAAATTAGAGAATCAAGCATTAGATAATTTATTGATAATGTGTAAAATATAGTACAATGTGGTAATTTGTTTCATGTAATTACAATAGAAGAAACCACCTTTGTAACTATAATATGCCCTAACTACAGTATGCACTAAGTGAAGCGCGTGTTATAAAATATGCTTAGTATAGTAATGTAAAATAATATAATAAAATATAGTCTATAGCCTATGCTAACAAATTCCTCATAAATCTCTACCTTGCCAGTAGCCTTGATGGGGTTATCACATGTTCCCTCATCAGATTTTACATATAAATTTTTCTTGTTAGAATTTTGTAATTTGGGACATGTAAAGTTTTCATGCCTTGGGTTATTACAGTATCAATATAATTGTTGATAAATAGAAGAAGAATAATGAAATTTTTTCTTATAAGCAAGGGAGTTATTATAAGTGGTATTAGAAGAAGAAGGGGAGAAAGAATATGAGTGTCTTGGTGCTTGTTGTTGTTGATGAGACTCATTTGGAGAATCACCAAATGAGTAGCGAGGTACTCAACATTGTGCAATGAATGTATCCTCCACAATATAAGCATGGTTGAACACATCGTCAAGTGTAGTGCATGGAGTATATTTCAAAATATGAAATAAGTGTGCAAGAAGCCCACTTTTAAACTTTAGAATCATGGAATCTATAGGATCAACAATGCACAATAAAATGCGCAATCGGTTGAATTGATACACATAATCCTAAACTGACTAATTCTATCCCTGTTGAATATGAAGCTAATGAATTTGTAAATCAAGATCATAATGGGATGGATAAAATATGGCCTTCAAAACTTTGACCAAGTTATCCCAAGTGAGAATGTGACGTTCAATTACAAGGATCTTAGCCATACCAGAAAGTTTCATCTTGGCAAAGGGAACCTTGTCATCTTTCGTAATTTGAATATAGTCAAACTAGGTCTCCATATCAAGTATCCAAGTATTGAGAACTTTAGGATATCGGGAGCCATTGTAAATAGGAACTTCACATTTTACATGGGAAGGAGAGGATGCTAAGAACTAAAGTTTGATATCCTTAATGGTATCAGCAAAAGAATTAATATGGGTGGTGACTTCAACCAATTTTTTTGCTAAGGCCATGTTGGTGGCCATATGTTTGGTGTGAGCCAGGAAGAAAAACCAAAAAATGAAGAAAGGTGATCATGAGGCAAAAATGCAGGCCTAAAAGAGAAAAGAATATTTTGGACACAATTTGAGATATGAAATAGGGGAAAAGGGAAAAGTACCATGGTGGATGGGTAGATATCGAAATAAGCTTTCCAACCAGTATATGCAAGGGTATACTCGAGCAAATGATGGTCTTGTAAAAGCAAAAATTGTAGGTCTCCTAGAATGATAATATGAAAAATAGTTTGATTTAGTTCCAACTAATGAATGCCAATGGTTAGTTGTGCAGACTTCCCAATGATAAGTTTACAATGGTCAAACGATAGTAAGGATGTGTAATTCCAATGGCTAGCATTTAATTATGGTCAATGGTTTAATAATAGCATTTAATTTCTAATAATAGCATTAACAAATAGGAACTTCCAATGGCAACTGTGTCTCACATTAACGAATAACAACTCCAATGGGTAATTTTTAATTACCAACAACAAGAAAGAGTGATGTCATACAATGGTTGGGAAATTTTTAATTACCAAAAGTAAGAAAGAGTGACGTCAACCAATGGTGATTCCAATGGTTAGGCAAGAGTGACATCAAGCATGGAAGTGTAGGGCGATAGTTGATAGGGCATAAGTTGACCATGGGAGCTCACGAACATGGTGGATTGGGAGGGTGGGATATGTATCGAACGTAAGGACCATCGTAGATAATGAGACACACATGAAAGTGATGGATGCAAAAGAGTGGAATGATAGTCCCTAATTAGCGCATGAGGGTTGGATGGACGTGGAAATGGTGCAGGTGGGAGGCTAGAGGTAGGTGGACAAAGTGCACAAGGAATGATATAGGGAACCTTGGATGACATGATGTAGGTAAACGATAAATTAGTCAGTGGGACACAGACGGGTGGCTAAGGAGCTAAGTGGGTATATCCAATGTTGAAGCACTAGGTATTTATTTATATGCGTGATAGGGAATTTAAAATGGTAAACAACAACCACACATAAAATATGGGATAAATCCACTATATTTTTGTAGAAACTAATCTACGAAACAATGTTAGAAAACCAAATCGAGCATCAAATAATTGGAAACATGGTGAAAAAATAATCATTGACCAAAAAAGAAATTAGAACCTTAGGATTTATTTAATTTTTTCACACTGTATTATTTTTGTTCATCATGAAACAAAGATTGGCACCAAAAGTTGTGGAACATTGTAGCCGAGCTATAAACACAAGGAAAGTTGCTAAAAATATTTGGAATCATAGTGAAAAGGATGGTAATGGGCTTTAGATCATTGTCTAGTGCACAGATTGCTATGTTCATCAAGAAATCACTATAAAAGAATACGATCATTGATTTGGCCATCAAAAATAGAGAATGTTGGGTTGGAAAAAATAGATAAACCACGAAATATGAAGAAGTGACACTCAAAAATCATGATCCACAAACCTACCATTGTAAAAATGCTAGAAATGACAATTGGATACTAACATGAGGGTGCGAGAAACACGTGAATGCAACAATTTTGAACCCAATCAACAAGCAAAATAAATAGGAAAGTGAGATGGTATGACGATGGCTAGTGGAATAGCACAAAGTGGTCATATGAGTGTAAATATCACCAATGGATGTGTTGGACACAACAATAAAGTACATTGGGTGGCAGAAATCGGTTGTAATATCAAATCAACCTATTTTGGGTAGATGAACACTAAATTTGAATGAATTGAATTTGTATGGGGTGTAGGATCAATGCAGCAAAATGTTGTAGCACTGTAAAATGGAGATATCACCAAAAAAATACAATGAAAAGGTAAAATTTATGCCCGAAGTAGCAAATCGACCCGTGGTTGGGCAAAAAAATGTCGGGTTGGGGTAGAGAAATGGTGATCTGGCAGTTGTAGGGAATAGGTTATTTTTAATAAATATTTCCCAAGCTGAAGGATGATGCATGTGATAAATTTTTGAGTCACCCAGAATAGAAAAAAATGGCAAAAAATGTAGATGTTGCCAAATGGTTAAGGGTACAAACATCGTAGATCAAAAATATGCTCGTAAAAAATGGATTAATGCCCAAAAGGCATGTCGTAAATGAGCACCTCAAAATCATGAACAAGGAACGTTAAAGTGCACCATATCATGACGAAATGAGTATGGAAGAAAATGGAGTTCTAAAATTATCCAAAAATGTGAGGCCGGAGCAACACAAAATTGCATACAAATTCAACAACAATCAGTAAAGCTTGCAAATACAAATTATTTTTAATAAAAGTAAATGACTCCATAGATCAGACCTACAGAGGTGTTGTCATTCCTTATTTAAACTAATATTGGCCTAGATGAAGAGGATACTAGCCTTTATCCATAACTTGCTCTGATACCAATAATGAGGAATATGTTTACAATAGACACAAATATCAAAAGATAATCCAAAACTGATTTGTAATTAATAAACAAAATCTATAAATAGGTATTACAAACACATGTTATGGATAAAGTTGCATTAAATGATAATGGTGCACCTTATCCATTACAAAAACTAAGAATTAAAAATAAACAACAATTAAAAGGTAACAGTTTATTAAATTAAATTTTACCACACCTAATCCCTATCAAAGCCACCTCACATTCACCACATTTGAGATTAGATTTCACGGGATCAAAAATGACCCAATGGGAAAAACATAGTTTTGAATTCTATTATAAGAATTCAATTTAAACTCATTAAACATACCAATAACAACAATAAGCATCTATCTATCTATCTATCTATCTATCTATATATATATAAAGTTCAAGCAACAACTTAATAATAATTCCAATCATCTTTGAAACACATTATCAACTTTTTCCCTATGAAAATAGGGTTGAAAAGCACTACTATTTCTGCAACAACCAGCTTAGTACTAAGCAAGGAAGTTGAATATTTTTTTGTTATTACCTTCAATTATGATGTTCTAAGTTATGTAATATGTTCTAACTTTTTTAGCAACTTCACTAAGAAGTATATCTCTCGTTGGAACAAGCAATCTGGTAAATTCAATCACGAGAAACTAATTTATAAAACTATGCCAGCAAAAGGGCGAATGAGAATAGTGTCCAATGAGAAATAAAAGAAAAATAAGCTCATAAAAACCCCAAAACCAATTTTTACATCAACCGTCCAAAGAAAAACAAAAATAATGGAAAAAGAGAAAACACAGCCATAGTGAAACATCATTTTCCCACTAGACACATCTAAGAAAAAACATAGATACAAATTAAACCAAGAATAATATATTAGCATTACATGACGTCTAACCAACAAGGCAAACGAGAGAAACATAAGAAAGGAATGTATAAAAAATATTTTTAGCAACAATATATTTAGACAAGGATATGGTGAAGAGAGATACAAACTAATGAACTCAACAATTCACCTTTAAAAAATTTCCAACAAGGAGCGAGTAGAATAAAATATAAAAATAGTCACCTCGATTAATTTTAAAATGGTTACTCCAAATAAAGACTATCTAAAACATCACCCAACCACAAATGCACAACATGGATTACATAATATTATGAATGGAAAAAATAAATAATTGATTATAAGGATATTCGTGATAAGGTGAAGAAAAAAAATCATACATACATTCTAAATGTATATAAATAGTAATTTAAAGTATATTTTCAGGTAGATTATAGATTAAGGTGATGTAAGATTAATTCAAGAACAATACTACATCTCTTCCTATTTTTCCATTCAGGATTATTTATTATATTTGTAACCAGCTCCACATAGTCCAAGAAAAACTGACCTATCTCACCAAAACCTCATTCTCTCCTAGCCTAGTCACTTCTTCAACCGCCCCCAATATTTTTTACCTATCGATCCCTTCTCTCCCAATTCAATTTCCTTTTCAAACAAGTTTTTAAGAGAGGATATCTTGATAAATGCATATGCATGTTGAAGGTCAACTTTTCTTTTCTTTCTAGGTGACCTTCTTTGTATTTTTGGTATGGTTGTTCTATCTAAGTAGGTTATTTCATAATTTATGTAATAAAACTCTACTTTTAATTTATTTTAAAATAAAATTTGTTTGAGTATTTATTATTATTTTATTATATATATAATGTTTATTAATTCATAGATAAAAAGTTTTTAATAACATAAAACCAAAGCAATTCTTATATAGATAAAGACATTGAACATCATTTTTATATGAATGCATCTATTTGAAGCTATTGTTTTTCTCCTTGGTCCATTGGTGAATGTTTCACTATGAGGGGTATGTTTGCTCTTGGGCTACTAGTAAATATTTCATCACCATAATTTCTCATTTTTATCTTTCGAGGATCTATACTTGCAACACAAAAAATAATCAGTAGTACCATATCTAAAGTATTAGAGCATCAAATAACAATTTGATCAAAATAATTTATAATAGCAAAAAAATATCTATTTTGGGAAGGCTTGTGACATCCTCCCCCCTAATTTAAATAGAGTCCCTTGTGTTTTTAATATATAAAATTATTCAAATAGATATGCAAATTATTATTTCATAATATTTACATCTTCTCATGTAGCATTTTTTTTCTAAATATTGCCCCCATTGGACCCTCCATTGTTCCCAATTTCTTTTCCTTAACCTTTTAATTCAAAAAGCTAATATATAATTTGGACAAACATCAATTGCTAGAGGACATGCCATTTGTAAATTCAACATATTTCAAATATGATATGGATCAACAACATATTTCCTAAGCAAGGATATGTAGAAGTGTCATGGATTTTTGACAAACTCGGTGGCAAGGCAAGTATATATGCCATAAGACTAATTTTACCTATAATTTTGTAGGAGTCAAAAATATGGGGTCCATATTGGTGGATTTAATGGATCTTGTATGAGGTTTCACCCTTAATAAGAAGTTGTCTCCCATAGAGAATTCCCTTGGTGATATTTTTAAGTCTACATAACTCTTTTGTTGATCAATGGCTTCATTAAGCCTTTGAAAAATCATCTTCAAATGTTCCTTCATCTCCTTTATAGTGTTTGGTATTATCACTACCTGAATTTTTGAATTGTCCCAAGATAGAGGAATTATGCATTGTATCCCATATAGGGCATCAAATGGAGCCATTCCCAAAGAAGCATGATGACTATTATTGTAAGCAAATTATACCAACTAGAGATAATTCTCCAATTTGATATTATGGTCCATACAATACATGCATACCATGTCCTCAAGGACCTGATTAATTTTTTTAGTTTTTCCATCTCTGAATGATATACACAACTAATATTCAATTTTGTATGTAGAGACTAATGAAAAGCTTACTAAAATTTAGATGTCAATCTAGAATCTCTGTCTAAAAAAATACTTTCCCATGAAGCTGAACTATATTTCTAGAAAATTAATTAGCAATGGCATGTGCATCATCTTTAATGTTACCAGGTATAAAGTGTGCTACTTTAGTTAATTTGTCTACTATCACAAGTATTACATCATGTTGAAGCCTAGTTTTAGGTAGACCAACAATAAAATCCATGGAAATGACTACCATTTTTATGTCAAAATTTTACGAGGATAACGTTTCTCAGTTGGATGTAAATATTCAACTTTTGATTTTTGAAATTATAGACACCTTACCAAAAAATTGTTGATATCTTGTTTCATACCTAGCTAATAATTATTTTTTCATATTTTCTTGCATTTTCACCCCTCATGGGTGTGTAGAATAAGGAGTTCAATGGGTTTCTTGTAAAAGAATATTTATTAACCCAAATATTTTTGGAATAACTAGCATGTCCCTAAAGAATAATAAGTTTTTATTAATAACAAAATCCTTGTCCTTGTCGGGTTGTGACTCATCCCAAGCATGATATTTGGTACAATAACCATCCCTTTGTTGATGTTCTCTAACCTTGTCAATCAAGTCTATATGACATCTGGACATCACAACTATGTGCCTTCTTTTATTCAAGGTATCTACGATCTTATTTTCCTTACCCTTAATGTATTCAATTTCAAAATCATATTCAAAAAGGAATTCCATCCACTATCTTTGTATTGCATTTATTAGGGGTTGGATGAAGATATACTTTAGACTTTAATGGTCTATTTTTAATTCAAAAGGATTTCCATGCAAATAATACCTCCAAATTTTGAGTGCATGGACAACTACAAAATCCAAGTCATGAGTAGCATATTTTAGCTCATGATTCTTGAGCTTCCTAAATTCGTAAGCTATAATTGCCTCATTTTGGGATAATATTTCTTCCAAACCTTCAAAACAATCATCAATGCAAACCATAAATTCTTTCAATGGATAGGGTATTTTGAGGACTAGGGCAGTCGTTAGCCTTTATTTTAAAAAATAAAAAGCTTTCTCACACTTATCTATTGTGGGAATAAAACCAAATTTTTATTCATCATAAAAAATTAGCAAACGCTTTACATAAATATATAGGGAATGTGACGGGAAGTTGGAGGAATAAGGGGAAGAAAATATAGGAGGGATAAGGGAAAAAATGAAGGGATAAGTAGCAGGAATATAGGAGGGAGAAGAGGAGGAAGAAGTGGAGAAATAAGGGGAGATAAAAAGGATAAATAATTGCCAACACAAAACATGCCGACAAAACAAAGCTCATTCACATTACAGTATGAGAATAAGTTTTTTCTTGGCCACTTAGGATGAAGTGGCATTCACACTTGCAACATTCTCCCCCTTAAAGTTGAGAGAACTGACTAGACAGTCTCTCAGATTTATAAATTGAGCTTTAGTCAGCACCTTGGTGAAGAAGTCAGCAACGTTCTCCAAAATGTGGCAATAGTGAAGCTCAACAATATCAGTTTCCACCATATCTCGGATGAAGTGGTACTTCATATCAAAATGCTTGGATCTACTATGGTGGATAGTATTGTATGCCAACTGAATGGCACTGATGTTGTCACAGAATATTTGAGTTGGACCACTTTGCTACTCTCCAATCTCTTCTAATACCTTTCGGAGCCATAGATCTTGAGTACTAGCATGAGTCACCGCTATATACTCAGCTTCTATTGAAGATAGTGCTACTATTGTTTGCTTCTTGGAACTCCAAGTTATTAGGCCTGAACCAAGACTAAAACAGTTACTTGATGTGGATTTTCTATCATCAATATTGCTGCCCCAATAACTATCACTAAAGCCTTCAAGCTTGATAGTATCACTTTTGTAGTACTGGATTCCAAAATCCAATGTACCCTTCACATATATCAAAATCCTTTTAGCTGCCTGCAAATGCATCTCAGATGGATTAGACATAAATCTAGAAAAAAGAGATACAACATACTAAATGTCTAGTCTGGTGTTGGCGAGAAACATCAAACTCCCAATAATGCTTCTAAAAGTGGTCACATCAACTTTCGGTGCTCCATCATTCTTTCTTAATTGGATCCCATGTCCAATTGGAGTTGCAACTGCTTTGCATTGCTCCATAGCAAACTTATGAATCATATCTCGAGCATACTTAAGTTGACATATGAAGATCCTTGAATCTGTCTGATGTACTTCCATTCCAAGAAAGTATTTCATCAAGCCAAGATCCTTCATCTCAAATTCCTGCATCATGGAGTGCTTGAACTCCATGTTAAATTTTTTATTACTACCCATAAAAATGAGATCATCCACATACAAACAAACTATGAGGATGTCATTTCCTTGATTCAAGTAGTAGAGCGTGGGTTCATTTTTGCTTCTGATGAACCCATAATCTTTAAAGTACCCATCAATGCATGAGTACCAAGCTATCGGTGCCTGCTTGAGGCCATAAAGATCCTTCTTTAGTTTGTAAACAAGATGTTCCTTGTCTTTCTCTTCAAATCCCCGTGGTTTCTCAACATACACTTATTATTTCAAGTAACCATTTAGAAATGCACTCTTTACATCCATGTGTTGGACTGTCCATCCCTTGTGTGCATCTAAGGCAAGAACTGTTCTGATAGTCTCCTATCCGCTCACGAGGAGCAAAAGTCTCTTCATAATCAATTCCATATTTCTGAGTAAATCCCTTTGCAACTAATCTCGCCTTGTGCCTCTCAATGCTACCATTAGCATTGAACTTGGTCTTGTAGACCCACTTACATCCAACACATTTCTTTCCTTTAGGAAGCTTCACCAGCTCCCAAGTGTCGTTGTTTTTTATAGAGGTGATCTCCTCTTTCATGGCATCTTGCAAAATATTTTGAGTACAAGCCTTCTCATAACTAGAAGGTTCAAGCTGTGTATTAGTTAACAAAGCATAGTTAACTAAATCTCCCCTAGGTTCCTTCTGGGAAACATCATCACCATACAAGTGCATATTTTCTAATATTTGTAGAACAAAATTCATTTCACTAGATTGACTCCTAGTATATCTTTTTGAAAAATTCTTATCCAACATCTGATATGATGGATGATTTTATAGAGTTCTCTTACCTCTGGATGGAGAATCAATGTCCATTGGTGAGGAACTTACTGATCTCCGTGGACAAGGACTTGGTGAAGAAGTTGAATTAGAATATGAACCTGGATCTCTGGGAGGAGACTGCTTACTTTTTTGTGGTGTCTGCTATTGCACCTGCTGAGAACCTACATCACTAGATTCATCATCATTGAAAATTTGAGGCTTACCCCATTCTCCCCCTTCATCAAAAATCACATCCCTGGAAAGCACAAACTTTCTTGTCCCGGGATTGTAGATTCTGTAAGCTTTTGTATTCTCACAATATCCTACAAAGATGCATGCCTGAATCTTTGGATCGAGCTTATTTCTAAGCTCATCAGGTATGTGAGAATATACCAACGATCCAAACACTCTAAAATACTTAACATTTGGCTTTTTACCATACCAAGCTTGGTAAGGTGTCTGTCCTTCCAAACTTGTAGTAGGACTTCTGTTCAAGATATGTACGCTGGTCTTGGCTGCATCTACCCAATATGAATTAGTCAAATGCTTTGTCTAAAGCATAGACCATGCCATCTCCATAATAGTGTGATTCTTCCTCTCTGCGACACCATTCTCTGTGGAGAGTAGGCAGCTGTGAACTGCCTCTTAATGCCATTTTGCTTACAAAAATTCAAGAACTCATTAGAGGAATATTATCCTCCTCTATCTGATCTAGGACATTTTACAAAATATCTACTCTCACTTTCAACTCTTGTTTTGAAATCAACAAAGCATTCAAATGCTTCATCCTTATATTTCAAAAAATATATCCAACACATTCTAGTAAAATCATCAATGAAGAGTAGGAAGTAAGAGTTGTTACCAAGACTCTTGGTTTGCATCGGACCACAGATGTCTGTATGCACTAGTTGGAGTGGATAGCTGGCCTGCCATGCTTTTCCATGAGGAAATTTTGATCTGGCATGCTTCCCAAGAGCACACCCTTCACAAAATTCCTTACTATCCTAAAATTTAGGAATTCTGGTTATCATCGCTTGTGAAGTTAGCATTTTCAAACTAGCTGAATTCAAATGACCATATCTCAAGTGCCATAGGACACTTGGATTGGAAATAACAACATTTTCTAACTTATCTCCCCCTGGATGGCCAAACTTTAAAGGAAACAATCTATTCTTTGACATTGGCACTTGTGTAATGATTCTATTACTATTATTTTTATCAAAAATAGTGCATTTACCCTCATCAAAAAGCAACTTGTAGTTATTTTATAACATTTGACCAACACTTAAAAGATTGTGTTGAATATGGGGTGTGTAATAGATATCACTTACATGTTTGATGCCTTCTTTAGTTGGAACTACCATTGCTCCAATGCCTTCAACTGCCAATGATTTATCATCTCCCAATTTTATGCTGGATTTGTAGGAGGAGTTTAGAGTAGCAAAGAGCCCTTCTTTGCCACTCATATGGTTTGAACACCCAGTGTCCAAGATTCGTGTATCATTCATGTTCTGATCTGCCTAACCATAAGAGAGAGAGATTTGTGGCCTCTTCCTCTTCTCCAAAATTTCCAAACTAACTGCTCTGGCTGCTACTAGTTCCTTGTGAAGTCTTTGTCCAACAGTCACTAGAATAATGGACAAGTTTGCCATAGTTGTAGCAAGATTGTTTTGACTTATCTCCTCCTTTTCATCTGTCTGATTATTTTCCTCTATTTTGCTGTCCTCCTCTATTTTGTTGTTCACCTCTGTTTGAGAATCCTCCTCTGTTAGGAGTTCCACCTCTCTGATTATTTTTTCCTCTACCTCTATTCTGTCCTCTACCACGGCCTCTACCTCTGCCTTCTTGTGAAGTAAAGGCTTTATCATCTCCTCCATAACTTGTGGAAGGAGTTTGTTGTAATCTCTCTTCATGTGAGAGAAGTGAGCCAATTAGGGATTCAAAAGACAGAGAAGTTAGGTCTTTGGATTCTTCTATAATTATGGAAACTGAATTGCACTTAGGGAGAAGTGTCCTCAACACTTTCTTCACTATAACTTTAGGCTTTACATCTTCTCCTAAAGTGACCATCTTATCTACTACGACTTTCACACGCACGCAGTAATCACCAACCTTTTCACTCTCTTGCTTGTTTCAAGGTTTGTAGTTTAACTTGTTTGACTTGGTCACTACCCCTATAACTTTCTTTTAAAGCATTCTAAGCAGATTCAACAGTTATAAAAGAAGCTATTCTAGGGAAAATACTTCTATCAAGGGCGGCTTGGATATGATAAAGGGCGGAAGAATTATTCTTCTGTGCTTCCTTTCTAGCCCTTTTATCAGCAACACTCAAAGCTACCCATTCAGTAGTAGTAGGTTCAGTATATCCCTCTTCAATCACATCCCAAAGACCTTTGCCTATCAAAAGAGTTTTCATTTTAATTGACCAATACTCGTAATCACCACCATTGAACTTAGGGATTGGTAGACTAGTATTGGAAGCCATTTTAGAAAGCAAAATTTATTGCAACTTCAAAAAAGTAGTACAAAGAAGTACAAAATAGATCACTAATTTACTGATTTAAATCAAATCTAGCTTTCTTAATATGCTCACTGATTTGGCATTCTTCTCGAGGATCACCCAATATTGGAAAGTTGAAATTGTCTGCTTCGTCGTCACTAATTATAATGACTTCAGGTGCTGCTGCTAGTTCATAATTTCGTTTGAGAACATTTCATTCTTCAATTGTAGGTTTCACATCCACTGGTTCTTCTCCCTCCTCTTCTTCTTCTTCTTCTTCTTCTTCTTCTTCATCTAGTTCTAAATTAGGAGAGTGAGGTGTATAGCTCTCACTCAATTCTATTTCGGGCACTGCAGGTGTATAACTGTCATTGGATTATTCCTCAGGTATGATTGCAACTAAATCGGACTCCTCCACTCGTTGTCCAAATATGTTGTCTTTTGATTCAGCTTCGTATCCTGAATTCGAATTCCTTTGGTGGGCTATGACCGCATTTTCTAATTGATTGAAAATTGTATGCAAACCATATCTCCAATTTTTTTGTCAAACCATTCAGCGTTCTCTCTTCATAAAAGAGAACAAAGGGCATGATAGCATCCGGTTGATCTGATCATCTACTCATCAATGCAAAAAACAACTTCATTAGAGCCTCTAAGGTTAAAATTTTCACCTTTTTATAGCCACTGAGGCTATTACAAAACAAATATTTAACCTTGGAAGTGCTAAATAGGTGCTCCGAAAGGCTTTCCGACACTTTTATGCTCCCTCTTTTACAAAGATTGCCCTTTTAAAGTTTTCAAAAAAAACAAGCTTTTCAAGCCCTTGGGCGATTTACAATTTGGCACAAACTTTCTCTTATAAGAGTTTACAATAAATTTTATAAAGCTTTTCCTAATTTTTAATTCAATAATAAAATATGCCTTTTTAAATTATATAATTTTTTTTTTTTTTTTAAATAATTAAAAAAGCAGTTATTAAATTAATATCAAGAAAAAAACTTTAAAAAATATATAAACTCTTAAAAAAAAATTATAACTAAAAAAAACTTTTTATTTTCTTAATCTCCGCAGTTCGAACCCGCGACCTCGACCTTTATGGGCGGGCATCTCAACCGCTGCACCAAGACCTCCGCTGGAAGCAAAAAAGGCACCCCGCCTTTTTATTACCGTTCGTCGATGGTTATAAAAAATAAAAATAAAAGACTCGGTTCTTTCTCCTCAGAAGGTTTCAAACCCAAGACCTCCAGTCTGTTAGCAAGAAGGCTTTGCCAACCATGCTACACGCCTTGGCTGAGATGAAGTTCGATCACTGCCCTTTTCTATTGAGGTGGCGATTAAGTTTTTTTTTTTTTAAACAATTCGATTATCCCACATCGAGCAGGATGGGGATATCGAAAGGGTTGAAAACCCTTAATCGACACGTAAATAGTTGATTACCTTTGGGTGATCGTTGTGTCTACGTCCTCTCCTCTGCCTATCGAACCCGCACGTGCCACATGCGCCACCTCAGCTCTTCCTCCTTGACCTGCATGCACTCCTCGACCTACGTGTGCCACCTCAGCTCATCTTCGACCTGCGTGTGCCACCTCAGCTTCTTGAATTTCATGCCCATATCCTTAGCTTCATATTCTATGCCTAGTGCCTTGCTCCGTGGTTGCTCTGATACCAAACTATGGGAATAAAACCAATTTTTTATTCATCATAAAAAAATAGCAAACGCTTTACATAAATATATAGGGAATGTGATGGGAAGTTGGAGGAATAAGGGGATTAAAATATACGAGGGATAAGGGAAGAAACGAAGGGATAAGTAGCGGGAATATAGGAGGGAGAAGAGGAGGAAGAAGTGGAGAAATAAGGGGAGATAAAAAGGATAAAGAATTGCCAACACAAAACATGGTGACAAAACAAAGCGCGTTCACACTTAGGATGAGAGTAAGGTTTTTCTTGGCCACTTAGGATGAAGTGGCATTCACACTTGCAACATCTATCCATTTGAATTCCTTTCCCTTCTTCTGAAGGTTTGTAATTGGATGGAAAATCTTTTAAAAAATTGTTACAAAATGTAAATAGTAACCTGCCATTCCCATAAAGTTGCATACCTCAAATATGTTGGTAGGCACATGCCAGTTAATTATTATTTCAATATTTCTAGGATCAATATAAATTCCATCAACAAAGATAATATGTCCTAGGTACTGTACTTGCAAAGTATGAAACCAATATTTTGATAGTTTCCCATATAGTTGATTCTTTCTAAGAATCTCTAGCACTATTCTCATGTGTCGATTGTGCTTCTCTTTTTTTTATGAGTAAATCAAAATGTCATATAAAAATATCAAATAAAAGTAATTCAATTATTATTTGAATACAATATTCAAGAGATTCTTGAAGGCAACTAAGATTCATGAGTGTCTATATCTTGTTCTAAAGGTAGTTTTATTATCCTCTCAAATCCTTAACTAGTGGTATCTAGATCTAAGGTCAATATTTGAAATGATAGCTACTCCCATTATTTTATCAAATAAATCATCAATCCTTGGTAATTTTTTTTTGCTTATATTATTACACATTCAGTAATTGATATAGAATCTCAAGGAACCATCCTTCTTTTTCATGAATAGAGGTAGAGATCCCCATGGTGATACACTAGGCTTGATTAATCCTTCTTGAGAAATATTGGAGTTGTGTTTTAATCTCTTTTATCTCAATTAGATTAAATGGTAAGGTGTTCTTGCAATAGGTTTAGATCGAGGTAAAATTTCAATAGAGAATTCAAACTCACGTTGAGGTGGAAGACTTGGTAAGTCTTTAGAAAAATCAACTTTAAATTCATTTAGCACAAGGTAATTCTTGAATAATTTTTAGTTTGCTTCACCCTCTTCCTTTTTATTCATCTTAATCATATATACTATCCCACCCTTCTTCATAGTTTTCTTAAGTTGTAACGTGGATATCACATGTGCTCAAAAGAGTCCTTGATCACATTGAACCTTTACTTGTTATTTAGAATCAATAGTAAATTTCATCCATCTCTCTTGGAAGATAATGAGGGATCCATGTGATTTTAGCCAATCTATTCCAAGTATGATATCAAAAACATGCAATGGAGCTACATATAGATGGTTTTTAGTTCTCCCATTAGGTAGGAAAACATTGGCATTGAATAGACACTCATTGACTAAGTCTATCTTGAATGATATTTTGCCTTCCACCTATTTTCCAAAAATCTAGGTCTTTTTGATACATCCCTAATAATACTAGTAAAAATAAAACTATTTGTAGCATCACTATCAATTTAAAATATTTACATTTTTACCAAATTACCTCACAAAGCAGAGGAGTGGCTTACCCATCAGGGCTTGAATGTTGCAAAAATTTGGTGAAGTTGTCATCCTAATGCATTATTTTGATCTATTCTTAGAGAATTGTTTTTGGCAAAGTGTGGTCCACCAAAGATATATCAACCTATATTTGGTTCTCATAATTTTTTCTTTCTTGTTTTCATTAGTGCCCTCTTTGTGATTTGGTTCACTTATCTCCCCTAGAGTGCTTTTCTAATAATCCTTCTCCCGATAGCTTCTCTTATTTGAAATTCTTAATTTTCCTCCTTCTAACCTTTAATCCATTTAACTTGTTCTTTATTTTCTTTTCTAAACCTTGGTATTTTTCCTTTCTTTCCTTAGCTTTGGTTACCTCTATGTTCCTAATTAACAATTATTTCCAACATCTTTTGTTGTGGCTCTATATTTTCTACTAGCAACCAACTATAGATGAAAATTATTCCATATCCCCATGGAAAATTTTTATTATAGATGCAATATCTTCCATTTATTTCTGATCATAACAAGAGTTAATATTTTAGGATTTTGATATTTTCTATGACATCCTTAAATCTTACGATCTAGACACTGATACCAACTATAAAAACTCAATCAAACTCATTAGTTCAATTGACTAGCTTACAAAAGATGGGAAAACTTGAACAAAGGTACAAAAAAAATCAAATTTTAAACTTTAATGATCTCCCAATATTTAATTAGTATAAGGGATAAAAAACCACTTCTAGGTTATGGTTGTTGCAATCGACACCCAAGTGGATAGGAATGACTAAATATCATAAAATATACCTTAGTGGTCCTCCTTTCTCACCCTCTTATTTTGTATGAGATAATAGAACCATATCTTAGAAGTTATCGTCTAAGGCTCATATCACTTTGAGGGTGGACACTTTTCCCTAATATTAACATGTTACCTTAAAGTTAAACCCTAGAATCCTTAGTTTAATTAATCTCATATGTTTCCAAGAAATAATTAAGATTATATAGTGTAAATGCCTTATTGCTTAGTTGATATTCACATCCCTATAATAGTTTCTATAATAATGAAAACAACTAAAGCCATGTTATTACCTTGGCACTATCCATGGTCTCTCTTTCTGAAGTTATGAATAATGTGATGAATTATTCCATACCAACCATCATGGAATTGTCTAGCTTTTTTTCGTACTACATTCTTCCTAATCATAAATTTGATCAAGGATATACCATTGTATTTTTCATTCAATGGCCTAGTGAAATGTGTCATACCATCCCACATTACCTATCCATCCCACCCTATCTCGCTAGGAGTGACCATTCCTAAATCATAGTTGATTGCCTTCACACAATACAATAAGTATTAGGTAATTTGATCTATTGGGTTGATCACTTTCCTATTATCTAATCATATTTATGTAAGCTTGGCTCTAACATTTACAAGATATCTCTATCTAATTAAGATTTCCAATATCTAAAATACTTGTAGTTTTTCTATTTCCAAAAAGAAATATCTAGTAATTAACTTTAAACAAAGCAGGTATTAATATTATTTCTTTCCAAATTTTCATTTTCTCTAAAATAAAGGAAAATTAACTAGAAAAATACTTTATTTGAAGATAAGATAAGGCTAAAAAAAATTATAAAATCTTAATAATTATTATCTATCTACTTTTCAAGGGTGAAACCTATAAAATTTTACTTAATTCTTGGTTTCACCAAGATATGAAATTATACATTAACTATGGTCAATGGTCATGGGTCAAAAATTCAACCCTTAATGATTACTATGCTTATAATAATATATTTAACTTAATATTAAATCCTCAAAAGAAGGAGGATTTACTAGATGATAATAATAATAACAATAATTCTCTTTTAATTTATATAGCCTAAAAATACTGAAAAATTAATTGTCTATCAAAGTAATAAAATCTTCCCATTTATGGGTATCGAGGTCCAAGCATACTGGAAAGACAAGAAAGGAAATTTATAATAATGAAGTCCATCTTAACTTCATC
Source organism: Wollemia nobilis (assembly GCA_028583015.1). Lineage (NCBI taxonomy): Eukaryota > Viridiplantae > Streptophyta > Pinopsida > Araucariales > Araucariaceae > Wollemia > Wollemia nobilis. Next base: position 16,623,198 of record JAQPPZ010002587.1, on the reverse strand, counting down.
ACTGAGTATTCTAACCATATAGAGGGATATCTCTTTTATGGAAACAAAGGGTAGATGGTTCTTTATCGTTTATGACTTGAGATAAGTACATTCAAATGGTGCCTTATTATTTTATAATTAGAGATTTATATGTTAATTCTAGAAAGTTTAAAAAGCATAGAATTATTAATGGACAACCATGATCTAAAAATATTATTTAAACTAATTTTACCAAAATATGGATGAAATTACTCAATAAATCAAAGATGGAGAAAATTAATATGAGAAACCATGGCTATTTTATAAAGCAAACTGAGAGATAATATATTATTTATTTTTATAATAAAAATTTCATTCACCCATTTTTAAAATCTAATTACCACACAGTTCATCGATTACATGCAATCGAAGGGTATTCACTTTTCAAAATTACACAACAAATGTTTTTCTTACTCGAACTTTCATTATTTGCAAAGTTTACATGACTAAACCAAAAATGGATCTCTTTTGGTGATGTGGAAGCCTTATGAGGAATCAGTTTACAACAGACACGAATATTAGAAAATAATCCAAAATTGATTTATAATTAACAAAAGAAGCTTATAAATAAGTATTACAAACACATGTTATAAATAAGATTGCATTAAATGATAATGGTGCACCTTATCCCCTATAACAACAAAGTATTAAAAATAAAAAACCGTTAAAAAATAAAAGTTTATTACATTAATTATACCACATCTAATCCCTATCATTCCTCCCACCATAACTATTCATAATAAGAATGCTATTCATGACCCATTTTTTTATCCAATTTTTTTATCCAATTACCACACGGTTCACCTATCACATGCAATCAAAGGGCTTTCACTTTAAAATTACACAATAAATTTATTTCTTACTAGAACTTTTGTTATTTGCAAAGTTTACATTACTAACCTAAACATATAATCTCTTTTTGTGATGTGGAAGCTGCTTCACATTCACTGCATACAACCTTGGATTTCAGAGGATAAAAAATGGTCCAATATGGAAAACATAGTTTTGAATACTATTATAAGAATTATATTTAACCTAATTATGTGTACCAATCATAGCAATAAGCATTTACAAAAATATATATATATATATATATATATATATATATATATATATATATATATCAACCAATAACTTAATAAAATTTCCATCATCTTCGAAAAATAAGCTCATCTTTTACCTTATAAAAACTGGGATGAAAAGCATTACTATTTGTGCAACAATCAACTTAGTACTAAACAAGGAAGTTGAGTATTTTTTTATTACCTTCATTATGACGTTCAATGTTACGTAATATGTTCTAATTTTTTTTTTATAAAATTCACTAAGAAGTATCTCTCATTGGAACAAGCAAAACAATTAATTCAATCACAATAAACTAGTTTTTAAAACTGCCCCAACAAGAGGGTTAATGGGAACAATAGCCAATGAGAAAGAAAAGAAAAATAACCTCATAAAATCCCCAAAACCAATTTATAAATCAACCACCCAAAGAAAAACAAAAATAATGGAGAAAGAGAAAACAAACAACCATATGAAAACATCATTTTCCTGGTGGATGCATCTAAGAAAAAGTACAAGTAAAAAATTAAACCAAGAATAATATATTAGCATTACATGACATCTAACCGGCTAGGCAAATGAGAGAAACATAAGCAAGGAATGTATAAAAAATATTTTTTAGCAACAAGATGTTTTTGCAAAGAGATGGAGAAGAGAGACACACACTAATGAACCTGATAATTCACCTTCAAAAATGCCCAACAAGGAGCCAGTAGAAGAAAAATATAAAAACAATTAGCTTGATTAATTTTAAAATGGTTACTGCAGATAAGCACAACCCTAGACATGGCCCAACCATGAATGCACAACATGGATTATGTAATATTATGAATGTATAAAATAGATAATTGATTATAAGGATACCCGTGGTCAAGTGAAGAAAATAAAATTCAGACTTACATTCTAAATGTATGTAAATACCAATTTAAGCTATCTTTAAAGGAAGATTATAGATTAAGGTGTTTTAATATAAATTCAAGCACAATACTACATCTCTTTCTATTTTTTCATTCAATATGATTTATTTAAATTGTATTCATCTTTCCATAGTCCAAGAAAATATGACCTGTCTCTACAAAACTTCTTTTTATCCTATCCTGGTCTCTTCTGCAACCATCCCCAATAGCCTTTCCCTACCAATCCCTTCTCTTCCAATTCCATTTTCTTTTCAAAGATGTTTTAAGAGAGGATATCTTAACAAATGGATATGCATGTTGAAGGCCAACTTTAATTTTCTTTCTAGGTGGCCTTCTTTATGTTTTTATTATGTTTTTCTATCTAAACAGGTTTATTTCACAATTTATAAGATAAAAATCTAGTTTTAACTTCTTTTAAAGTAAAATTTATTTGATTATTTATTTTATTTTATTATAAATAATTTTTATTTGTTCATCGATAAATCCTTTTTAGTAACACAAAACCAAAGAAATTCTTATGCAGAGAAAGGTATTCAACATCAATTTTATATGAATGCATACATTTGAGGCTTTTGTTTTTCTCCTTGGGCCACTATTGAGTATTTCACTATGAGGGCTATGTTTTCCTGCTGGTGAATATTTCATTGTGATCATTTCTCATTTTTATCTTTTGATTACCTGTACCTACAACATAAAAATTCATCATTAGTGTAATGTCCAAAGCACTAAAGCATAAAATAACAATTTTATCAAAAGCATTTACAATAGCAAACAAAGGTCCATTCTGGGGAGGTTTGTGACATCCTCCCCTAATTTAAACATAGTCCCTTGTATTTTTAATATATACAATTATGTTATCTTTTTGAGCTATGTGATAAAATAAAATAAATCTACAAGTAATGGAAATAAGCAAGCAATATAACAACTATGATAATGGGAGCTAAATGAGCATGAAACTAAGACAAGATACTTCATAAATAGCTCACATAACAACCATTAATGGAGGCTCACAAAAATGGAGAATACAACATATGAAGCTCTCTATTAGTGCATACATAGAGGATACTTCCTTCATCTACAATGAGCTTTATATATAACAAGATGAGTTACTTGAGCCTCACTCTACCTAAGTGCATGAAGGACACATGTGCTTCTGCATGATAGACACTTGTCCTTTTACAACTTGCACATTCTAACACTTGTGCATATATTCCTTCTACCCCAAGTAACTCCTAATCTAATAATGCACCTAAGGTGGTACATATACATGTACCTAAATAATTTAATATACTCTAACTCTAATACCCCCATGTATTATATTGTTTAGGTATTGGAGACTTTATTCTTCAATATTGATCTTGATTTGGATCAAGATTCAATGGAGATCTCCAATCTCCAGTATTCATAAGGACTCCTCTCCTAGAGTCTTTTCTTAAATCTGCTATAAGGCTTCTAGAACCTTTTCTAAGGCCTCCAAATCTAGAATATTCTTAGGCCTCCAAATATGGATCTCTTCTCAAGTCTCCAAATTTGGAATCTTGCATTCCTTATATAAGATCTTCTATCAAACAATCTCAAAGCAACAAAATTTGCCTACAATGAGTCCAAAGGTGCATCTAGTTGGTAAAACTGTAACAATGATGTTTGGATCAATTGTGCTTTCTTGTGGCTTGTTCTACCACGTAGATTCTTTTGAAAGTTTTTGTAAGGCACTTCCATTGCTTCCATAGGTTACTAGCCATATCTATATATTTCCTCTTCATTTTTGCTTCAAGTTCTCGACTATTTTGAAGATTATACTCTTCCTAAATTTCTTGTAGTAAACTTTCAACTCACTGAATATCCTTTCCTTACAACAAAGTATTAATGCTAAAATCTGAATTTGGAACTGATGAATCTTCACTAGTTGATTGTCAAACTAGTGGATGCAATGTTGAGTTCTAGTCTTCATGAGTTCTTGTAACTCTATGGAAAAACTCTAGCTAGATGCTCCAATGTGGCTTCCTTGACCATTAGGTCTATCTTGGAGTCTTCAATCCCTATTAATCTACAACAAAATAATTGGAGATGATAATATAGATCTCTATAGAAAATAGTCTTCAACTCTAACTCTATCATGGCTGGATAAATAATTTGTCTGCCTCTGGATCAATGTACTTGAGCTGCCTCTGGGTTTCATTCTCTTTTTCACTACCTTTTAAATACTTTCATTGGTACTACCTCTGGGTCACTACGCCAGGGTCACTGCCTTTGGGTCATTGCCTCTAGATCTTTACCACTGGTATCACTATCTTAGGGTCACTACCTTTAAAAATTTACTTCTAGGTCACCTTAGATAATTACTATCTCTGGATAATAAATTAGAATACTCATAAGGCTACTACCTCCATAAGATCATCATCATAAATGCTTCCACTACTTTTGTTGTTGGTTACCTCCCAAGTTGTGCTTGGATCATGATCATTTATTTCCTATTTCTGCATGATAAGATTAGTAACATTATTTTCATTCAATGTACTTTGATTCTTTATCACGCTTGGTTTTATTTTGTAGAAACCATACAACATTATTTTCATCTCATTCCATTCATCTATACTTATCCATCCACAATCCATTTTCAATTTTTGGCTTTCCTTCTCTTTATATAGACAAGTTTTTTAGAATGATTATGTCCTCCACAAGTCTTACAACTATGTAGATTCCAACATATCTCTATTGTATGTCCATGTCTACCACAATGATTGCATATAAAATTTCTTTTACCATTCTTTCCTTTAATGCAGCTAATTCTACCAAATCCTGTCACTGATTTGATGATACTATTTCTTGTTATAGATTTAGTTCCTTATTCATTGTTGTTGGTTTGACCTATATATCCAAGTCCTTTATGTTTTGGTCTTACTTCTAGTACAATTGGTTCTTTTATTCCCTGTTCATGTTTTCCTAAACCTGTATCCTTATATCCCATTTTCTTCATCAATTTTGAACCAATTCCTTTAGTATGTTTTTCAAAATGACCAAAAGCATCATTAGACTGAGATCTATCAATATCAATACAACTCTGACCATCACTATGCTAACTGGATAAGATTTATCTAACCAATCATGAACTAAACTCGAATCATTTGAGTTAGAATATGTGAGTTATTTGTCTTCATTATATCTCTCATTACTTGCTAACAAACATATATTATTTACCATAAGAGTCATGTTTAGAGGTTCTAATTGTGCATCATGCTCTAGTTTATTAATTTTATAAGATTTATTCCTTTAGGATACTGTTCGTTAGGATATTATTTTTCTTGATCTTTCCTTGTCAATGCATTATACTTGCAAGATTTTGTATTATGGCCCTCTTTCTCACAAATATAACAATACTTCTTTTGTTTTTGTTTTTGTGATGAAGTGCACAATCCTTTTTCTAATGCATGAACCTTATTGGATGACTCACTTTTCAACTAAATCTCAAGTTCATATTGTTGAAGAATATTTATCAATTCCTCAAATGACACCTTTTGATTTGATACTAGAAGAGATGTGACCAATGCTTTGAATGATTCAGGAAGTGCTCTAAGTGTAACTGAAACCAAAAAATCATCTTCAACCTTTTCTCCTAGTGTATGCAATTTTGATTTTAATTCTAATATCCTTCGAAGAAATTGTTCTATGGTTTCTCCATCATGAAGTTTTAGTGTATGCAACTGTGATTGTAGATGTAGAATAATTTCATTATTATTTCCTTCAAATATTGTACATAATTTATCTTGTGCTATATGTTGTACATAATTTATCCCATGTTATTTTTGAAGTTTATGCTTCACTAATGTGTGCTTGAATTTCATCAGATATGGAAAATAGAATTAACATCATGGCTTTAGCATCATCATTTTTGAATTTTTGAATTCCTATTTTTGCTACTGGAATTTTCCTTTCTCCATTTACTACATCCCAAAGTTTTTCAACAATAAGTATTGACCTCATTTTATTTTTCCATGGAGCAAAATTAGGTCCTCGAAAAAGAAGATTCTTGAATAAGACATTTCCTTAGAAGTTGACTACCTTATAACTCCCTAGGTTTTAATAATATTTGCAAATTTAATATTTTTCTAAAGTTTGAGGTAGAAACCCTTTTGGCTCCCAAATGATTAAATTTACAATAATTTAATATTTCTAAATTCCAATATCCTAAGGTTTGATGTAGTAAGCCTTATAACTCCCTAATTTGGAATTTTAGAAATTAATTAATATTTGCAATAATACTTTTTCCGTTGCCTCCTCAATTTTTTTTAAGTGAAAAACCCCTTGCGAGGTAGCCTTGGTCTGAAAGACCATGAACAGGGGGTTCTACACCGTCAAAGTCACCTGGGTGTTGCACCCAACCCTGCCTGCACCAACATTATCAATTGGATTTTGGATACCCAATTCAAGTTTTTGGTAGGGTGGAAATTTGAACCTAGGACCTCCCTTGGAGGATTTCCCTCTTCTCTCCAACTCACCTACAACACCTGGGTACCTCCTAAAATTATTTAATTGCAAATATTTAAAGTTCAAAAAATAATATTTTTCAAATTAGTATTAATGCTTTAATGGTAGTCATGTGATAATGTTCCATTGTTTAATTTTATCGCTTTTTCTTTTTTTTGCTAGGCAGGCTTTTCAATTTTCAATTTTGGGTTGGGTGTGATTTTTTCACATCCTTCCTAAAGGTTATCCTTAAGCCTATCCTAAAGGCTTTTACGTAAGCATGTCCTAAAGGCTTTCCTTAAGTCTATCCTTAGGTCCATCCTTGGGCCTTCATGTGGCCTTTCCTGTGGCCTTGTTTAAAGTATTGTGACTTTTTTCAATCAAGTTTTGGGTCCCTTGATAAAAACCCACTTAAATTTAAATGATCAAAAAAATACTCTAATGGTAAAAATCCTTATATCTCCTACTTGATTATTTGTAAAATATAATACTTCAATGCAATGTTACTTAAACCTTATAAATATCCCTTATATATCCTTTAAAATTTTAATGAAAGCAAAGTACGCAAAAATATCTTTATAACTATGGTTGGATTGGAGTTTGTGCTTTACGTGAAATCTCTGATCAAATTTGGTTGATGTCCTCATTTTGTAATATTCAAAGAAGATAACCTTTTTTAACTCTCATTGAAGATACGTGAAAATTGTTGTTCATAGACCGATGAAAATATTTCAAGTTGAGTTGTTGTATCACGTGGACAACATACAAAGGTAGGATTTCTCGATTCTTGATAACATTGTTTCTTTTGGCAACACCTCCTCTTTGGTAATAGTTATTTTTATGTGTTACTACTCCTACCAAAGGGCTCAAAGATTACAATCTTTTAAGGTGAATCTCCACCATGCGCAGTTTTAATAATTCATGTTCCAGTTGGGCCCGCATAAAGCTCTAGCTAGTTGACTAGCTTGGTTCTATGTATTTATAGCTAGGATACTATCCACAATGATTATCAAGGTGCTATTGAGCAAGGTACAGCTACAGTATTGTCATTGTTGTCAACACAGTCAGATAGATCGGTTGATGCAGTGGATAGGAGTTCAAATGTTATTTAGAGTGTGTATAGTGATGTTAAAAGCTTATGACGATGTTTTTGATGTTTGTGTGAAGTTGTTACAGGTTGTTTGTGCAAATTTGCAAAATTTGAAAAAATTGTCAGAAAGTTGTCAAAGCAGCAAAATAGTCAAAAAGTTGCAAAATTTTCCACGGGCATAGTTGGACAGGATGGATCAGTTTGGAACATGCCAGCATGTCAGGAAATAGTCTATAACAACATTGGAGATGTCAGCACAGTATTTGGAGTGATCGGTGGTGTTTTCGGTATCTTGGCGGATGATTTGGCAAGTGGTTGTATAGGCTAAAAAAGTGCAGGTTTTGTCAAAAGTACTACGAACTAACTGTAAGGAGTTATGTAGAAAAATTTGAACTAGAGGTGGTTTTTATCTTCAAGAACATGTTTTTCAAATTTCAATGAAAACAAAGAAACGAGGTGAATTTTACAAGCGTTGCAAGACTGTCACAAAAATGCTCTTTTTTGAAAAAGTGTGTCAGTAGCAGTTTTTGTGGAAGTAGTACAGGCGAACCATAAGGATTTAGGCAGTGAGTTTTGGTTTGAAAATAGTCAGTGTTGCAAATATTCTACTTTCAAATTTTAGAGAAAATCGAGTTACGAGGTGAGAGTTATGATTTTTGCAAAAACATTACAGGTCTCTTTTATGTCAATTTGTGCCACTTGGGAAAAATCCTTTAGTTGGCCGTTTCGACCTTGAAGAGTCGCCAGAGTTTTAGTTTCAGTGTTGTTACACCTTCAAGGCATCAAATAGATCATATTTTGTTTTTTTTTTGAGTTGTCACGTGGCTCCGAAGTATGAGAACGAGTAAGGTGTCAATTCTTTGCATGTGACGTGTTTGACGAAATTCCTTCGCAATATAAAAAAAAGGGAATTATATTATTTTAAGTAGTTTCATTAAATAAAGATTTTTGGAGAAAGTGAAAAGTGAAAGGGAATGCAAGTGTGTGCATTTAAGTTAGAAGTGTTTTATTGAAGAGTGTGATTTTATTTTGTGTGGAGGGAAGAGTGTGTGAAAAAAAATAAAGAGTGAAAATTCGTGTTTTTGGAAAAAAAAAGGTGAAAAATGTCACTTTAGTATTGTGGTCATAACTTTCTCATACGATATCAGTTTTAGCTGAAATTTGGAGAGGAGGTCATAGACAGAGCTCTTCACAATACCCAGAAAGAATTTAGCAATTGAAAAAACGATCTAAGAGAACAATCAATTTTTTAATGAGAAGAGAAGATTCATATATGCCATTTTATTATCAATATCAAAATCAAGTGGGTGCTTGGTAGAGGGGTTGATGCTCCTTTCTATTGGTGTAAATAAATTAGGGGTTGGTGCTCCTTTTTTTTGGTGTAGATAAATTAGGGGTTGGTGCTCCTTTCTATTGGTGCAGATAAATCAAGGGTTGGTGCTCCTTCCAATGGGTGCTAGTAAATTGATTGTAAAGTTGGTGCTTTGCAAAGACTGGATTTGGATGGGAGTCCAAACAATCATTTTGAAGATGTAGCCAAATCGGTGAACCTCGATACATCTTGTGTTGTGTGATGTTCTTTTGTTATACTTGATTTATTTGGTTTCAAGTTTTCATTGTTTCGGCTTTAAGATTGAAAATTTAAGTTTTAAAAGAGCTACACTGATTCACCCCCCATCTCAGTGTCATTGTGAGACTAACAATTGGTATCAGAGTGAGGTTCCTAAACAAGATTAACCAGCTAGGGTGATATTGGAAGTGACACAATGGCAGGTGGTGAAGGCTTCTCATCAAACAAAGCACCATTGTTTGACGAAACTAATTATGCATTTTGGAGACTTAGGATGTAGACATATCTTTGTGCTTTGGGATACGACATTTGGGATTCAGTAGATAGTGGATACACAATACCCACCACTTCTCCAACCGATGTTGTCGATAAGAAACTGTTTGAGAATGACTCAAAAGCAAAGAATGCTATCATGTGCGGATTAGTGGACAGTGAACTAGTAAAGATTATGAGTTGTAAAACAACAAAAGAAATATGGGACAAACTAAGGAGCATTCATGAAGGAGACGTTAAGATCAAGGAGGCCAAGTTACAAACACATCGAGCTCAGTTCGAAGTATTAAATATGAATGACGATGAGAACATAGAGGCATATATGTTGAGAGTTAATGAAGTCATTTGCGATTAGAGGACTCGGCAAGGAAATCAAATATTATGTCATCATGAAAAAGGTATTAAGATCTCTTCCCCAAAGATTTGATTCTAAAGTTTCAACTATAGAAGAAGCTAAAGATCTAAATTATTTTAGTATGGATGAAATGCACGGTTCTTTGACTGCATATGAGATGAGAATAGGAAAATCTAAACCCACTGATAGAGAAGCTGCTTTTAAAGCCCATAAAAATAGGAAAGCAAAACAAGAATCTAAGGAAGAAGAGACATCAGATGAAATGGAAGAAAACTTTGTTCAAAAACTAAAAAGGGGAAAAGGAAAATACAGAGGAAAGTTATTATTTAAATGTTTCAATTGTGGAGGCGTTGGGTATTTTGTAGCTAAATTTTCACTTAATTAGAAGAACAAAAGTTATGAAGGATCACACCAAGAAATAAGTGTTGGAAATTTTTCAACATTGGCTCCTTAGTCCTAAGTATTAAGTCCTAGTATTTAGTTTTATTTTAATGTTTTGATTTACATATTTCTAGTTAATTTGATTAGCATACATTGAGTTTTTGGCTTGGTTGATTAATGTTTGACCATAGTCCAAGATTAGCATGTTGTTAGGATAAGAGTTATCTTTAAGTTAGTTTGTTGTAATAAGTTTGAGAGGATTTTTCTCAACCACCATGTCTATTTTTAGTTCTTTCAAGAACTATAAAACTATGTAATGCATTGTTGATTAATAGAACAATTTCACCATTGTTTCTCATTTGGTATCAGAGTAGGTTTTCTCAGATGGATCAAAACCTGTGGAGAGTGGTGTGAAGAGATCTGAAGCACGCACTTTGTCAGAGAAACTCAAGTGGCCAGCACTCAGCAAAGTTGCAAGGAAGATCTCGAGTAAATAATTAATATATCATGCATCCTGAGGCATTTTATTATGAAATTTTGAGGGTTATTAGATAATTGTATCAAGAGGATTTTATCAAAAGTTTAGGTGCTTTGGAGCTAATTTATGGATTTTATTAGCATTTTGAGTTTTTTCAATAAAATGGTTGTATAAGGTGGAATACAGGGTATTTGCTTCTCAAAGTTTGGGAGAAATATTATTTAGATAAAATCATAATTCAGACAAAATTTTCGGTCATTTGGATCTATATTGATCAATGTATGTGAATATTTATTTTTCCTTCAACAATCCTAGATCTAGAATTGTGATAGAAAGGGCAAAAGTAAATTGATCACATATTTCTCATTTGTGAATTTGGATCTAAAATTTAGTGGATTTTTAGATAAGTATATCAGAAGTCTACAGGAAAAAATTTAGTTTGTTTCAATCAATATTGGCTGATTTATGATAAATTGGGTTCTTGAGACTTTGGTAAATAAAAGGAAGTCATGTATGCAGACTTAGTTGTACCAAAATTTGATGGAGATAATTATGCTATTTGGAGCATAATAATGAAGACCTTCTTGAAGGCTCAAGACTTATGGGATATAGTTCAAGAAGGCTATGAGGAACCCACTTGGAGCAAGCTACAAGGTGTGGAGAGAAAAGAGAAGGAGCAGCAATATGCAAATTGCTTAGCTCTTATGGATTTGAGGAGAGGAATGGAAAATAATTTTTTTCCTCTCATAGCCAATTGTAGATCAGCTACAATGGCATGGCAAGTGTTGAAGTATGCTTATGGGTTTGATGAGGATACCCATAAATCCATGTGTGACAATCATGAATATTGTTTAAGTAAGAAGGAGCCTTGCTTCCTTGATGAATTTTTAGAATTAGATCCTTTTGAGGGAGATTTTGAAGAGTCTTGTGAAGACTCATATGAAGGTATATCTTTTGCAGAATACATACATTCTTATAATGGAGAATTATTTCTTGAAGAGCAAGACATACTTGAATAAGAGCCTTGTGTGAAAGAGATAAAAAAATCCCTTAATGGAGAAGAGGATAAGAAAGAGGAAGATCCTTGTACAAATTTCCTTGGACAGAGTCATTGTGAGACACAGATCATTGAAGACATGTCTTGTATAGACATTGAAAATTGTAATAAAAAATTATTTCTTTTAGGAGGAGAAAAAGTTGAAAAGAAAAATTGTACTAAATTTTTTTTTACAAGAATGGTATGCTTTGAAAGCATTCACATTGATAGCAAAGAGGAAAAAGAATTTGAAGATAAAGGAAGAGAAACACTCACATTGGAGTGTTCCTTGCTTGAAGACCATCAAAGTAAAATGTATGATGCAGAATGTCTCACACATGAAGAATGCATTATGGAGAATGCACCTAATATTCTCATGGAGGAGAATGATGAAGATCTACCCACATATTGTTGGTATGTTGATGAAGGAGCAATGTTCATGGAAGACTATTGGCTTACTTTTGATGAAGACCATTCACTTGGAATGGATGTGTGCTCTCTTGAAAGAGCAAATGAAGATGTAAATATGGAAGCTCACTCAGATGGAGTGAATGTTGATTGTAAGGCTCAAGTTATGTGGGATGTTGATCACCATGATATTGTTGATAAAGAGGAGATGCAAACTATAAGTTGCATGCTCAATAGAGATCACTCAGTAAGAGTGATAAATACAGATGCTTCTTGTTCATCAGCCCAAGAAGTTTGTGTGAAGAGAAATTTAGTGACATAGTCATTAATGGACTTCATTAAGTAATGGAGACATCATCAAATGAGATTGAGAATTCTCTTGAAGAGGCAATTGTGGATGAAGATCACTCACTTGGAGTGACTACATTGCAGAAAGAGAGTTGTCTTGAAAAGGCAACAATGTATGATTTCTTGAATGAATGGTGTTTCAACACACCCACATGGATTGAAAAAATGAGGAGAACTCTTAGTGAAGATTTGATGGTTGATTTTGACTCAAAATACAATGAAGGAGAACTGCTACAAAATAGCTTTATGGGAAGCACCAAATCTACTCATACTAAAGGTAATGTTTTTATGATTAATGATTTGTTTTTTGTGAGCAGGAATGAAAAGAAAGGAGAATGTCTTCCAAAGGCATTATTGAGAGGTGATTGTCTCATTGAGACATCTTTTATGAAGAGTCTTCTTGGAGAGAAGACAGTGATGGAGAAATTGGGTCACATGGATCAAAATGATGTGTTCAAAATTCCTTGGAAGAAGGATTATTGTAAAGTCATTGTTTTGAGAGAATATTTGTGTGAGGAGCAACTTTATGTTGCATATGTAGTTGGTAATTATATGGCTTTATTTATTGTGATATTTTGTGTAGAAATATATGAAAGAGTTGTATGGTATAATCATCTATGTGAGATGATTAATTGTATATACTCATGTGGAGTATTGTTTAGTGTTGAAGATGTAAAAGAAGATCAAAATGTGAGAGCATGGTTTAAAGACCATAATGATAAAGTTGTAAGAGAGTGGTTGCTGAAAACCACAAGAGGATATACTTTTGTTGAAGGGGGAGCTAATAAACAAAAGAAGGCACTCAAGCATTTGCAAGAAATTTCACATGAAGAGTGGAAGGAGTGCCACCACAGGTATTTTGAAAATTCTGATTTCTTAATTGAAGATTGGAGGAAACGTAAGAGAAATATTTTCTGCCAAATTTGTGATGCTTAAAGAACTCTTGCATGAGTGTCTTTAGCATCAAGGGGGATAATGTTGGAATATTTTCAACATTGCCTCCTTAGTCCTAAGTATTAAGTCCTAGTATTTAGTTTTAGTTTAATGTTTTGATTTACATATTTCTAGTTAATTTGATTAGCATACATTGAGGTTTTGTCTTGGTTGATTAATGTTTGACAATAATCCAAGATTAGCATGTTGTTAGGATAATAGCTATCTTTAAGTTAGTTTGTTGTAATAAGTTTGAGAGGATTTTTCTCAACCACCGTGTCTATTTTTAGTTCTTTCAAGAACTATTAAACTATGTAATGCATTGTTGATCAATAGAACTATAAAAAGTTGAAAAGAAAAATTGTACTAAAGAATTTTTTACAAGAATGGCATTCTTTGAAAGCATTCACATTGATAGCAAAGAGGAAAAAGAATTTGAAGATAAAGGAAGAGAAACACTCACATTGGAGTGTTCCTTGCTTGAAGACCATCAAAGTGAAATGTATGATGAAGAATGTCTCACACATGAAGAATGCATTATGGAGAATGCACCTAATATTCTCATGGAGGAGAATGATGAAGATCTACCCACATGTTGTTGATATGTTGATGAAGGAGCAATGTTCATGGAAGACTATTGGCTTACTTTTGATGAAGAACAATTTCACCATTGTTTCTCAAGAAGTGACTGAAAGAAAAAAATAAATTTTAGAAAAGGCAACTTCAAGAAGAAAAGTTTCATCTCCAAGAATGTTAGTTCATCAGAAGACAGCTTCGATGAGGATTCTAAAAAGGAAACAGGTGAAGCTCTTTTCATGGCACTCAAAGAAGAAAAAATAGAAAAATAACAGGAATGTGATGAAGAAGAAATTGATGCCGAAGTAAATTTGGAAGAGGAACTAATTGCAGCTCTGGATGAATTGAATATAGAAAGAAAAAAGAATAAGAAAATTTCAAAAAATCTTGAGGATGCAAATGAAATCATAACCAGTTTGAAAGTATAGATAGAAGAATCCAAGAAAATATTTGAAGATCTCGAAGTGCAAATAACCATGAAAATAGATTATTGCAGCAAGCTAGAAGAAGAGAATGTTGGTTTAAGGATGCAAATAGAAGAGATGAATCATAAAATTAGTTGTTATCACAAACAGAAGAAAGTTCTATGAAGCTGGATAAGATCATAAATAACCAAAAGACTACAGGCATCAAATTTGGTTTGGTCTTTGACGAAGGAGAATCATCAAATGGATCAAAGGCCATAAATGAAGAATCCATAAAGAATGAAGATAAGAAATAGGTTGATCAAGAAAAATTGACTCATGCAAAAGAAAGCAATAATGCAAGGCACAAAAGGAGAATTGACAATGATGGATTCACCAATGTCACACATAAAAGAAGAAGAAGATTTATGGCTCCTACGACAACATGGCAAAGACCATCACCCAGGTTCAATCATCTGTTTTCTGGTTACTGTTTTAAATGCAATGGTTATGGACATAAGATTTTAGATTGCAAGTATAATGTAGGACCAAATAATTTTACTAGTAGAAATGTTTTTTCACCTTTGATGGATTATGTAGTAGAATGTTATAACTGTCATAATTTTGGGCACATTGCAAGAAATTTTTGAAGTACATTTGCATCAAATCAATTTCAAGGAAGAAAATTTCAACCAAATGGAATGAGACAAAATATAAAATTTCCTGAAAAACATGCACAAGCTATTGAAAAATAAAAGTCAAAACAAGAGCCCAAAACTGTAATCAAACCAGAGTGGAAAGAAAAAGAGCGATCTAAGGAAGAAAAGGAATCCTTGATTGTACAAACAACATTTAAAGTAGAGAATAAATCTGCACCATGGATACTTGATAGTGGATGCTCTAGTCATATGACAGGTGACAAACAAAAAATTGAGAAGTTACAACAATATGAAGGTGGTTCAGTAAAATTTGGAAATAATGATGGAGCTAAGATAGTTGGAAAAGGTTCAGTTAAGATCAGTGATGGAAAAATCAAGTCAAAAGAAGTCTTGTTTATGGTTGGTCTAAAGCATAACCTGTTGAGCATAAGTCAGATTTGTGATAGAGGTTATGAAGTGATTTTTAAGAAGCAAGGTTGTGAAGTTAGAAAAGCAAATAGTGGAAAGTTGATAGCAACTGGATTGATGAAATATGGCAACCTGTACACTCTCTCAGATACTTCAAAAGGAGCTTGCTTGATTGGATAGAAAGAAGAAAATTGGTTGTGGCACAAGAGGCTCGGTCATATCAGTTTTGACAATCTAGTAAAAATCAGATCAAAAAAGGCAATGAGAGATATTCCCACCATTGGAAAACCATCAAATAGCATTTGTGCTTCATGCCAAAAGGGGAAGCAAACTATAGTCTCATTTAAAACAAAAGAGTACTACACAAGCAAACCTTTGGAACTAATACATACTGATTTATGTGGACCCATAAGAACGCAAAGCATAAATGGTGACACATATTTTATGTTGTGTATAGATGACTATTCCAAGATGACATGGGTACTATTTTTGAAGCATAAATTAGAAGCTTTTGAGATGTTAAAGGTTTTAAAAAACCAAGTTGAGAATCAAACAGGAAAAATGATTAAATGTTTAAGATCAGATAGAGGAGGAGAGTTCATTTCAGAGGATTTTACACGATCTTCGTGAAAAATATGGTATTAGGAGACAATTTTTAGCAGCCAGGACACCTCATCAAAATGGTGTGGTAGAAATAAAGAACAGGACAGTGCAGGAAATGGCATGGACTATGTTGGCTAAGAGTAAAGTAGTAAAAAAATTTTGGAAGGAGGCAGTCCATACTACGGTATACATCCAAAATAGGTGCATTTTGAGGATGCATGAAAGCAAAAATCCTTATGATTTGTGGTTCGATAAAAAGGCAAAATCTAGATACTTTAAATTTTTTTGCAGCAAGTTGAAAGCACGAGGATACAAAAGCAAAAAGGAAAATGAAGATGCGATGCGAACCGAACCAAACTTAACGCTAAATCCTAAGAATTTGAAAGTGCATGGCAAATGGGGAAAGCACGAGCAATTAAAAATGAAACAAATGCAAATAAATAAGACAACCATTTTTATTTATATGTTTCACAACTCGGTTACAATGCGCATCCTCCCATTCCAAGGGCTAGGAGCGTTTAAATACGCGTTCTTCTTACATCCATGGATGCCCTTCCTTCTTCCATGTGCCCACATGTAAAATGGGTGGACCAAACATCACCGTTGCTTGCATTTATGAGTCTTGACTCCTTGCTTCTCCTCTAATGTCTAGGCCCTGTATTCAAAGGAACAAGAAACAGTCAGTAGTACCTACGGATAAAACAAAGCATGCAATCCCAAGCCTACGATAAGTGAATGAGAAAAATGAATTAAACTATGACTAAAATGAATCCAAATGCTCTAAAAATTTTATAGGGGCATAAAGACACCACCAGGAGGGCCCTACAAAAATAACAGTCAAGAAATTCCTCACCAATTTGAATTCACTCTGAGGCGGGACGAATTCACCTGCAACAAAACACCGAAAAGGCACTGTCCCAAATGTCCTACCTAGGAAGCTCCAAAATACCTACAAAATTGGGGTTAACTAATTGGGGGTATTTTGGGAAGACCCAGATGGTCAGATTTTCCCAATTTGACCTCCAAAAATAGGAATTTGATGATGCTACCTGTAGATTAGTAGAAGCGAGCAAGGATAGAAACATGATCAAAATTATTAAAAACGAGATGAAATTTAAATGACAACCTATCTAAGCGTCATAGAACTGAATGCAAAATTTAAAGGAAGAAAATATACCATGGTATTTGATGAGCAAGGTGCAACCTAAGTATTGTCATTGTTGTCAACACAGTCAGGTTGATCAGTTGATGCAATGGTTAGAAGTTGATTGGTGAGCAAGGTGATGGATAGGAGTTGTTTGTTGAGCAAGGTGCAGCAAAAGTATTGTCATTGTTGTCAACACAGTCATATTGATGCAGTTGATGCAGTTCAGAGGTCAGTCAGATCAAGTGCAGAAAGTTTCAAGCAAAACAGAGGTGACCTAGATTCAGAAATTGGCAGAAAGAGACAAGGAAGAAAACTGTCGCGATATCGCGACATGTTTTCTGTCGCGATTTCACGACAAAAAGCAAGAGAGAGAAAATGCATGCCAAAATGTCACGATTTCGCAACATGTCGAGTTTTCGCTGAGGAGAGAGAAAATGTGTCGTGATATCGCGACAAAACTGAAGAGAGAGAAACTGCAAGGAAGACTGTCACGATTTCGTGACATTTCCGAGGAGAGAGAAAGTGCATGCCAATTTGTCGTGATATCACGACATGGCAGAGGAGAGAGAAAGTGCATACCAATTTGTCGTGATATCGCGACATGGTAGAGGAGAGAGAAAGTGAAAGGTAAACTGTTGCGATTTCGTGACATGCTGGCAGAGAGGGAAGCAAGGTGAAAAGATGTCACGATTTCGCGACATAAATGGAGAAAAGGAGCTAGCAATGAAAAGTGTCGCGATATTGTGACACGTCGGGTTTTCACGACCCGAAGAGGAGAGAGAATGCTTAGCAAAAAAGGTGTAGCGATATCGCTACATGTTGAAATGAATGGAAACAAAGGTGTAGCGATATCGTTGCATGATGAAAATACATGGCACAAAGGTGTAGCGATTTCGCTACAATTAGAAAGTGCAAAAAACAAAGATGTAGCGATTTCGCTACAAGTGAAAAGACACAAACAAGAAGATGTAGTGATTTCGTTGCATGACAAAATGTATAAAAACAAAGGTGTAGCGATTTCGCTACCATTCAAAGTTAAAAAAAATTAAAGATGTAACAAGTCAAAAGCACAAGGCACAAAGTGGTCGCGATTTCGCTACTGCACGAAAAGAAGAGTGTACGAAAGCCGAAAGTGTCATGATTTCGCGATAAGAAGATGATGATGTCAGCAAGAGCCGGAAGCGTCACGATTTCGTGACATGTTCCATTTTCGCTGGAGTTGGCAAGGAGAGTTGTATGGAAGAACAAAGTGTCGCGATTTCGCGACATGTTCCTTTTTCGCTGCTGCTGGCAAAGAAGAGTGTACGGAAGCCGAAAGTGTCGTGATTTCACGACAAGAAGGATGATGACGTCAGCAAAGTTGAAAAGTGTCACGATTTTGTGACAGGATGAAAGGAAAGCTACTGGAAGCCGGAAGCGTCATGATTTCACGACATGCTTAAGGATGACGTCAGCAAAAGTTCTAAGTGTCGCGATATCGTGACATGAACAGAAGGAAAGCTGTCAAAGCCAAAATGGTCACGATTTCACGACAGCATTGAGGATGACATCAGCAAAAGTTCAAAGTGTCGCGATTTCATGACATGAGCGGGGGAAAATATTTCAAGGCCAAAATGGTCACGATTTTGCGACAACCTTCAGGGTGACGTCAGCATAAGTTAAAAGTGTCGCGATATCGCGACAGGTAACAGTCTGGCAGGTAAATGCCGAAGCAACATGAAAGGTGACACGTGGCAGAAAAGCGTCATGCAGTCTGTCACATAAGAAGTAACTGAAGTCAGACAGACAGTTAAACGTTGACAGGTGTTGAACATGCAATGCAATAGCCAAACATGCATAATTGAAACGCATTCGAAAAGCCGAATATGAAGGATAATAAAAGCATTCGAAAGGTCGTATTTGTAGGCATTCAAACAGACGTATTTGAAGCATACAAAAAATCCGAACATGAAGAATCGAAAAGCTTTCGAAGAATCACATATGGAATTTTGAAAAAGCATTCGAAAAGCCGTATTCGAATAAATTGAACAGTCGAAGTGCATGGAACCAAACAGCCGTATTGCATGGATTCGAACAGTCAGAGTATGTGATTCGATTGCATGCAGGATTGAAAGGTTATAAAAGAATAATCATACAGAGAAGATGTTGCTGCTGACATAGAGAAATTGCTGTAAAAGGAGGGTTAGAGAAGAATCAAGAGAAAAATAAGCAGAGCCGTGAGAGTGTGTAGAGTCAGGTTAATTGCAGACTAGTCAGGGTCGTGCATGAAGTGAAGACATGTTTATGTCATTCTAAACTGATCAGAATTGCAGTGGCTGTTGCGTGATAGAAGATGCTACAGAAAGAGGCTGGCTGTAAGTGAGCTATGAGAGTGTTGTAAGAGATTATAACAGTGTTGTGTTAATGCTGTGAAGAGCTGCAAGAGAATGCCATATGAAATGGTTGTAAGTGTGCAGAAGGTAGAACTGTAAAAGAGTGTATGTTTCCATGAGATTGATTTGATTTAAGCTAGACCGGTGAGGATCTTGTAACACTCGAAGGCATTTTTATGTCAATCAAAATTGAAAATAGAAATCCAAGTTGGTGCTTGGAATCGGGGGTTGGTGCTCCTTCCGGTTGATGCTTGGTAAATTAGGGGTTGGTGCTCCTTCCAGTGGATGCTTGGTAAATTGATTGTAAAGTTGGTGCTTTGCAATGGCTAGATTTGGATGGGAGTCCAAGCAGTCTAGTTTGAGGAGTAGCCAAAACTGGTGAACCTCGTTACATCTTGTGTTATGTTATGCTCTCTTGTGGTACTTGCTGTTTCTGGTTTTAGCTTTCTTTTGTTTTGGCTTTAAGAGTTAAAGCATTAAGTTTTAAAATAGTTGCATTGATTCACCCCCCCTCTCAGTGCCATTGTAAGACTAACAATTGGTATCATAGCAATGTTCCCAGTTCAGGCTAAATCAGTCAAGGTTGATCTTGGATTAGTTTACAATGGGTAAGAAGAATAGATTATCCTCCATTAAGGCATCTCAGTCAGTTTCAATTCCTTCAGAAGAGAAAATTGCACTAAAGAAGGAAGAAGAATTGAACTCTGAAGTTTGCAATGAAAACACTGGAGATTGAAGTAGATCTAGAAGGTGAGTTGATCGCCGCTCTTGAAGAGTTAAGTATACAAAAGAAAAGCAACAAAAGACTGTCCAAAAAGTTGGAAGAATACGGGGATGAGATTGAAAATCTCTGTTTACAAATTCAAGAGGCCAAGAAAGCAAAAGAAGCCTTGAAGACACAGTTGAATGATAAAGTCGATGTATATAGCAAACGTGAAGAAGAATCTAACAAAACTGTTAGTAATCTAAAGCTACAAGTAGATGTGTCCAAGAGGGTTGAAGAAATTCTCAGGTCTCAGTTCAATGAGAAAAAGACTTCTTGTTGCCAACAAGAAGAAGAGATTGTTTCTTTGAAGAAACAACTAAAAGAGGCCAATATAAATCTCAAATTTGAGAAAAGCACAGAGTTGCTAGATACAATGATAAATCAACAAAGAAGCTCCACGTCTAAGTTTGGTCTTGGATATGAAGCTGAACAAAATTCATCCTCTAAACATGCAGAGAAGAAGAAGTCCTCGATTGAAGGTTTGAAAAAGGAAAAGTCTGAAGCTGAATCCTCAAAAGGAAGAAATCATCAAAAAAAATCTACAGCAAAGCAACCACAGCAACAGAGGTTCTCTCACTCTCACTCTTTTAATAATAATGCTTTTAATGACTATTGTTCTAAATGCAACTACTATGGTCACAAGGCATTTTATTGTGGACAGAATAATAGATCAAAGAGTTATGCTAATAAAAACACATCTGCTTTCCTGAGTGAACACCCTATGCAATGTTTTAAATGTAATGGCCATGGGCACATAGCAAGGTTTTTTCCAAGCATTTTTGTATACAATCTAAGGCCAGAACATAGATTTCATCAAACACACAGAATGCAATACGGCGGAATAAAACATGTGCAATGTTTTAAATGTAATGGTCAAGGGCACATAGCAAGGTTACGTGCAAGCACTTATGTATCTAATCTAATGCAAAACCCTAGATTTCATTAGACGCAAAGAATGCAATATAAACAGAATAAATCATGTGCACAACAAAAATGAAAATAATCAACCTTCAAGAATGCACAAGAGACAACCCCGCAAGAAAAATGTTCAAGTTCACGAACGAGGGCAAAATAGGGATGTAGTTGAAAAACTCAAGCCCAAGTTTGGGAAAGTCTGGAGAAAGACAGAAGAAAGGAATTCATGTCTCCTTGGACGAAGGAGATTACTCCTCTTCCGCTTTAAGCGACTCCGGGTGGCACATCCTCAGGGGGAGCAATCTTAAAATTTTATTTTAATGATCCTTTGTTTTTGGGCCAGTTTTCTGAGGATGAAAGGTAAGAAGTCGAGTTATTGTTGTTTGCAGCTAAAGTGTGTTGTCAGTTCTTGTTGTTGTTTTTGAAGGTGCCGTGAAGTGTGCTGTTTAATTTGAAGAGTTGTCACATTTGGTAGTGTTGAGATATGTCACTACTGTACTGTTGATAATTCTTCCACCAACTGTTCATTACTTCGGATCATAACAGTTCAAATTTTTTTTTTGCGTGTTTGCTCTAGCTGCATATACGTGTTTCGAGCAGTGTGTATTTGTTTTACACTTTGAGGTAAAGCTTGCAAGATCCTTCTTGTCGCCTTGGTAAGAATATTCAATTCACAGACAGTTCGGGTTAACTGTTGATAAAATATCAATTTGAGGTTAAGAAGTTGAGGTTGAGTAAGGGGCTCTATAGTTGGCCATAAAGTGTTTGTCAAAATGTCTTCTCCAAGATTTGCACTATTAAAAGTAAAGTGATCTGCAGTATCTGTAGAAAACTCAGATCAGGTTTTAAGTTTAAAAAGGAATCTGGTTGTGCCGCAGTACAGTATTTATTGCTTGCACTAAGTTGGCAGTAAATTTGTAGAGTTGGTACAAGTGAGTCTCCTATCAATTTTGTTGAAAGATGTGAAATTTGCTTGTTGAAGTGAAGAAGCATTGGCCAGAGGTGCCAAGTTTGACCCATGTTGTGGGCAAGTTCGTCTTGGTCGTGATGCTCGTGGATAGCAGCAATAAAAGCGCTTTAGCTTTTGTGGTGGTGTTATTCACTTTCTCCAAAGGTTGGAGAACTAAGTTTGGCCAAGGTATATCTTTTATTATTATTTGCTTGGAGTATTTTGAATTGACTTGGAAAATATAATTGATGGAGGTATAAGGTTAAGTTGTCATATTTTGCTTTGACATTATCTTATTGGCATGTTTTGATGATTGTGTTTAAAGAAGTGGAGCTAAAAGGTGTAATAAAGGAAGTTCACTTTATTGCTAATTTATTTTTATTCCTTCCCTAAATTGGTTGAAAGTTTGAGAGTTGTGTGTGGTGTCAGCTTGAAGGTTCAATTATCTTCTACTCAAATGAGGTTCTTAGTGAGTCTATGACAGAGTACAAAGGGTTGAGGCTCAGAAGACAATGTGATCTAAAGAGGTCATTTTTTTTCAAGTATTGGCTAAGATTTGACTAGACATCAGGATCAAATTCTCAGAGGGAGAATTTATGGATCTGTTCATCATATTGCTCATGTTTATGCTTTTTGCTAACTAGATTAATTTTTTGCCTGTGAATGTTGTGCATGGACTAAGGGGGAGTTTTGCAGCTGCCCTTTGGTATTATTGTCAAAGGGGGAGAAGAATTACAGGTAATTGCAGACAATTACGTGTGTTGCCAACAATTCCAAAGGGGGAGATTGATGAGCAAGGTGCAACCTAAGTATTGTCATTGTTGTCAACACAGTCAGGTTGATCAGTTGATGCAATGGTTAGAAGTTGATTGGTGAGCAAGGTGATGGATAGGATTTTTTTGTTGAGCAAGGTGCAGCAAAAGTATTGTCATTGTTGTCAACACAGTCATATTGATGCAGTTGATGTAGTTTAGAGGTCAGTCAGATCAAGTGCAGAAAGTTTCAAGCAAAACAGAGGTGACCCAGATTCAGAAATTGGCAGAAAGATACAAGGAAGAAAACTGTC